>WOXC01003551.1:0-448442 GCA_011680675.1 Gymnobelideus leadbeateri | reverse complement strand
CAATTATCTAATATTCAGAGAAAAAGTTACCCCTGGGTGACTTTGGAACCAGTGTTCATTGTAAATTCTTATGGGATTTTTCACTACCATATTTCTTTAACAGTTATGTCTATAATTTCACATTTTGCAGCTTTTCATTTTTACTATAGTGCAACAAAAAGGTAAACACAATGCAATGGTTTAAGCTCTAAATCACCCTCATCTGTCCCAAATGAAATAATGGTGTCACACAGAGAACTAGTAGATTTCTGCATTAATAAGCCTCAACAGTTAGGTCAAAGATGTATTTATTTTTCCTTGTGGGGAATTCTGTTAGACTCACAGGGTTTTTATTTCCTATTCTATTCTTTTCCTTTAAAAATAATAATTGAAGAGGAAGAATAATGTAGTGGGAGGGAATATGAAAGATCTGTGTTCAAATTGATCTCAGACACTTTGTTAGCTGTGAAACTCTGGGCAAGTCACCGAACCATTCTGTGACTCAACTCTCTAGGACCCTGCCAATAAATTATAGATAGACTATGATCTATGAGGGTGGCAGTTTTCCCATATTGAAAGACAATCTTACAGATGTAATGATAGCCTCTTCACATATTTGGGTATATTGGGGGGACAGAAAACCAAATATGAGGAGATCCATTGCTCACACCTAGATTTACTGAATTTCTAAGGCCATCTAATTAATAATAATGATAACATTCATTATTATTAGAACTAAAATTTATATAGTGCTTACTATGTGCCAGGCACTGAGTTTTACAATTATTATTTCATTTACTCTTCACAACAACCTGGAGAGGTAGGTGCTATTTTTCAGTTGAGGAAACTGAGGCAAATAGAGGTCAAGTGACTTGCCCAGGATCACACAGCTGGTAAGCTGAGACCAGATTTGAACTGAAATCTTCCTGACTCTAGGTTCAGCTCTCTATCCACTGGGGCACCTAGCTACCAATAACAATAACAACAACAATTGATATTTACATAATGCTCTAAAATTTTATACAGAGCATAGCATAGTGCCTGGTACATTGCAGGCACTTAACAAATGTTTACTGACTTTTAAAGTACTTTGCCTACATGATCTCATTTGAATCTCCCAATAATTCTATGAAATTGTTATTTATAGGCATTATTCCCATTTTATAGATGAGGAAAATGAAACTCACAACCACACAACTAATAAATGTTGAGAGCCCATATAGGAACTCGAGCCTTCCTTAACTCCAAATTCAGCACTCTCTCTACTATGGCTTGCTGCCTCACAAAATAAAGGCACTAAGCAGGAATAACCAATGAATTAAAAGTGTGTTTACTCAGGGCTATTTTATAGAAGAAAAAAAAATCTTTGGCTTATTTAACTTCTTTTGACTTTAAAAAAAGTTGACTATTGGTTTGCTAAAATGGCACAGTGTAAGGGTAACGCCTGAAAATCCTTCATATGTAAAATTATAGGGGTAGCCAGGTTTCAGCCAGTCCACTGATTAGTCTTAAGCGCTTTGTATTGGGAATTTTGATTTAGTGACAACAGAAAAATCAGTGTTTAGCAAACACCTTTTTTTTTCTTTCTCAGAATTAGTGTCAAAAGCAGTTATTCAAAATAATGAAGTGAATCACATTTTAGGTGAATAAATTTAATTGGTCACACCACACACAATCATAGAATAGAAGAGTTAGAATGGATCATAGAAATCATATGGCCCAGTCCACTCACTTTAAAGATGTGGAAACTGAGGCCCAGTTTAGGTAATGTTCCTAAGGTCATAGAGTAGTAGTTTAGCCCAATGTCCTAAGTCTTATTCAGTCATTTTTCAGTCGGCAGCAACCTTGTTTAGGGTCATCTTGGCAAAGATATTGTAGTGGTTACCCATTTCTTTCTCTAGCTCATTTTACAGATGAAGAAACTGAGGCAAACAGGGTGGAAGCTAGGTGGTGCAGAAGATAGAGCGCCAGGCCTGGAGTCAGAAAAGACTCATCTTCTTGAGGAGTTCAAGTCTAGCCTTATACCCTCATTAGCTGTGTGATCCTGGGTAAGTCACTTAATCCTGTCTGCCCCACGTTCTTCATCTGTAAAATGCTCTGGAGAAGGAAATGGCAAAGCACTGCGTTATTTTTACCAGGAAAACTCTAAATGAGGTCAGGAAGAGTCAGAGATAACTGAAAAATGACTGAAGCACAAAAATATACATTGAATGAAAGTGGATTAATGGTGGAACTAGGCCTAGAACTCAGATCTTTGGCATTCTAGTCCACGGTCAGAAGGTTGGTAATACTGGTTTAGCCAGAGCAGTAATGTCACCTACCAGAACAATGTGAAGGCCTTGGCTTTGATGTTAACAGATTGTCTTCTCTGATCACAAAACTGGAGCTGGAAGGAGCCTAGCAGTTGCCTAGCTCAATCCCCACATTTTATAGGAAACTTCATTCCAGACAAATTAAGTGACTTCCCCAAGGTTATGCCAATCGAGCTTCCATGATGCCAAATACATCATAATGCACCCTCCCCAAAATGTGTATTTTTTGAACCAGACTTTTGATTTCATTGGTATAGAAGTACTCAATCTGATGAGGAACTCCCTCTATCAAAGAAAATCGGTACTTCCCTTGCAACTCAAGTCTGAGTTGCCTAAAACATGAAATGAGAGTTCAGGGTCACACTAATAATTCTGTCTCATCAGAGGCTGACTTGAACCTAGGTCTTCTGGACTCCGACTTTTCCTATCTCTTCCCTTCTCTCTAATTACATCCTAATCCAGGTTCTTTCATTGCTTTTCATCTAAATTCTACATTATTACAGTGGCCCAACTGATCTCCCTACTTTCTGTCTATACCTCTTTCCCTGTCAAAGTTGGATAAAACATGATCTTTTAGCACAAGATTGACCACGCCGCTCTAATGCAAACAACACAATACAAAATGTTGGTGTCTCCACATAGTGTCTAAGATACCATATACGTTCTTTAGCTTTGTATTAAAGGCTCTCCATAATGTGGCTTTTGCCTACCTTTTCAGTCTTATCTCATACACCTGCCCTTCATATACTCTAAATTCCAGCAAAACCGAACTATATTCTGTGAGCTCCGCACTCTCCTTGTACCCAGGAACTCACTCTTGAAGTCCCTCCTGTCCATCTTACAGAATCCACAGCTTTCCCCAAGGCCCAGCTCAACTCCGCCCCACCTCCCCAGTTAGATGCAGATCTCATTAGCTCCCTTGTACTGAATTTTCATCTATATGCTGATGATTCTCAGAACTACTTAGCCATCCCAACCTCCCTCCTAATCTCCATATTATCATTGCCAATTGCTTATTGGAAATCTCCAAATGGATGTCTCACAGACTTCTTAAATTCAACTGCTCATTTTCTTTCCCCTCAAATGTCCTCCCTCTCTCCCAGATTCCCTGTTCCCATGGAAGACACCAACATTCTCCTTTTCACACAAGCTTGAAACTTAGGTGCATTCTCAACTTCTCATTCTTTTGTCCCCCATATCCAATCAATTGCCAAGTCCTGTAGATTTTTTACCTTTGTAACATGTCCAATATGTTACATGCTCTTTCTATTCACTGATACTTGTGCCACCCTGGTATAAGCCTTTATCAATTTATGCTTAGACCATTTCAATGGCCTGCTGGGTGGCCTACCTACATCTCTCCTCATTCCAATCTATCCTTCACTTAACTGTCAAATTAATCTTTCTGAAGTGCATTTCTGATCATGTCATCCTCCTATTAGATAAACTCTAGTGAATTCCCATCACCTTTAGGACTGAATATAAAATCCTCTGTTTGGCATTTAAAGTCCTTTAAATAGGTTGGGGCTGCAATGGATAGAACAGTGGGTTTGGAATCAGGAAGACTCATCTTCCTGAATTCAAATCTGGCCTCAGACACTTACTACCGATGTGACCCTAAGCAAGTCATTTTACCCTGTTTGCCTCAGTCTCTCATCTGTAAAATGAGCCAGAAAAGGAAATGCAAATCACTCCAGTATCTTTACCAAGAAAACCCCAAATGGTACCACACAAAGTTGGACACAATTAAACAACAACAAATAACCTGGACCCCTCCTAACTTTTCAGTTTTCTTATTTACTCTGAGATCCAGTTAATACTGGCCTGTTTGGGGTTCCTTGTACAAGCTATTTCATCTATTGACTCTGTCTCTCCCTCATTTCTGCCCTTTGGTTTCACTGGCTTCCAAGGTTCAGCTAAAGGCAGCTGGGTGGTTCAGTGGATACTGGGCTTGGGAGTAAGAGGCAGTTGAATTCAAATCCATCCTCATACATTTACTTGCTGTGTGACCCTGGATGAATCATTTGGTCTCTTTTTGCCTCAGTTTCCTCAACTGCAAAATGGGGATAATAATACCACTCAAAGGGTTATCGTAAGACTCAAATGAGACAATTGTAAAGCACTTAGCATACTGACTGGCACACTTAATTAATGCTTGTTTCCTTCCTTCCTTCTGGCTAAAATCCTACTTTCTACCAGAAATCTGTCTTTATCTTCCTTAATTCTCGCGCTAATAATTGTCGATAATTTCCAGTTTATCCTATCTATGTTCTTATTTGTATACAATTGTTTGCATGTTCTCCCTCCCATTAGACTGTGAATTCCTTGAGAGCAAGGAATATTGCCTTTCTTTGTCTAGTGCTTGGCACATAGTAGGTATTCTTAAAATATTTGCTGACTGTGAAACCGTAGATGCTTTCTTCAGTTATTTTTTTCTCCTATAGTTTCTGTCTAGCATAGGATTTATTTACCTGCTGTATCCTCTCAGGAGAATGGAAGCTCCATGAAGGCAGGGGCAGTTTTGTTCTTGTCTCTACCTCCAGTGCCTAGCACTAGTGCTCTGTGCAAAGGAAATGCCTAATAAACATTGGCTGCATTGAACTGTAGGGGAGCAAGGGTGCTATGTTTTGTTTTGTTTTTTAAAGCAATTGGGGTTAAGTAACTTGCTCAAGGTTACATGGCTAGTCATTATTTATATGTGGGTGCTCATTTTCTGAGGCCAGTTTCGATCCCAGGTCATCCCAATTCTGAGGCCGGCGCTCTTACTCACTGTGCCACCTAGCCGCCCCTACAAGGGTGCTATGTTAAAAAGAAAATGCACAGTTCCCTTTGTAATTTTGGTTTAGGAAGTAATAATGAACAGAATGCAATGGTTCATTAAGGGATGAGGGAGGGGAAATAAACATTTAAAGTACCTACTATGTGCCAGGGACAGTACTAAGTGCTGTATAAACATTATCTCATTTGATCCTCAAAACAACCCTGAGGGGGCGGGGGGATGTGCTATTATTATCATCTCCATTTTATATATGAGGAAATTGAGAGACAGAGGTTAAGAGGTTGACTTGCTCAGTGACACACAGCTAGTCCATTTCTGAGGCAGGATTTGAACTCACATCTTCCTTACTCCTGGCCCAGTACTCTTATCCATTGTACCACCTAGCTGCTAGTCTCCCTCTTGAACTAGGGTTCCTTTGTATTTTAGTGAATGTTTCTTATTTTCAACTGTAGAGCAGTGAGAAAGGGGTTTTTAAGATTGATATTAGGCTTGCCAAGGAAAACCAGCTAAAATATGAAAGGCCAGTAAGTTTTGACTGATACAGATGAAAGTCTGTGCTCTTAAAGAGAAACTCTACTTGAGAAAAATGAGAAGATGGTGGTTACGCATCGTCATGGCAATGAGCTGCACCACAAGACCACAACAGAAACAGCCGTTTGGGAGGGTGCCGGCCAGATCCTTCAGGCCAGGCTGTAGAGAAGGAACAGGAACATGGCAGGAAGAGATGGGAGGGGCAAAGGAGCAGAGCTGGAGAAAGCCTTCTTGGCTTCACAGGAAAAGAACGTGACAGATGTGCACAACACAAGAAGCTCCTGCTGGCTTATTCACAAAGCATTCATCAGTGTCAGCCTCAGAGGATCCTGTTCACAATGAGAACCCGAGCACGCACTATGTTCCTCACCAGGAGACAGAGGCAAAGAGAGAAGGCAATCGTGGAGGAAAAGGGAATGGCGGACTTCTGAGGGAAAGCGTACGGTGACCCAGAGGATCTGGCTGCCTTCTGTCACTGAGAAGTGATGGGAAAAAACAACCTCCCTTCTATAGCTCAGATGCTTTAGGGGACATTGCCATAGAAATAAAAGCAGTCATTCATTTCTGCCTTCTTTAATCAAGTTTTCTTCAGTATCCATGTGGGATAAGTTGGTTTTTTCTTTATAAAAGAAAAAAAATGGAATGAAACTGATAAATGAATAAAACAGATATAGACTAACAGCACAGACAGAACTTAGAATAAACAATCCCCACTTTTCAGTGATAGCAGCAGGTATCACAAGAACAAATTAGCCCATTGTCTATGTGGGCGAAGGCTGGGAATGGAAATGACCTTCTCTGTCCAGGCCTTCCCTATCCTCTCTATAGGCTTGACACATTTTCCCAATAATGCTTTAAATACATTTCCACTTGATAGGCAACTCATGGATGAAGTCTAGAATTTTTTCATAGTAGAGATGAGGAGATGGTTTCAAGGGTGGAATGATCAGAGGATCATAGATTTTTTTAACTTAAAGAGACCTGAGGAGTCCTCTAATCCAGCACCCTTATTTTATGGATGAGAAGACTGAAGGTCAGATGGAAGAAGTCTGTCCCAGGTCATATGGAGAGCAACAAGCATAGAAGGGATCCCAACGGATGCCCTTAAAACCCACACTTTTGTCTTCTCAATGGCAACTAAATAACCAAACTTTTTAATATATCAAGATATTTGGTCTAAGAATGGTACATTTTATATTATCCTAAAACAACTGTATCTCTTTGGTATATTATTTTTGCGGGGGGGGGGGTGAGGGGCGTGGGGCTGGACCAGTGATTTTTTTTAGTACAAGGGACTCTCAGTATGGAAAATCCTACAGCGATGTAGATCAACAACTCTTTAGCAACTTACAGGAAAGAGTTCCCTGGGGGAAAGGAGAAATTAAGTCACCTATCTCTGGTCACACAGCTAGCATATGTTGCAGGTAGGAGGGAAGCTTAAGTGTTCCCGAGTTCAGGGAACTTTATATTTTATATTATTTTAATTTCCAGATGAATTTTTCTAGTATATTCAATATGACTTTAAAATGCATAAAATAAAACATGTAGGATTACAAAGAAAACAAATTATACTGAAATTCACTTATTTCTTCATTATCTAACTTTCTATTCATTCATCCATCCAAATCAAGTTTCATTGGTTGTTAAGTGTTAATGATCCCTATTTATAGGGCAAATTTCTTTTCATGGATATGTTGGCCTAAATGGCCTTTTAGGTCCCTTCTAAGTCTGGGATTTTCCATGTCTAAGTAGACAATATTAGGGAGAAGAAATGATTATGGATTTGGTCTATTTTATTCTGAGAATGGGTAATAGATTTGGTAGAATTGTAGGAATAAATGGTTCAAAAAGGCTTTTGGATTGTCTCTGAATAACCAAGGATTGGTTATAAAATGCAATGTTGCTTAGCACAGCAATCTTTATCACTGGGACTGGGAAACTGGGCCTTGAATTTTAGTCCTGGCATAATTCATTGTTAGATTCAATCTAAGTCACTGAACATCTGTAGTTCACTAGATGGTGCCTTCAGTTTGTTCTCAAAGAAAACAAATGAAATGAATGTATAAATATGTAATTATCTATAAGTCACTTAAAGTGTAGGGAGGCTTTAGCCAGAAAGAATGCTATGGTTCAGAGTAGAAGTTACATTTGACATGCTAGGAAAAGAACTAGAAACAAAAGAAAACAAAAAACAAAAGGTGTTTACTGAAATGCCAAGCTCTGAATTTTAAAATTTATTTCTTTGAATCTATCATAAAATAATTTCAAGTGTTTATCTCCATCTGGAGACCAGAATACAGAAAATAAAAGCTTCTTTGTATGGTGGGCACAACTTGTACTGAGGCTTTGTCAACTTTTAGCTACAATAATGACTTGCCAAGAAAAGTTAAGTGTACGATTCAAAGCACTGTTATTTATCGCTTCAGATGCTTCAAAGAGAATTTTTAGCTGGAGTAAAAAATAGCCTATATTTGTGTTCCTGAAAGTCCTTATTAACATGTTCACATAACATGCTGTGTGTGGAAAAAATATAGAATAAAAACCATTTAAGTAACTGTAAACAGAATGAAGTTACTTTAACAGAGTTCAAACTGTTATCTGGTAGTTAAAGCTTGGTAAAAATTTCCATTATAAACATTCATTTCTAGAATTTGATTATTTTCAAGGTAGGAAGTTTATTCCTGACTAAAAGTCTTCTGAGGAGAACTACGATTTGGACTTTCCCCTAAAAATTGATAAACAACTTCTTTTGTTATAATATTTATAAAAAATGTTTATGGATTTAAATGCCACTTTGGTTCTTAACAAAACCCTGCTTATATTTGGAAACTAGGTAATTTATAAGTGCCATGACATACTCCACATTTATCAGGTAAGTGCACTGTCTTTTAAAGAAATGTTGTCCCAATTACCCTCCAAAAAAAAAAAAAAGCAGAAAAAAAAAAAGAAATGCTGCCAATTTGATCATTTCAGGAATCAAACAAAAGAGCCATGGCACTTGAAATAAATGTCAACAAACATTTATTAAGCACCTACTGTATGCAAAAAAAACCCACTGTGGTGCATGGTACATGAGAGTAGAGGAAGAAACACTATTTAAACAAGACATAGTCCCTGCCCTCTTATAATTTAGTATGGAGATAAGACATAAAATAGTTTGGTAAAATGGAAGGAGTCTCAGATCCCGCCTATGCCATTTACTACTTATAGGACCCTGGAAGATCTGTTTCCTCATATCTAAAATGAAAGCCTCTGAGATCCCTTCCACTCTATAACCCTGTGGTCCATGAGCCAATGAACTGCGAAATGCAGTTACCCAACAAGCAGTTTAGAGAGGGTTAGAGCAAAGGTGTTTTGTGTGATCTGAAGTCAAAGGCCATTAATGAGTAGGAAGAATGGGGAGGCTTCATGTAGGAGGCAGAGTTTAACTTGGGCTTTACAACGTTGTTGTTCACTTGTATCTGACTCCTTATGACCCTGTTTGGGGTTTTCTCGGTAAAGATACTTGAGTGTTTTGCCATTTCCTTTTCCAGCTCATTTTACAGACGAGGAAATTGAGGCAAACAGGGTTAAGTGGCCTGTCCAGGGTCATACAACTAGTAAACTATCTGAGGCCACATTTGAACTCAGGGAAGATGTGTCTTCCTGACTCCAGGCCCAGGGCTCTATCTGCACCACCTAGTGGTCGAATAGGAATTCAGCAGGTAAAGTTACAGACCTCCTCCTTTCCCTTTTTCAACTTCCTTTTATGTGTAGTCTTTCCCCATTAGAAGGCAAACTCCTTGAGGGCACAGACAATCTTTCTTTTGGTATATCTGTCCAGGGCATCAACCCAGATTGCTCCTGAGCATAAAACACTTTCTGCCCCAGTTGTTTGGAAACCACTCAAGTCAGTCTGAAGTCATAGCAGTGTCAACCAGCTCCCATTGGACCACAGCATGTTCCGAATTCATGGATGGATCTAACATAGACTGACATGTGCCTTCACAGTGTCCTTTGTTTTAATATCATTAAATTATAACTAGGGAAAGTCCCCTATGAGCATGAGCTGTTTTCTTTTTCCTTGAATCTTGAGTCTGACTAAACCAAGGTCCAAGGACAGAAACTTGTCATCTGAATCACCTCATAATAACTTCAAAATTGAATTTCTTATTAAATTGCCAGACCCCTAGAGGATACAGTTCAAACTCAATTTGGGGGGTTACAGGAAAATGCCAGTTCCCCCTTCTCTTCCCAGGGTGTTTAGAGCGATGGTTTTGTGTGTATATGGAGCCAAGGCTGGGAGAGGGAGTCCCAAGGGTTCCTTGCAGACAATTCAGTCTTTCCATTCACTGTTAGAGTAGTGACTTTCACCTTGGTAATTGAAGAGGTATCACTTGATCCTTACTATTAATTCCAATTCTAATTGTTCCAAAGAATAGTTGAATCCCACTGTAATGCTATTGTTAAGGAACAAGATTGTTGCTCACACCATTAATTATTAAGAGACAGCAAGATACATTGGAAAAATGCTCCATTTGGAGTCAAAGAACCTAGGTTCAAATGCTTACTACCTGTGTGACCTGAGGTAAGTCAGCTAACCTTATAGGGCACAGACCTAGAACTCAAAAGACTTCAGAGGCCACTAGTCCAACCATCTCATTTTACAGATGAAGAAATTGAGGCCCAGGGAAGTTAAGTGACTTGCCCAAGGTCACATAGGTAGTAGATATCAGAAGCAGGATTTAAATCCATGTCCTCCAGCTCTGTCCAGAGCCAGTCCTCTTCCCACTATGTCATCTGTAAAATGAGGGAGTTGCCACAGATGACCTCTGAAGCCTCGTCTTGCTCTGGAGCCATAATCTATGACTTACCTTGCTACAAGAACATAAACAACTATGGAACAATTATGAAAAATGCAGGTAACCCATACTGAAAGAGAGAGAGAGAGACAGAGAGGCAGAGACAGAAAGAGGGAGGAAGAAGGGAGCTGTTGCTGTCTCTCCATATGTATACAATCAGCAGGTCTCAGTTATACTATATTTTATAATGAACTTTCTCAGTTATAAATATATTAACTTTACCAGTTCAACATTATGTTGACTCTATTCTTGAATCCTTGTCCCTTTATTCTACTGTTATACATGTCTTGATAAACCCCAAGCTTGCCATCTTCCTACTCACTTGCTATTGGAGAAAATCACACCACAGTACTAAGGATACTTACTACCAGCTAGTTATCTGATCTCAACAAACTGTCCCTACAGCAAGACAACACTTTTCTTTCTCCCTAATTGATTCTCTTTCTCATTTCCCACAAGATGGAGTTCCATTCTTTTTTGTATCAAGAGGAAGTTTTACTCCTTGAAAGTATTTAAGTAGAGGCTAGCTGACCATTTATTGGATATGCTATAGTAAGAACTCCTTGTTTATAGGTTAGAATATATGGTCCCTTCTAACTCACATTCTGTGACTCCTCAAGTCTCCATGTCACTCCCTTTGTCCATTGTCTCAATAGAAAATTTCACCTCACACTTGACTGACACAATACAGGCTATTTTCTGTGAGATTCCTCTTTTGACAACTTTACTCTATACCTGAAAACCTTAGGATGCTAGCCTCTAATCCTCCCCTCTTTTACTTCAATCTCTGAAAAGAAAGTGACCCTTCTTGCCAAAAACAGCAGCTCTACTTAAATTTTTTTGGTATTCTTAACTTGACATATACCAACAAACAAACATGAACATTTCAATATACAAAGAATAGAAAGAGGATGGCATAAGAAACTATGAGTGTCCACTGCATCCATAGGGACTCCTTTTAAAAATATAAAAAGCACACCACATTTGTTTCAAAACTTTCTTGACTGTCTCTTTCTCTGAATTTCCTTGTATTATTTTTTGTGTATTTCTTTATTATACTTCATTGACACTTTTCCTCTTTTTTTTCTTTTTATCATTATCACCATCAATTTTTCTTCTTTTGCTTTTTAGGGGGGGAAGTCTGGGCAACTGGAGTTAAGTGACTTGCCCAAGGTCACACGGCAAGTAAGTGTTAAATGTCTGAGGCTGGATTTGAACTCAGGTCCTCCTGACTCCAGGGCTGGTGCTCTATTCACTGAGCAACTTAGCCACCCCACCATCAATTTTCCCATCAGTTTTCTTTCTCCTTCCAAAAAATAGTCACTCCTTTGTAACAAAAGCATAGTTGAACAAAATAAATTCGTGTACTAGCAATGTTCATATGTCTTGTTCTGCATCTTGAATCTACTGCCTCTGTCAAAAACAGAAAGTATGTTCCATCAGTGCTCTGAAGTTATCAAGTCTTTCAAAGCTGTTTTCTTTATAATGTTTGCAATCCTATATCTCTTCTCCCATTTAAAGGCATGTACACTTATCTCTGCTTTTTCTCCTTTCTTCGAAACCACTTGCAATATGGATCCCAATCTCATCATTCAATTCACCTAAGATTCTCTAAAGTCACCAGTGATCTCTTAATTCAAATCTTATGCCATTTTGTCCATATTCATTCTTCTTGACTTCTCTGTAGCATTTGGCACTGCTGGCCACTCTCTCCTCCCTGTTTTTACAATACTGTTCTCTTTTGGTTTTCCTCTTACCTCCCCACACATTCCTTTTAACTCTCTCTACACTCTATGTTTTGGTGACCTCACCATCTCCCATGAGCTGAATTATCATCTATATATAGATAATTTCTAGATCTAGATATCTGTCCTTGCACTCTTTCCTGAGTTCCAGTTCTACATTGCCAACTGATTATTGGACACCTCTAAGTTGGTGTCTTGTAAATATGTCAAGCGCAACATGTTCAAAATAGAACTCATCATTTTTCCCGAACCCACCCTTATTTCTGCAAAGGACATTGCCATCCTTCTTGGCACCCATATTTACAATCTTAGAGTCATCCTTGACTCCTTTTTCTCTTTTACCCCACATAGCCAACCAGTGATCAAGTCTTGTTGATTCTACTTCCACAATATCTCTTGCAATTTTCCTTTTCACTCTACTCATAAGGTGGGCTTTGAGCACTTCTTCCATGGATAATTGTGACAATTTCCTAACTGTCCTCCTTACTTAAGTCTATCCCCACTCTAATCCATTCTCTTCACTGTTGACAAAGAGATAATTGCAAAGCGAAGGTCTAACAATGCCACTTCCTGGCTCAATAAACTCTAGTTAATCTCTAGACTATGTAGAGTGAAGTCTGTGAAATATAAACTCCTCAGTCTGACATTTAACAACCTGGTTCAAATGTGCCCTTCTAGGTTTCATATACACTAATTCCCTTCACATTCCTTGTTCCCAATTGGACTTCTTGTTCTTCACACAAGACATTCCACCTCCCATCTCATTGCCTTAGCATAGGTTATCCCCTTTGGCTGGAATGAGTTCCCTCTTCTTTGGATCCAGACTCACCAAATGTTTTAGCCAATCCTCTAAGCTTCATGTCATGTGAGAAGTTGACAAGGATGCTTTTAATATCTTCATCTCAGTCAGTGATAACATTGTTGAAAAGCACAGGACTAAAGAGAGATCCCTGGGACAGGATACTAAAGACCTCTGTCCAGTGGATTTTGACCCACTGATGCTGATCATTCAACCAGCTCCAAATCTACCTCACAACATCATCACCTTTAAATGATCAGTGATTCAACTAGTCACTTCACTCCCCCAAGATGTACTGTGTTCAGGCCTGGTGACTTGAAATCAGTAAGGGCAGATGGATGCTGACTGACCATTTTTCTAGCCTTGAGTCTTAGGATTCCCCTTTTCCTCTTTGGATCTTCTCCCCCTTTCACATTTAAGTCTACCTTGGAGATACAAACACTCCATTTTCTTTGATAATTTAGAGTAGGGAAGTGTTTGGGGGGAACTTTTACCTTTTCTTCTAGAAGGTAGGCCAATCTTCACTTTTAGAATACAACAATCTTCCACAGTTGTGCATTAAACTTTTATGACTTCAAGCACTCATGCAATTTTATTAGTAAACTCATTTTTACTTTTGTGTTGCCAACCATGCACATTTGTGACTATACTTAGTAGAAAAATAAATGAGAGGAACCATTCTTACAAGTTTGTGGAGTGGCTAGCATCCTACTAGGCACTTCACTGGTCTTGTTCACCTTACCACTGTAAAGGCTCCCCATGCATTCATTGCATATTTTTATTGTTTGCTTTTAAAACTCAAGTTCTTATGTCCCCAAAGTATAGTAGAAGTCCTTTGGGCTCTGAGGTAATGTCAAGACTTCACAAAAAAAAAAAAAAAAAAGACTTCACTAGTCTCATCATCTTTTGACAGCAACAATTGAAATCCCACCAGAAACAACTGAAGTCCCACCAACCTCTCCCTTGGTTTTTCAATGGGAGGCCAAAGTAGAGTGGTTTATAGCAGTATATTATACATACAATGGCCTCACACCACCAATACAGTGAAGGGTAAGATTCAGGTTAAAAATGTTTTAGTTTTAAGTTTTTAGTTTTAGTTTTAAGAATTTTATTTGCTAAACTTTATTTGAGGTATGTAGATTTCATGTGTTATGAAAGATGAATATTGTCTGAAATCAATGTTTAGTGCAAAATGTCATAGAACAATAAAGAATTACTAGCAAAAGATGTTTTGCATGTTACCAATTTTATTTTGTGTATTCCAATTTGTGGGTTATTTCATTTTTACTGTGTTAGGAAAAGTATATATTAGAATAACATTTTGTTATGAAAATTGTATGCAGAAAAGTATATTTTTAATTATTTCTAATGAAAAATTATAGTTTTTGGTGGTCATGGGAACCTAACCCCCTATTTCCTATAGGTTCAATGTATCAACATTTACATTTCTGATTTTCATACCATTTTCTTAGGAATATTTCCCCCATAAAAATTGAGTATTAACTGTATAACAATTATATGGTCATGGCTATTAGTTGGTTACCGTAAAAATCTACACAAATTCCTCAAAATTCTCTTTGCTTTTTATATTTTTCAGAAGCATGATGCTCAGTCCTTTATTATTCTTGCTAATAGCTCTTTTGACCAATTCATCTGGAGATTTCTTGACTTATTAGGTATTCTGTACCTAAAGCATAGATTTAGGCTCAGTAAACTACAGAGGTCCCCCGTTATCCTTCTGGATCAAATACAAAGTCCTGAATTTGGCAGGTAAGGTAATTTGCTGTCATTCATCTCTTTCTCTTGTCCTACAACTCAAGACCATCTCTTTCTCCTGATCCGTTGGCTCATGTTTCTCTTGGTTACTTTTCTTTCTCTTTCTCCTTAGGCTAAAATCTTCCCAAACCTGCCCCTATTTTTTCCTCCCCAAATTCATTCTCTATCTTCAGAATTCCCAAATTTAAAAAAATCTCTTTCTTTGTATTTCCCTCCTTTTTCTGTAGCTTCTTTGATTTATCTGCTCCTCACATTAAAATCAGAAACCCGAGGGTGGCTAGGTGGCGCAGTGAGTAGAGCATTGGCCCTGCAGTCAGAAGGATCTGAGTTTGGATCCGGCCTCAGACACTTAACGCACACACAAATAAAAACCTAGCCGCGTGGCCTTGGGCAAGTTACTTAACCTCAATTGCCCTCCAAAAAGGAAAAAAATCAGAAAGCCATTGCTACATTTTTAGCCATGGGCCAGAAATTCAAGTTCCATTCTCATACATCATCCTCTTAGTCAAACTATGCACTTCTCATATCTGTCTTTCCCATTTCAATCATGTGGTGTTAACCTGTACTAGTAATGAAAAAACCACTTAGGCCTCTAAGATCTTTAGTCATTTTCCCATGGCTTTCTAATCCCCAGCAACACATTCCTGGTTTCATCCTGTATCATTTATCCCCACATGAATGACCAGGACTGAGTAGCGGTTGTCAGGCTGGATAATTTTGGAGAGTCTCTTTTTCATACATACATGCCCAGGGCAATGACTGGCCTCTCTGTTGTTTATGGCAGATCAACAAGATAGTTGCTTCTGTGCCCTCAGTGGGGACTCATCAACCACAATGATTTTCTTCTTTCTCTCAATGTATGGTCTTTCAACTAACTGTACTCAAGGATTTACATCATCATTGAAACACAAGAAGTTGCTTTCTCCAGAGATGGTCCAACTTTCCCTTCTCCTCCCCCTAAAGAAGGGGTCTCATACCCATTATAGAGCTCCACATGTTCAGCAGGATCATTTCCCTTCATTTTCTGCACCATTTTTCTACCATCCATCTTCCTGATATAGGTGGCAATTCACCTCTATTTCTTCACATCCACCTTTCTCCTTGGTTTCCTCATTGAAGCACTTATTCTATAATAACAAGAAACATTTTATTCCTATAACCTGGGGAGTAAATTTCTCCAGTCCTTTCACTTTCTCTTGTAGGATGAGGACCAACTTGCACTTTGTACATACTAAGGTGCTATATGATACTGGCAGAAACACAAACAGTATAAACTTTAAAAGGACACCCTGGGCTGTTGAATCATTATGGTACATTGATAACTTTTTATGTATATTTAGAAGCAATATTTATACCACTTCATCACTCAAATGCCTGTTCTTCCCAGAAATACTTAAAATGAAAAAAAATTCCTCAGGCTTATGAAAAAAATCAATCCAGTCTCACAAAAAAAAAAAATAAGCGTAAATAGCTTATATGAATGTAGAGGCTCAGAATGGCAACTTGCTTCTAATAGGATGTTAGGAACCACCTGTGCTTATCAAAAATTACATTGGCTTCAGTTTTGTTTGACATCTCTGAGTATATTGAATGAATGATAGAGAAGTGCAAAGTGTAAGTTGCAGTTAAAGGAGTAAACACAAATTCTTAACTTTTTTTACAGAAAAAAAATGACCACATTACATATCCCAGGAAATTCTGGATGAAACTCTTTGATATTGGGGTTATCTCACAAAAGGCTAATTGTTTTGGCTCTGTGTTCCAGTGTAACATAGTATGTAATTGTGGGATGTGTCCTTTGGGCTGGGACTTTGCAAATCTGAATTCTAGTTCCAAGTTCTCCATTAACACTTAATTGTGTCAATAATAGGCAGTTTCTTGAGGATCTGTGTCTTGGTTTGACCAGTTTTAAAATAGGCAAAGTAATATCTGTTTTTGAGGGTTGTTCAGAGGATACGTTAGATGCCCCATATGGAATTTGTCTTGATTTAAGGAAGGTGCCACAGTAACCCAAAATAACACTAATGACAAAGAGAGGTTGCCTTTTTTTAGATTTAAGAAAAAATTACACAGGGGTGGCTAGGTGGCTCAGTGAGTAGCGCTTCAGCCCTGGAGTCAGAAGGACCTGAGTTCGGATCCGGCCTCAGACACTTAATGCACACACAAACAAAAACCTAGCCATATGACCTTGGGCAAGTTACTTAACCCCACTTGCCCTCCAAAAAGCAAAAATAAAAAAAAGGAAGAAGAAAGAAAGAAAAAAGAAAAAAGCAAAAAAAAGAAGAAAAAATTACACAAATGCATGTTTAATGAAAGAGAAATGGAATTTAATAAGTTGTGAATAAAAAGCAATGATAAACATGTGTAATTTTTCTAAAGATGTCATGGACTTTGATTTTATTTCATTAAGTACATATGGGAAGTTCTATTGCAATGAGTGTGGAGTACAAAGTTCTTACCACCATCTGTGGCCATTTCCTCATGTTGCCCCTTAGCCTTTATCATCTTTTCCTTGCATTTTTCCAAAGGCCTCTTAACTGCTGGCATCTTTGCTTATTGTCCTTCTCCTGTCTCTCCTGCTACCCAGTTTATCTTTCTAAAACATGATTTTCCATCATGTCACTCTCTTGAATGAAAAACCCAAGCAAGTCTCCATTGTTTTCATACCAAGTCAAGCTCCTCAGTCCATTATTTAAGGACCTTAATCTACCTATCCTTTCCTTATTTGTGAAGCTTTTTCTTTCACCATGAAACAATGTTCCAGTTTATGGGTAGCTAGGTGGCACAGTGGATAGAGAGCTGGGCTTGGAGTCAAGAAGACCTGAGTTCAAATCCAGACTCAGACATTTATTGGCTAAGCAACCCTGTGCAAGTCACTTAACCCTGTTTGCCTCAGTTTCCTCATCTGCAAAATGAGCTGGAGAAGGAAATGGCAAACCATTCCAGTCTCTTTGCTGAGAAAATCCTAAATGGGGTCATGAAGATTTAGACATGACTGAAAAACGACTAAACAACAACAAAACCCTTCTAGTCAGATCCTTTTTATCTTTACCCACAGTTTACTCCTCCCATTTGAAATGTCTTTTTCATTCTTTCTGCAAAACTAAAGACTATAATGCCTATACCTCAAAGAAAGAGGGAAAAGACCTATGTGTACTACAATATACATAGCAACTCTTTTCATTGTAGCCAGAAATTTTAAATTAAGATAGTGTTCTACTGGGGAATGGCTAAACCAATTATGATAGATGAAAGAAATGGAAAATTTCATCATAAGAAATGATGAAATGGACAATTTCAGAGGAAACGAGGAAAATCTTTGTGAAGCAATGCAGAATAAAATGAGAACTACAACAATTCATATAAGCCTTAAAAAGGAAAACAATCTCTAATCGATGCAATGATAAACCATAAGTCCAAAGAACTGAGGATAAAACACATAACTCACTTCCTCCCAGAAAGGTGATGAATTTAAACGCAGAGAAAGAGACATACATTTTTTGGCCTGGTCAATGTGTGGATTTGGTTTTGTTGAATGATGTATGTTTATGATAAGGGTTTTTCTGTTTCATACCCTTTCTTCCTTCCTTTCTTTTTTTGTTTATGGTAAGGGGCAGTGGGAAATTGTGGGACAGATTATAAATGTAATTTTAAAAAATTGTTTTAAAATGTAATTTAAAAATTTTTTTTAAAAATGTAATTTGAAAAAAATCTAAAAAAATTAGACAAAACCAATGGAGTATAGTAGAATTGGCCAAGGAGTCAGAAGACTGAGGTTTTATTATCACCTTGGTCACATTTTGGGTATGCAACTTTAGGCAAGTTAGTAAAATAGGTCTCCAAGCATTCAATTCAATAAAGACTAGCTAAGGATCTACCATGTGTAGAGTACTAGGACAGATGCTGGGGGAGATACAAAATTTAGATGAGATTTGTTCCTTGCTTTCATAGAACTTATAATCTATCAGGAAAATATGCATACATGATTAACTACGTTATGCAATAACACATGATATGTGTATTATATAAAAGGTACAGAAGAGGTGAGGAAAATGAATGTTGGATTGTATTATTTATTATTTGAACTCATCCATTTCCTCAGATCCCAAACTATGAAGGTAGATTTTTTTTCCCTGAAGGGGTATTAGAATAAGGCAATTACTCAAAGCCCTTAAGGTATATGCTCATTAATTAGCTTGGGCATGACCTCTTGCCTCTCCAGGGAATGCCCTTGCTTTTTCTTAACCTTGTCCCCCAATGATGAAGTAATGGAGAAACTGGAAATTCAGCCCACTTCCTCATTAAAATGTCCACCAATCAGGGTTGTCTTACGTTTGCCAGGGGAGGCCTAAATCAGATACTGTTAGGGCAATCAGAAGGAAGACAAACCTAGGTATAAAAGATGCTTGGTCCAACCTCTGGGTCTTTTGGCACAAACAGAGGTTAACCAATAAGATCCTTTGTTACCAGGTTGCATATCCCTGCTAATAGAGAATATCTTACTCAGAGAATTGTCTCAGTCTGACTTTTTAAAATTACAGATGCTACAGAACAAAATAGTGTTATTTGAGGCTCTTGGCCTAGGTTGTTATGGGAGTATGTGTGTGTGTATGTGTGGGGTCATTACCAACTGGAGAAATCAGTGAGGGTTATCATGGAGGGAGATAACATCTGAGTCAGTTTCAAAGGAGAGCAGAGAGTCACCAGGTAAGAGGAGGGAGGGCATTCTCGACATAGGGAAGAACTTCAACAAAGCTACTGTGAAAGAAAAGTACAAGGCATGCATTTAAGGGATAGAGAACAGTCTAGTGGATGAGAGCATAGATTACACAGAGGACAGCAGTATCAGATAAAGCCCTGCCCCGTCTTACAGAACAGGAGATAAAATACTCCATCTACATCAAAGGGTCTTGATGAGGAGCAAAAGACTAACATATGGGAAAATGCTTTGTAAACTGTAAAGATATAGGAACAAACAGGTATTGTAAAAATCAAAATGTCAGCAAGATCTTTGGGAATTTGTCCATTAAAATGAATGTTGCTTTCTAGGCCACAACTCTGTGGTAGTACTCATTCTAGTTTCACAGGAATATACATAATTTCCACACCTTGCCTACCCTGTGCTTTGGCTTCTTTTCTCTCCACCAATTTTATAGTCATTGATTTTTTGAATAAGGAAATCTTCATTGTAACATTTTTAATTCTGCGCAGCCAGTCAGATGTGATGAGGTTAATACTAAATCACCAGTGTATAAGCCAGACAACAGAAAACAATTAAACAGAGAGAAGAGACAGGAAGAACATATAAGTCATCAGATCTAGCTTACATGCTATCAACTCAATTTACAGAAACATTACCATCATCGTCAAAGGGCAGAGACTGTTGCTGGTGGAAAAAATCAGTACCATTAGAAAAGAAACAAGGATATAACAATTCGTCACTTGTGCTCTGCAGGGAAGAAGTTTGTTGAGAATCGTTTCTATTTCTAAATTCTGGGAATGAAACTGGTTGTTATTATATTGGGCAGTCCATGTAGGCTTCTAGTTTCTTGTTGTGAATAGGCTTTAAAAACATAGTAATGCAGGAAGGAAACAAGGAAAGGTTTTAAGACTGCCTCTACTTAATAGTCCTTCTATTGCCCATTATATCTAAGCTCTAAGAATAGATGCTTTTTTATAATGGTGACCCATGAGCATATTCTAGCTGTCAGTGCCAATTACTGGAGATTATCAGGATTCTTCATTAATGGCACGCCCAGGCCACTGGTTATATTATGCATGAGGCACATAACAGAAAAGAGAGGCTAATTTTCCAATCAGAACAACATGGTTCCAAATTTATTTTCCCAAATGGATATGCAGTCTTTTGATTTCATGTTAAATTTAAAAAAATTCTCATTTTCTGCCACTTGCAGAAAACACACACACACACACACACACACACACACACACACACACACACACACCAAAAAACAAGCATTCTGTGACATCCAGTAGTGATATACATGATTCCAAATTGGAAAGTATGAGTGGGGTGTAAACTATGGTACACTGGAAAAACAGCAATATTCTAATAAACAGGTAATTATGCAACTCCCAGCTCTGTTAAAGGGAGATTGGTAGCCTATTACGAACTGATTACATTTGCCATTTTTAAGCTGCATACAATTATATTTCCTCATTAGCATCTGATGTGTTGGATGCAGCTGACAAAGACTACCAGAACAAACAAATATCAATCAAACTAACTCCACAGAGACTTCGATGTGACTTCTCTTAATGACATTTCTCTTCAAATCTCTCTGCAGGAGGAGAGGGATGTAGACACTGAGGGGAAAGGAGAAATAGTTGAAAGAATATCATGCTTGCTATCTGGAATTTTAGGTACTAGAAAATCTATTTTATCCAAGAATGCCTCATTAATTTGGATATCACTAATTTGAACTTTGTGATAAGTCAACTTATATGTTTGTATTAGCAGGCTGTCAACTATAAGAAATAGGAAACAAATAAAAGTGACTCCTGAGAGAAGACTGGTTGAAGCAAAACAGTTGCCAGAATAAGGAATTTCAGTCACCAGCAACCACCTTAGTCACTAAATACTTCCTGGTTTTCCTATTGTTTCTTTGAGTCTCAGTTGAAATCCCGCCTTCTGAAGACTTCCAGTCCTTCTGGATGCTAGTACCTCCCTTCTGTTGAATATCTCTGATTTTTCCTGAATACATTTTGTTTGTACATGGGTGTTTGCATGTTGCTCCTTGAGGTCAGGGACTATTTTTACCTTTCTTTGTATCCCCAGCACTTATCCCCATCCTGTACACAATTTGGTTTTGACCTTCATTTTCAAAAGGGATCAATGATGTCATAGGTGATGTCTTGACTTCTGTATGAATTAGGTTGAAGTGAGGCAGAGTTGCACAAAGTCTTCAGTCTCATTCTCTTTCTGAGTCAGTGAAGTATAGTGGCAGGACCAAAGTCAAGATGACTGGTGATGGTCTGGGATGCACTGGATCACCTTGACATCTTTGATTTCTGACTGTGTTCTCAGCATTCCACAGCACCTGTTTTAGCCATCTTCTTGGTCACTGGAACAAATTGTTCTCAGATGCACATTTGGACAGGGCAAGTCTTCACATATCCCCTTAACTCACTGACAGGTTTGAAGTCTGTCAGTTGTCCTCAACCCAGTTTAACCCATCTGCTGAAACAGTTTACTAGGGTGTAGAACACAGTTGGTCCTTAATAAATGCTTGTTTCTTAATTTCAATCCAATTCAATTAAATTAAATGCAATTCAACATCTATCAAATTCCTGCAAAGTACAAAGCACTAAGTGTTATGAATACCTAGACAGAACCTTTAGCCATGTTTATAATGCATATACAGTCAAATGGTGGGGAGGGAAGTAAGTTGTATAGAAATAACTATGAAAGATATGACAATGAATGAAATACAAAGGGAAGGTCCAGACAAACTACTACTAGGAGAAATCTAAGGTGGAAGATATCATTGTCACCTGCCAGAGGGAGCCACAGAAAGCTTTATAAAACAGGTAACACCTTTAATGAAGGAAAGGAACTTAAATAATTGCAGATAAGGGTGTAGTGGGGAAAGTACATTGTAGGCCAAGGGGACAGCATGAGAAAAGGCACTGAGAGATGGGAGTGCAAGATGATAGAGGGAAGCAGAGAGTTGTCAAGTTTGTTCAGAGCATAGCCCAGGGGTGGGAAACCTATGGTCTGGAGGCCACATGTGGCCCTCTAGGTCCTCAAGTGCAGGTCTTTGAATGAATCCAAACTTCACAGAACAAATCCCCTTAATAACAGGATTGCACTCAGTCAAAAGACCACATGTGGCCTAGAGGACTGCAGGTTCCCCATCCCTGGCCTAGGACATGTAAAGAGCAGTAGCATGAGATGAGAGTGGAAAGATAAGTTGCAGCCAGGAAGACCTCAAATGCCAGGATCAAGAATTCATACTTTATTTAATTGGCAAGGTGGCTCCCGGGCATGAAAGTGAAGTGATCACTGAGAAAATCTCCTCGTTAAGTGAAGTAGTGGCTGCCACGAGTGACAAGAGAACAGCCTTGTTTGTCACAGACTATGGAAAGGAGATGATGGAGGATGATGAGCCATGCGGTCTCACTTCAATGGATACATGCACTCATCAAAGTGCACAATCTCTCTAACAGTACTGTCTACATGGACTTCTCACAGCTCCCCATCTCAGCCAAGTCTTTTCCAGTCATCAATAACTCTTTTACAAAGGGTCTATCCCACACACTGAGGGTCTTGCTTTAGGCCTCTTCACATCCCACAGGTACCAGAACAGATTAACAGTAAAAGCCATTGAAAAGAAAGAAAAAATCCTCTGGAAAGCTTCAGATGAGACCTAGGTAAGCTGTATTATTTTAGGAACAATCAATTGGATATGAAACTAGGAGACCTGGATCAAGTCTGTGAGAATTTTTATGGTGATCTATCTAACAATGAGGACAGAGGATCATATATTTAAAAGTGGAAAGGGCAATAGAGACCAATGAATCCAACTTTCTCAATTTATAGATCAAGACACAGAGACTTAAGTGACTTGCCCAGGGTCACACAGCTAGGAATTATCAGAGGCAAGATCTGAACTCTGGTCTTCCTGACTCTAAACCCAGAGCTCTGTCCACTGGACTATCTGCCTCTGTCCATGGAATTACCACCATATATGTGTGTGTGTATGTATGTGCATATATTATGTATATACATACATATATATGTTATATATGTATAATAATTCTATGTGCTTATAGAATTACCACCATTTATATACACAATATATATTTTATATGTGTATAATAATTCTATGTGCTTACTCTGTGGGTATTTATATGTATACACATTGCCCCTTCTCCAGTAGAACCTAAGTTCCTCAATGTCATTGTCTGATTCTTGCCTTTCTAATTCCAGTGCCTGGCACAAAGTAGGTTCTTGATAAATACTTGCTTGGTTAACTGATGTGTGAGGAAATGACAATAGCACTTACGATGATGTTGGACAGAATGGCCATGCATAAAGATGTCTGTGCTTGAGATTACAACTTTAAAAGCATTCCATGTTGATTTTGTAAGGCATTTCAAATCTTCCTATTGCATCACTCCTGGTTCCCCTCCTTAACTTAGAAAAGACATCAGTGCGGAAGTACTATCCCATGAGTCTGAATTCTTACTTCCATAAAACATTTGTCTATGCATGAAATGAGGGCATCCTTGATGAAAAAATAATGAGAGAGGAACAGATAGGAAATGTTCTATAGGAAAACTCCTCTTCACAATCACACAACTAAAAAACAGTGAAAAATATCAGATCTCATTGAAGTTACAATTTATTGATTTTAGGCATCTGCCTCAGTGAAGCAAGACACAGCCATGAAAATGCTCCTAGATGAGGGATTTTTAGTTATGTATCAAAACTATGTAAGACTCCATAAATGATGTGACTACAGAGATTATTTTGTTCAATGGTGTACCAAATGTTGACTTCGAGTGAGGTGTTAAACACAGAGCTATATATGTTTGTCAATTTCATAGAAGGTGCAATACACAGGATCTGAATGAAACCTTGATGGAACAAACTTTTCACAGAAATTATGAACATGCTCATTTGAAAGATCCATACCTATTTATTACAGCAGTTTTCTTAGGATCCTCTATTTTGCAAAACATACAACGTCATCACCTTCTATTTCAAAATAATGAAAGGGGTTCACTTTTTAAAATTTGTCAACTTGGAATTTACAGCAATTTTAGTCCAAATGAGTAAAGTTTTACTTTAATTGTGACTTTGCATCTAAGGCTAATTATCTTTAGGAGAAGTGAATGTGTTTAAACAAAATTCGATGATTTAGCTGCACCTGGGAGCTCCTTTCAACACAATGATTGTGAGGGAGGCAAATCCAAAGTTACACATCAAAAGGGAAGAGTGAAATCATCTCTTTGTCCTTTAAAATGCTTTTAAGAATTTTACTGAAATTAGCGAGGGCTTAGTTTTCCAAATGCTCTGCCAGGGCTGTGGAATTACTCAGACTATAGTCTGTTAAAGTCATTGAATGGTATGAGTAGGCTCCTGGATCTAGAGCTCTGGCTAGAAGTTTAGAAGCTAGATAACACATCCAAATTGGCAAGGAGCAGATTCGGGTGTTCAAATCCAACTCTCCTCTCCACCTCCAAAAAGACAGACTCGAAGCCAAATGCATATTGAACTTTCATAAACATTTTTTTCTGTCTCAACTCCCCTCTCTCCTGTGAAAATGTTAGACCTTATTTTTTCCCTAGTGATATATATTTGGGATGTTGTACATCTTTTATGAACCATAGTAGAAATATTTACCTTAGGAAAATGTTAAACTATGACCTTTTATCTTGTGCTGTTTCTCATTCTAAAGTGAAGCAAGTTTGAGAAAAGAATTTAACTAGGCAAACTGTCTAGAATTTTTCCCTTTAGTCTTCTATAGTGTTATATTAGAAAGAGTGACCCTCTTATCCTATTTTCCCCCAGAACATACAGTCTCAAATGATTTCTTATTTAATCTATGTTCTTTGCATGTGGAGAAACAGAGAATGTTTTATGGTTTCAGGATTGCAATATTCATCAAGTGATTTACTATGATAGTTAACCATTGATAAGATACTTATTTTCTTCTGCATCTGGCACTTCAACTTGATAAAAAAAGGAAGCAATATGGGAGTTGTGCCTATGAATAAATAGCTCAGGAGAAATAAAACGGGGGAATAGATATTATCTTATGGTGACAAAGATGTGATTTCATCAGTGTGAGTACCTTTGAACTGATGCTGAACTCATGTGAATATGTTTTCATACTTCAAGTGGCTGAAAAATTCATGGGTAGTCATTTAGAAGATGAGTCTCTCCCACACTTTGTTAAGCTTGTGAAATGAACATATACACACACTTCATCATCAATGGCCAAATTTGAAATCTTTCTACTTTGGGAAACTCATTCCTCTCCTCTCCAGACTGTTCTCCTCCTCTACCATACCCTAGATCTTGATTTTGAAGTCCCTCTAAGGTCCTAGAATTCACAGAGTGGACATGCCCTACTTAAGGAGAGTTCCCACTTCAGCATAGGTCTCATTTAAATCCAGGTTATATTCTAGACTTCTTCTAACAACCCTCTCATTTTCTTTCCCAGCTTTCCCTTTTCACCTTGATTTTATATGTGGTCTTTCTCCATTTGAATAGAATTTCCTTGAGGGCAGGGACTGTCTTTTTATTTGTACTTCTAGCACTCAGCATACTATTACAAAGTAATAACTTAAACTTTTGTCTACTGACTGATCTACCTTTGGCTTGCACTCAAGGTTTAGTCTTTGAAAAACTCAGATGACCTTCCTCTAGAGGATTTTTTCTGAAGTATACCCTTACTCCAAAACTCCAATAGACCTATGATCTCATTGATTTGATGTTTCTACCAATCATCCAGTTCACACAGAAGACTGTCAAACTAGCATAAAAAATTAGGATGTTTCTATGGCTTATCTGGCAAAATGACTACTGAAATTTTAGTCATTAAAAATTAGAATTTCTGGGGCAGCTAGTTGGCACAGTGAATAGAGCACTGGCCCTGGAGTCAGGAGGACCTGAGTTCAAATCCGGCATCAGACACTTGAGACACTTACTAGCTGTGTGACTTTGGGCAAGTCACTTAATCCCAATTGCCCTCCCAAAAAAAATTAGAATTTCTTCCTAAACTTTAGATTCAGTGTGTCTTTAAATTATGTATGGGTATTTTTCCCATTAACATTTCTTTTAAAAGGTAATAAGGAAATAAGGCATCTTACACAGCAACCTCAAATGGGATGGTATACTTGCCTCAACAAATGCTTCTCCTTTGCATGAATTTAGAACTACAGAACTACAAAGAACCTATGAATACAGGTCTCACCTCAAAGATGGATTTGACATGGTCACTGCTATCAATAAACTTCCAAGATAAACTTAATAAACTTAAGAACTTTGACCAATGAGATGACTGACTATGATTTTAGAGGACTAGGCTATCCACCTGACAGAGAAGCAACTAATTCAAGATGTGGAATGAGAGATGCAGTTTTAGACACTGACAATGTGGGAATTTGTTTTGTTTGGCTATGCATATTTGCTATAAGGATTTTGTTATTCTCTTTTTCTTTTAAACTAGGGGAATGAGAGAGAGAGAAAAATAAACATTTGTTAACTGAAACATAAAATGAAAAGATCTAATAATCCTAAAGGAGGGAAAATAAATGTTGACAAATAACTGTAATTCAAAGGAACATATGAAAAGCAAAATGGAGAAATATAGTTACCATTTTGTGGGAAATTGGAGGGGGTCAGAGATGGTTTCAAGGAGAAGAAAATAACTGAGTTATGTGCTATGGTGAGACAGACATGACTTCAGCAGACAAGGAGCCTTATTAGAAAAAGACCAAGCATGGGAAATGGCATGAGCAAACACATGGAAATGGGAGATGAAAATTTGAGAATGTGTGGTAGAAAGCAGTCCAGCTGTGCTGGAATATGTGAAATATATAAAATTAAAATTACGTGAGATTATGGAAGGTTTTGCATAGCAGAATAAGAAGTTTATATTTGATTCTGTAGGCAATGAGGAACCAATGAAAGTTATTCTGTAATTGAGGGATGGGGCTCATGGCATAACAGGAAGATTATATGGCTAGTGGTGAGAAAGGATAGTTTGGGGGAGGAATGACTAGAATTAGAAAGAACTCTTAGGAAGACAGGTATATTGTGGGCAACTCTGGTAAAGAACCATTTGTTAAATTTCCAGTGTGAGTATTTATACTTAAGGAATCAGTAATATAAATCAAGGCTTCATTTATTGATTTGTTAATTATACAGATTTAAGAAAATATTAATATTTCAGATTAAACTTAAAAGTATGTGTGTATATGCATTTCCTCTCTTCTCCTCCCACCCCTATCTAGTGCTGGTTGTTAAACTTTTACCAGAACATCTTTCTCTAAAACCTTTTTTGAGTGCAACAGGAATACAATATAAAGATCAGGAAATGAAGTTGTCACTAGACTAGAGGAAGAGGAAATGAGGACCTTTAATAAGTTGTTTGCAGTAAGAATAGAAAGGAAAGGAAGGAAGTGGAAATTGGGAAAGAATTTTTAGAACCAGTGTCTCTGATAAAGGCCTCATTTCTAAAATATACAGAGAACTGAGTCAAATATATAAGAATATAAGTCACTCCCCAATTGATAAATGGTCGAAGGATATGAACAGGCAGTTTTCAGAGGAAGAAATTAAAGCAGATGAAAAAATGCTCTAAATCACTATTGATTAGAGAAATGCAAATCAAAACAACTCTGAGGTACCACAACTCACTGGTCAGATTGGCTAACATGACAAAACAGGAAAATGATAAATGTTGGAGTAGATGTGGCAAAATTGGAACACTAATGCATTATTGGTGGAGTTGTGAACTGATGCAAACATTTTGGAGAGCAATTTGGAGCTATGCCCAAAGAGCTATAAAAAATGTGGATATCTTTTGACCCAGTAATACCACTTCTAGGGTTGTATCCCAAAGAGATCATACAAGTAGGGAAAGGACCTGTATGTATCAAAGATATTTATAGCAGCTCTTTTTGTGGTGGCAAAGAACTGGGAATCAAGGGGATGCCCATCAATTGGGGAATGGCTAAACGAGTTGTGGTATATGAATGTAATGGAATACTATAGTGCTATAAGAAATGAAGAGCAGATGAACTTCATAATAACATGGAGAGACTTATATAAACTGATGCTGAATGAGGGAAGCAGAACCAGGAGAACATTGTATACAATTACAGACACAGCATATTTGTGACAATTAACTGATAGACTGGGCTCTTCTCAGGAATAAGGCTGTAAGACAACTCCAAAAGATTCATGATGGAAAGGGCTATCCTCATCCAGAGAAATAATCATGGAGTCTGAATGCAGATTGAAGCAAAGTACTTGCTCTCTCTCTTTTTTATTTTGTCTTATTCCTTCTCTCTTGTCGTTAATTCCATTGGTTAAAATTTTTCTTTACAACTTGACTAATGTTTAATATGAAGATACTTGTAGACGATATTGCATGCTGCCATAGAGGGTAAAGGGGATGAAGAGGGAGGGGGTAAAATTTGTAACTCAAAAGCTTGTGGAACTGAATGTTGTAAACTAAAAGTAAATAGATAAATAATTTTTAAGATAAAAAAAGAATGGAAAGGAGAAGTAGATACTGTTGAGGTTGACAGGAGTGGGAAACTAATTGGATATCGGTTTGATTGGGAAGGATGCTGTGGTACATGGCACAGTGTTTCATCAAAAATTTGAGTTTGGTTCTCTCCCCCCTCCATGAGTTGTGTGACTATGGGCAAATAACTACCTTTCAGAGCCTCAGTTTCCTCATTTGTAAATGATAGCTACATATCTACCTCATGAGAATGGTATAAGGATAAATGGAGATAGGTATTAAGCACTTTGTGCACTTTATAACATAAATGTTAGTTACTATTAGCTATTCAGGAAACTGAATTCAGAGTCAGAAGGAGGGGTCAAATTGTAGTTCTGCCACAGGTTACCTATGTGAAGTTGGATGAATCAATTCATTTAGGGTTTATTTCCTCATGAGGAAAATGAATGACTGGGATAAGATTATCTCTAAAATCCCTTCCAGTTCTAAAATAAACCTATGATCTTATAGAACTATTTTTATTTGTTTCAGTTGTGTCCGACTCTTTGTGACCCCATTTGTGGTTTTCTTGATTAAGATAATAGAGTGGTTTGCCATATCCTTCTCCAGTTCATTTTACAGATGGGGAAACTGAGTCAAAGGGGTTAACTAACTTGCCTAGGGTCACACAGCTAGTATGTATCTGAGGCTAGATGTGAACTCCAGAAGATGCATCTCCCTGACTCCAGGCATGGCACTCTACCCACTGGGCCACCTAGCTGCCCTAATCTTATAGAGAGTGCAGTTAAAAAGAATTCTACTGTTTTAAACCTGTAATATGGTGGTGCCATTAATGGAAACAGAAAAGTTTTGGGGAGGAGATAATGAGTTCAGTTTTAGGGATATTGAGTCAGAGGTGTCAGCAAGGTATACAGGCAGGCATATCTAGTTGGAAATATGGCAATATGGTTCTGTGGAGAGGTTGTAGGTATTGATATAGACTGGGAGTCATTTCCATTAAAGAAATAAATGAAGCTTTGGAAGTGGAGGGGAATGCGCAAAGAGATAGCAGATACTATCTTTCTGTGAAGAAAAGGCCAAGGGCATGATTGATATTTTAAGAGTGGGAGGAGAAAGAGGAGGAATGTAGGAGACAGAAGGAACTTTTAGAGGGAGAGATAAGAGGACAACTATGATACTCATATGACACAGAAGACAAGGGGACAAGATAACTGAGCCCAATAATGTCAAATGTTACAAAGAGGTCAAGGAGGGTAAGAATTACAAAAAGGTCACTGAATTTGTTAACAAAGTTAGTGACCTTGGAAAAAGCAGTTTCAGCAAAATGATGTAGATGGAATGAAGCCTATATGGACCTGAGAGTGAGTAGGTACTTAACATACACTATAGTATAACTATAGTAATATATAAACCAATGTATCATACTATTATGTTAATGTATTATATTATATTAATATATTAAACTATAGTTTGCATTTTATGTAGGCTTTAAGGATTATAAATAGCTTTACATACATAACTTCATCTGACTTTTGTCATGACCCTGAGAGGGTGATGCTACTCTTATCTAAAGAAGAAGAGGCAACAGATTACTTTCTCCCCCCATCAAATGTTTTCCTTTATTTTTAAATTAAGTATTCACTTTCCCACCCTCCCCTCCTTCTTCTTTCCCCCACAGGAAAAAAAGAAGAAAATAAAACATTTAAAACATTAATATAGATATTTAGGCAAAACAAATCAACTACATTGGTCCTGTCCAACATTATGTCTCATTCTCCATCTTGAGGCTGTCACTTTTTTGTCAGAAGGTGGGCTGTGAATATCAATACCAGTCCTCTGAAATGTTTTTTAGTCAATGAACTTATCTGAGTCCTTAAGAGAATACCTGGTCTAAAACTAATGGAGAGATAGGACAATATATGGAAGGGTTAGCAAGGCAAAAAGAAGTTTTGGCTACGGTCTTTTCCCCCCAGATAGGGGCAATCTTTTGTCAGTTTAGGAAAAGAAAACAGTTGAGAAAAAGAAGAAAGGGGGATGACTAAAGTAGGATATGAGAGGGGTAAAAGACAATGAATAATGGTAGAAGGGTAAGTTTTGGCAACAATGCCATTTCTTACTGTGAGACTGTAGAGAATGAGTGAAGACAGAAGTTTGGAGGAAAGCAGTTGAGGGAGTACACATTGGCTGACCTTAATATTGTCACTACAGTAGGGGTTAGGTTTATCTGGGAACATATGGAAGAAAGTGGTGGAGTTAGAGGCTTGATAAGAGAAGGTCTAGAACAAATGTGGTAAATATGAAAGAGTCAAAAGGAGATTGCCACCTAGCAGTGAGGAATCAGTCATGGTTTCATGATATTATAATAAATAATCTGATAATGCTCAAATAGATGTGGGATCTCTGACATGGATGTGTCTTCTAATGATGCTCTAAGGCATCCATGGCTGTTCATCTTGGGTGATTCTTATCCATGTCCTCCCACAAATTCATCATTGAAGGTCCATCCTATCTGCAGGGGGCTTACTCTGCTTTCTCCTGACATACAAATGAATATGAGGGGAGAATTCTGGGTGTCTCAGAATCAAAGGATCTTAAATATAGAACTGTAAAAGACCTCAAATATTATCTATTCCAGCTCCCTCTTTTCACAGATGTGGAAACTAAGAACCATAGAGGGTAACTGTAAGCATCAGAGGGATAATTTGAATTCAGATCCTCAGATTTAAGAATACATTTTCCAATATCACACTGCCTTGTTAAAACCACATGACTTTATACTACATAAAGGCTTAACTTAAAGTTGGACAAAAGTCATTTGGAGTGAGTCACTTTACTAGGAAAAAAAAAATTTCTTGAAGTCCACGGACAAATTCTCTATGCTGCCTAATACATTCTCCAGTGTCTACTGCTGGGGGGTATTTAAGACAATATTTTCTTTCCCAAGTAAACACCTAATTTTCTGATGACAGTAATTATTAGTAGCTAATAGTTATTAATAAAAAGCGGTAGGGTGGGCACCACGAGCTTCCTGCACAAATGAAAAGCCTAAAGCATAAGTTTTAATGCACTAAAGAAATCAGAGAGACTAAATGGCATAAAAGAGCGTTGAACTTGGGAGTCTGAAAGGCCTGGATTCAAACTCTGGCTGTCACATTTAGTAGTGGTGTAACAATGAGCATATGCTCCCTAATCTCCCTGAGCTTCAGGGAATGCTCTATGATTATAAATTATGGATGGGTTTCTCTAAGGTTTAGCCTTAGTAGAAAGTTTATACAGAAGCACGCATAAAGTCTGTCATCTAAGGATCTTCAAATACAAAATTAACTAAATTTTCCAATCCGAGGTATATACAACAGGAAAAACAAATTAATAATCGTAATGCAACAAACAATGTTATGACTTACATTTATCCACTGCCCAGAGAAAAATAAATGAGAAAAAAGTTACAGAACCAGAAAAAGACATCAAGACTGTGATTAACTTACCTTGTGTAGCAATATAGTGATTAGGCCGGTGATAACCCTAAAAAATAAATAAAAAGACTTATTTGACAAACTTAAAACCTACAGGTGGTACCTAAGTCACTTGTTAAATTTGCTGAAATGAATTCACAAGTAAATATCAGGAGCTAACATATTCAATGTTGAGATTAAACATACCTAACACCTTGGCTTTCTTGTAAGGGATATCAAATCTCAGAGTCATGATGATTTCAAGGGAAGCATGAGTAACTTAATCATATGACAACTGTGAGGTGATAGATGTGCAATAAACACCAAAAACTTATGGAAACTCTGAAAGAATACAATGCTGGCTCTCACTGGAGTACAAATAGGTTGGCAGGATACAACAGGATTTCATTTTGTAGGGGCAACTTGCCAAGGCTTTAACCCACATATGTTCTATCAGTATAGACAGTTATATCAATGTTAATGCTAACAGCCTTTCTTAAACAATGTTAAAGTTGTGACACCAAACAGCAAACACCAAAAATTTAAAAGGGCAGCACCTGTACCTGGTGCCCTATCTTTGACATCAGATGGCAACTGAGAAATCATGTGGGAAGTCAAGAATTAATTGCTTAGGAGTGGCTAGTTGGCACAGTGAATAGAGCACCAGCCCTGGAATCAGGAGGACCTGAGTTCAAATCCAGCCTCAGGCACTTAACACAAACTAGTTGTGTGACCTTGGGCAAGTCACTTAAACCTAATTGCCCTACCTTCCCCTCTACCAAAAAAAAAAAGCAAAAAGAGAATTGCTTAGGAGGGTAGAAAGGACAGGGCTGGTTCACAGCTTTTATCTTAAATTCTAATGCTTCCATTTTTTTCTCCTTTACCTCCAAACTGGTAGGAAAGTGTAAATAATATAATAGAGACTTTGGAGTTTTATTTTAATTCCCTAAAAAAAAGTGGACTTTCAGCTATATACAACAAGGGGTACTATCATATAATAACTAATTCCTTGGCTTGACTGTTGAGTAAATTTGTTTTGTCCTATCTTAAGGAAGGAGGAAAACAAACATTTCTTTTTTTTTTTTTTTTTGAGGAGGGAAGGCAGGGCAATTGGGGTTAAGTGACTTGCCCAAGGTCACACAGCTAGTAAGTGTCAAGTGTCTGAGATCACGTTTGAACTCAGGTCCTCCTGACTCCAGGGTTGGGGCTCTATTTACTGTACTACCTAGCTGCCCTCAAACATTTCTTAAGCACATGTTCAAGCACTGTGCTAAGTATTTCATAAATATCATCTCCTTTGATCCTCAGAACAACCCTAAGAGGTAGATGTTATTTATTATTATGCCCATTTTCCAGCTGAGAAAATTGAGGCCAAGTGAGGTGAAGTAATTTGCCCAGGACCACACTACTAGTAAGTGGATTTGAACTCATGCCATTCTTATTCCAGGCCCAACACTTGATATACTTGCTTCACCTAGTTCCTTTTAAACTATGCTATTCTGGTGGTTGCAGGAATGATTCTCTGAATTTTTTAGCCAGTCCTTATAGCCACTCTGGATGGAGGTTAGGTGCAGTGGAAAATTCTCCTCCCTTGAGCTCAAAATTCCATGTCCTTAGGGGATTATGGCTTATTATAATTTCTCTTGGACCTGAAAACGATTCTTACTCTGATACCAGTCACATATTCTCTCATGCGAATGTTTTATGTTTTACATAAGTAAATACCAGGGATGCCTATAGATTTTAGTTTTAATTCGATTATTTTTTAAACTTGTCTTCGTTTATGTACTTATAGTCATTGTGTATATCTTTTTTTTTGGTTCTACATAATTTCCTGCAATTCTATCCCCATTTCTCCATATTTCTCATTATTCATGGAAAAGAATTTGAAGTTATTTAAAAGAGTTAGAAAATTGTTTCTACTCATTGACCTAGCAACACCACTATTGAGTTTCCGTCCAGGGAAGTAACTTGACAACAAGAAAATACCTACATGTACAAAAATATCAATAGTAGCTCTATTTGTAATAAGTAAAACATTGGAAAGATGAAAAGAAGCCAACAATGAGGAAGTGGATGAACCAAACAAATGATGGTATATGTACGTGGAGAAATTTGGTGTCATGAGCAACAAGATTTGACACCAAGATCCCTGGCCCCTCTCCTGCCCACCACGGACAGTTCTCCTGCTTATTCTTGTTGCTTTGACTTTTTGTTGTTGTTGTTTGTAAAAATCTTTTAAAATTTTATGGAATTAAAATCGTGAATTTTCTCTTTTATAATCCCCTTTAACCATGGCTTGGTTATGGACATCATCTCTAGGAACAGTTATGAAAACCACTGCTTTCTATTCTGTGTTTTCTTTTCCTTTATACTTCTGCCTTTTATATTAAGGTCACATGCCAATTTGGAACTTATTGTGGTCTATGATATGAGTTGCTGATCTAAATCTATTTTCTGCTAAACTGCATTCTAATTTTTTCAGCAGTTCTTGTCAAATAGGGAATTCTTCAAATATTTTATGTTCTTGAATTTACTGAACCATGGGCTACTGAGTTTGATTATTTATGATACTTGCTTATCTATTCTTTTCCACTGACCTACTTTAAACATTTTTAACCCCTACCAAACAGTTTTTTTGAGTACAGCTCTATAATACAGCTTAAGATTTGTAACTGCTACTTTTTGTTCATTCCTACTTCCTTCTCATTTCATTTCCTAGGGATTCTAGGCCTTTTGTTTTTCCAAATGATTTTATTACTATTATGTCTAGTTATAGTAATTAAGCTACTTGATCACTTGATTAATATAGTTCTATATCTGTAAATTAACAGATAATATCTTAATTTTTATTATATTGGTACAATTCAATCATGAAAAGTAAATATCCTTTTAATTATTGAACTCCCTTGATTTCTATAAAGAGTGTTTTGTCATATATGTCTTAATTCTATATGGTTAGGTTGACTCCTAAATATGCATTCTATAGTTGATTTGAATGAGAATTGTCTATCATTTCCCCCTTTTTTGTTATTAAGATATAGAAATTCTAAGGTGGTTTATGGACTTTTCTGTATACTGTTAATTTTGGGGAGCTATTAATCTTCTAAGATTCTTTTTAATATGATAAAATTACATGCCTAAATATAAAGGTTAACATTATTTGCAAAGGAGAGATATTAGTATTCCCAGTAAATACACAAGTAAAGCAAGGATGCCCCCTCTTGCCACTACTATTTGACATAGTTCCAAAAATTCTAGTGATAAGAATGAAAGGGGAATTAAAGGAATAAACAATTGCAAACACAAAAAATTAACTCTATGCACAATCATCCCAATTCAATATTAATGTATTTGGAAATGGCTCTGAACCTTACAGCTTTACATTAGTTCATAATGGATTTAATATGTCTGAGTTCCATTATATCTGCATATATTTTTAACGCAAATTTTTTCTTGTCAATTTCAATATTGTGTTTTTTTTTTCTAGAAATTTACCAATTTTGTTTGTTTTTAGTTTTGTGCCTTTCTCCTCTTCCTTGCCTTTCTGTTTTCTTTCTTTTTTGCTACCTTCCTCTCACCTCCTCTCTTTTCCTCATCTTCCTTTATCTATCTGTTCTTTTTTAGAGTTTGGACCCTTGGTTTCATGTGTATCAGAAGCTGTCTGGTATGGAAACCACCTTCATCGATTGATTCTTAAATTGTTTACATCTGATTTTAGAAAGTTGCTTGGGGATTGAGAGAAGTGACTTGTCTAAGATTAGATAATAAATCAGTCAGCATTCATTAAGTATCTATTATGTTCCAGGCACTGTGATAGGGTATAGTACAATACAAATACAGTAGATCAAATCACTTCTATACATTCTTATATATTTTATGCAGCTTACATTCTGTGTGTGTGTGTGTGTGTGTGTGTGTATGTGTGTGTGTGTGAATATATGTAGTGGGAGAAAAGAAAGAATATGTATGTATATGAATACATATACATGTATGCATGTATGCGTGCACACATACATATAACTGAGTCAACGGCCAGACTAGGACATGACTCTAGGTCATTAAGATTATTGTTTGACTCACTGATTATATCTTTATTTCCTCTCTAGGATTTTTAAGGTTTGTAGGTTATGGTCTTTTCATTTTTGATTTTGATAGTTTGTTCTCCTTTAAAAAAAAACAACTAAATTAGCTTATTTTTCAAACAATTTTATTAGCATTTAAAAACTTTTTTTTGCCACTTTGTTTAATCGTTTTTATTTTGATTCTGTTTATGTCCCATTTAATTTTCAAAGTCACTTGTGTGCTTTTGGAGGGTTATTAATTGGTTGTTTTCCTAGGTTTTTAATTGCATGCTCAAATCATTAGTCTTATCTTTTTCTCAATATTAATGTGTGTTCAAGAGACATATATTTTCCTCTAAGGACTATTTTAGATGCATTTCATAAATTTTGGTTCTTTTACTCATCATTTTCTTTAACATAATATTTGATTATTTTTTGTGATTTATTCTCTCATTTATTAAGGATTTTTTTTGGTCTTAATTTATATCTGAAACTTTTGTTCTAGTCTCCTTTATGGGTTAAATTTTTTATTTGTGTTCTGATCTGTTAAGGAAATGTATAATGTTTCTCCATTTCTGCCTTTATTAGTACTTTAGGTCACAGCACATAATCTCTTTTAAGCTTCATAGGCACCTGAGAAAATGTGTATTTTCTAAGATTCCTATTATTAGCCTCCATAGTTTCAATCCAGTTTTTCTAATATAATCTCCAGTTCCTTATTTATTCCTTATTTATCTTTCTGGTAGATGTGTAATAGTTCTATTAGAAAAAAAAAACTATCAGTCATCAATAATTTTAACTCCATCATCTAGGCATAGATATTTGTTTGCCTATAAGAACTTGGCTTCTATGTCATTTAGCATATATGATATTATCCATATCCTGTGGTGATTTTTAACAATAATATAGTTTCCTTGCTTGTCTTTCTGGATGGATCTACCAGTATCAGGCAAAATTATTGTTGCAACTTCTACTTTGTAGATTCTAGTTAAAGCAAACTAGATTCATAGTAGATTTATTCCATTCACTGAATTCATATTAACTCATAATTTCAGTATGTTTTTTGTAGGCAATAAATTATTGGATTCTATTTCCTAATTCATTTTGCAACTCACATTTTATGGGTGAATTCAAACCATTATTATTCAAGGCTATAATTGTTAATTTATTTTGTCTTCCATTAAGTACTGTCTAGTCTTTTTTTTTTTAAATAACAGCACAAAGAAACTTACATTTTGTCTTATACCAAACAGTTGAATTTTATTCCTTGGCTTCTTTATCCTCTGGGTTCTCTAATTCCTTAGCTGTTCCTACTCTATCCCCTCAACATATTCACACAGTTCCTTGGATTCTATATTTGTTGGCATAATTTTTACAAAACCTTCTTCACTTGATCCCTATTAGAGTATATGTTTACAGATTACTTAATCCTCCTCAGTGTTTTACCTACTTATTTGATTGACCTTTACTTGTGATGCCCAACTTCAAGGGATAATTTCTCTGTTAACCACTGCCTTTAGATCTCCATTTGTTCTTGTTCAGCTGTTCCTTTTTTTCATAGTGAATGGAAAGAGAACTGGCCACCAAATCTGGATCATCTAGGTTCAAGTCCTGCTACTGACTCTGAGAATGAAATTTCAAACTTTCAAACTCAGCCTTATCATATTCTTATAGTGTGGAGTAAATCACATTTGCTTTATAAATTATGTTTGCCTTGCTAAATTTTTGATAATTTGTCAATTTGCATGTCAAATTAATGCTGTACCTGCCTCTATTCTTTAGGAGAAGGATAATTTTTGATAATTTTGAAAATCATATTTTCTTATGATGGATAATACCCTGATTTGCAGGATAGGCATTTTGGTGGCATGAGGTAATTTCCCTGACTTTTTTACATATATATTTAGCTCTGCCTTTGTTAAATAATATTATGTTAGTCAAATTGATGTTTTTTGATGTGTCAGTTGTTTATGATATTTCAAAAATTTACTCTCCTGCATTTTTTTTCTATTTGGTAATTTTTGTTTGGTTTGGGCTATTCTACTCCCTAGAAACTCTACTGTTTCATTGATTTATTTTCCTGGATTATTTTTTTTTAAACAAATACTTTATTAACTTCTGTTTTACATCATTCATTTCCACCAGATTTTGAGTTACAATCATTTCCCCCACATTATTCCCCTACTCAACCTCCCAGAATAGTAGTCCCACAAGATATTGCTTCCTTCAATCTACTCTCTCCCATACCTTCTCCCATACCCCCATCGACTTTTCCATTAGAGGAAGGTGAGTCTTTGTGTCCCAATGCGTGCACATCTTATCTCCCTATTACAAGCAAAAGAGTATTAATAATAGTATTTATATATATTTGAAACATTTAATGTTACGACCTTGAATTTCAGATCCATTTCCTTCCTCCTTTGTCACCCATTCCCTCTTGGGAGATAAGTAATTTGGTATATGTTGTACATGTCTAGATATGCAAAACATTATCATAGTAGATATATTGTACAAGGCTGCTTATAATTCCCTCCCACTCATCCCACCCCCCACCTGGTCCATTCCCTACATGATCCTGTCCCTCTTCTATAGTGGGTACTTCCAACCTCCCCTCCCCCCAAGGATGCCCTCCCATCCATCATCCCTCCTCTCATCCCCCTTCCCCCTATCCTGCTGCAGGTTGAGATATCCCATTTAGTATGTATGTCATTTTCTCCCTGAACCAAATTCAATGTGAATGTGGTTTTGCCTTTTTAGCCTTCCTTATTCTCCCCCTCCTTTGCAACCACTTCCCCTTGCTTCTTCTACATGGGATAGTTTCTCCCCATCTCCTCTTGCCACTTTCCTCTCTCACCTCATAATTTCATCCCTTGAGTATTCTCCCTTCCCAACAAATTCAACCTATGCCCTCTATCCATATATAACTGTAACCATATACACACACATTCACATATGTATTCATATGACCACACCCCCTTCTTCCATTATTTTCATAGTGAGAAAGATATCATCAGTCATAGTTATTGCTTTTCCATATAGGAATGTAAATAGTTCAACTTTGATAAGTTCCTTTTGATTTCTTTTCCCTGATTACCTTCTCAGGCATCTCTTCCTTCTTGTGTCTGGATGTCAAATTTTCTATTCAATTCTGGTTTTTTCCTCAAGAATGCTTGAAAGTCCTCTATTCCACTGAATGACCATATTTTCCCCTGAAACAAAATACTCAGTTTTGCTGGGTAGGTGACCCTTGGGTTCATTCCCAGCTCTTTTGCCCTCTGGAATATCATATTCCATGCCCTTCGATCCCTCAGTGTAGAAGCTGCCAGGTCCTGAGCTATTCTGATTGTGTTTCCACAATATTGAAATTGTTTCTTCCTGGCTGCTTGTAGTATTTTCTCCTTGATCTGGGGATTCTGGAACCTGGCTATAATATTCCTGGGAGTTTTCTTTTTGGGATCTTTTTCAGGAGGTGATCTGTGGATTCTTTCAACCTCTATTTTGCCCTCTGGATCTAAAACATCAGGGCAATTTTCCTTGAGAATTTCTTGAAGGGTGATTTCTAGGTTCTTTCTTTGATCATGGCTTTCAGGTAGTCCAATAATTTTTAAATTGTCTCTCCTGGATCTATTTTCCAGGTCAGTGGTTTTTCCCATGAGATATTTCACATTGCCTTCTAATCTTTCATTTGTTTGGGTCTGCTTAAGAGCATCTTGATTTCTCATAAAGTCATTAGCTTCCATTTGCTCCAGTCTAACTCTGAAGGAATGAATCTCCTCAGTGAACTTTTGAGATTCTTTTTCCATCTGGCAAATTCGACTTTTTAAGGCATTCTTCTCCTCATTGCCCCTTTGGGCCTCCTTTGCCATTTGAGTTAGTCTATTTTTTCAGGTGTTGTTTTCCTCAGTCAGGCTGTTGACCCTCATTTCATACTTTTCCTGCATCCTTCTCATTTCTCTTTCCAATTTTTCCTCCACTTCTCTTATTTGATTTTTAAAGTCCTTCTTAAGGTCCTCTATGGCCTGCAACCCGCTCATGTTTTCCCCTGGGGCTTTTGGAGCAGGACTTCTGACCTCACAGTCCTTTTCCCGCTCTATGCCCCCAAAATAGGAGTCTAGGGTTGCATTTTTCTGTTTCCTTTGCCTTGGCATGTTGCCACTTAATTGCTTGACTTTTGGGCTTGTTGCCACACTATGGCTTTAAGGCCAGATAGAGGAATTTTCGTCCCGAAAGTGTGGGGGGCAACTTCCGTTTCTGGCAAGCTGTAAACCCACCCATGACTTCCACCCTAGATCACAATCCAGATCCAGGGAGGTTAAAGCAAGAGCGATTACCCCCCAAGACTTATCTCTGGATCTCCCTACTATTAATAGCAGGCTGGGAGCTGGATCTGCCTCTGAAAACTACAAAATGGCGTGTCTCCTCAGGGGCTTCTAGCCCCCAGGGGAGGGAGCCAACGCATTACCTAAATACTGGACCCAAAGTCCATAGGACACTAACCTCTTACTTTGTCCTAGGCATGTCTATGTTGATATTTCTGGAGTCGCCACAGCTCCTGGTGTTCTGCGGTTCCTCCAGCTGGCTGCTGGCCTTGCCGCCCTGGGGCTAAAACCTCGGCTCACGGGGACCTGGGCTCCGCTCGGCTCGGCTTCCCGCGCTCTGCGCACTGTGCGCTGCCAGGTCCCAGACCGCTGTGCTGGTCCTTCCTGCAGGGCTGCTGGGCTGTCCTCAGCGGGAGGTTAGCTTCTCTGTGTTGTTCTGTGGGTGCTGGGGCTCCAGAAGTTGTTCAGAGTCCCCTTTTACATAGTTTGGGGGGAATCTGGGGGCAGAGTGGCTTGGACGAGCTGTTTCTACTCCGCCATCTTGGCTCTGCCCCCTCCTGGATTATTTTTAACATAGGGATTCTCATGGTTGTACTTTTGTGTTAATTTCAAATTTTGATTCTTAAGGATTCTAGGTATTTCTTTTTATTTCTTCTTGCCTTTGTAAACGACTCTAGAAGTTCTCATGATAGTATCTCAGGAACTGTTATAGTGCTGGTCATTCTGTTCTAATGAATGGAACTAGCCAATGAGGATTAAGTCCTTGAAGCATGTACACTGATGCTCCTTGCCTGATTTCAGTCCTTGAAGTATGCCTGCTGCCAATCTTACATTTGGAATTTCAGTAGCTAGTTTTGACCACAATGACTCAGGATTAGTACTATATCATGATGAAAAGTCTTTGAATTATCTTTGGAGGGGTTGATGAGAGAGGAGAGGCTGAGCCTGAAGTGTGTGTGCATATGAAAGGTATAAGTGGCCAATTTCTCAGTCTTTCCCTGGTGGCTCTCAAGTAGGGAATACTTAAACAATCTTGGAGCTTATATACTATTATCTTCCACATTTCTTGGATTAGAAAACTGAGGCAAGCAGAAGCTAAGCATCTGTCCCAGGGTCATACAGCCACAAGGAGAGAGACCAAAAAGCATGGATTTGAACTCACATCTTGAATCTCCCAGCTCTTTTTCCACTGTACCACCTAGTTACTTCACCCTTTTGAGCACCCAACATGTCAATGTCAGTGGTAAGTCAGATGGACGACCCCTCTTAAGGTGCCACATTGTCAGATTTCTCAAATTCCTTTAACCTGTATTTATGCATTGCATGGGGATCTCCTTTTGTGTTTATTTACATTAATTTTTTAGTCCTCTTACCTTTCTCATCATTTTTTTTTCCTTTGAGGATTCTTCCTCCTTCCCCCCTTTTTGTTGTTCTTTTATTTATTTATTTTTTTTGTTAAACTTTTACTGTTTGGAGTTGACGAAAAGGAGCTAGTCTTAGTCATGCACACTTAGTCATCTTATCAGTAGCTTGCTTAGTGGGTTTTCTGTATACATCACAGTGAGATGCTCAAATATAATGAAACATATTGGGGAATTTTCATAAAATATTAAGATTATCAAAACTACTTGTAAGCTTGTCTGCATCTTTTTTTACTTTAAAAAACACCAAATTTTCTTTCCTACAGATAGATGATGTTCTATGTATACTACAAAATGGAACTGGGCAAAATCCTATGTAGTACTTGTGCATGCAGAGCCTAGAAACTCATCCCTTGTTCAAAAAACCTTATTGCTCACTAAACAAAGCCCCAATTTCTGAACAACATTCCAGGTCCTCCATAAAGTAGGCCAATTGATCTTTTTTTTAGTCTTATATCCCATTACTTTTCTACAAGAACTCTACTCTAGCTAATCTAGCTCCCCTCAATGTAACTTGTGTTTTACTGTCTCTGTGTTCTTTATGTCATTCTTTCTATCCTCAATATCTTCCCTCCCTCTCCTTAAAATTTCGTCCATCCTTCCTGCTCCCGCTCAAATATTACTTCCATAATACTTTCTCCTATCACACTAGCTATAAACAATCTCAGCATCTCTCTAAAACCCAAAGCACTTAGTCTGTACCATTCATGTGGCATTTTTATAATCATTTTGAGTTCTAGTTAATTGTATATGTGTCTTATCTTAAGAAGATGAAGGGCTCTAGGGCCAGGGACCATCTTTTTTGAATAGATGCTCATATCTATTTATTGAAATGAATGAATGGATGGATGGCCAATCCTTGCCAAGTTCAGCAAATATTTCCTAATCTCAAAAGCCAAACTTGTTTTGGCGTCTGAGTTCTCAGTTATCATGGTATGTCTGGGTTTGGGTTTTATCTGATGTTTGGGGCATGACCTGCTTTCTAAATAATCATCCCTGAAATTCCAAGAACATGTACAAGAAGCACTGTTCTGTGAAAGCTTCCAAGAGAAATATTTAAAACTTCTTTGAGTCATTTACAGGTAACACTTAACTAATGATCTTGATCTACAAAATCACAGAATTTTGGAGATAACAGGGGACCTGAGTAGTTGTAGAGTACAACCCATATACCTGAATAAGAACCCTCAGTATAAAGTAACTGACAAGGAGACAAAGGAAATAAAATCCCTTTTTGAAGGTGACAATTTTAAGGATGAAGCCTTTATGTGAAAGTGTCTAGGAAATGATAATGATGACAGTCACACACAGCAACAATATAATACATAATATATAATGTACATAATAATAGCTCATATCACTTTTCAGTTTACAAGAATTTTCTTTACAACCACTTCTATCCTCACTTTACTAAGTGGGAAACTAAGGTTTCCAGAGCCTGTGTTGGAGAACCAAATTACTTGCCTAAAGCAAAAGGGAGATAAGTGGAAGGGCCAGAATTCAGGTTTTCTAACTCAAAGTCACATATTCCTGCCTTCAGACCAAGATAGATACTGCCTATTTCTCATGAATGGTGGGGATATTAAAGGTTTGTTTTCTGCAAATTCTGGTCTTAAAATGTAATTCTGAATGCCCCTTGATTTCCAGTTGACTTTTGATTTCATTCATTCTTCCAGCAGAAAACATACTGTCTGTTAAAGAATTTATTCTAATGTAAAACATTAAGTTAACATGATGCAGAATGAACAAGGAAGCAGTCTTCAATAATTAAACAGCTTACATATTTAATGAAATGTCTTGCTTGCATTAGAAGTCCTAGTTAACAGCTGCACACTACTTTGAAGGCAACTTTAAAGTGCCGTGATGACAAGAGATTGCAAATCACTGTATTAGGAATTACAGAGTTTTGTCACATTAATATGCAAACAGACTTTTTTTAAATGTGGAATTATGCCAAGTTGTTGACAGAAAACGAAAATAACATATTATTGGTCCACATCAAAGAGGGCAACATATAGCACTAGTGACAAATTCTCCAAGAAACAGACTGATTTGGAGAAAGGGATGATTCTATTTTTGTTGACAAGTATTCAGATTTATAAGGTAATGTCAATTTACTTCAATTCACTTCAGCCAAAATTTATTAATGTTATAGGATCTAAGAGGCAGAAACGATTCAAAAAGAGATATAGTAAAATTCAAATCTAACAATTCCTTTTACAACATTTCCTAGGAATGGTTTGTTCAGTCTTTGAAGACCTGCAATGAAGGAGAACCTACCCATCCAACTTCTGGGTGGCTCTAATGGCTAGAAAGTTTTTCTTTACATCAAGTCTACACCTGATTCTCTGAAACTTCCCCTGCTGCTCAACCCCTCTTTCAAACATATCAACTTTCACATTAGAGCTCTTCAAATTCTTGAAGACAGTTCTTATGAATGCTTTAAGTCTTTTAAACCCTAGGTTTCAAGTTCTTCGATTCATTTTCCTATTGTACAATCTTCACATCCTCTCACTATCATATCTTCTAAATGTGCTCTGAAATGTGGTACAGACACCAGAATCCTTAATAATGCTTTTAAAATTCCTTTTGTTGTTATCATTTGTCCCTACATGGAACACCTGATGCAGGTGGTGGTCATTAGGTATGACAGTGCTCAAGATCCTCTGGTGCTTTCCTGGAGAAGACAACAGATATCTCTGTTATTTCTATCAGGTTGAAAAAATAACTTTCTCAGCACCACTGAGTAGAGAATCACAAATTTCTTCTTTTGACCCTATTGGACAATCTCTCAATTAGTAGCACCTGTTGGTTTATTATTTCTTGACACTACAAGCTATTTCCTTTAGACATGGTTTTGTTCCTCATTCCATAAGTGGCATCTCCCATCAATTTTACATCTCCAAATGTCCTTCTCCTTCCTAATTTTTATCACAATCTTCTACTTCTAACCTCCGATACAGGTGGGGCTTCCATTTTGCCTCTAATATTTATTTTTTTCCTTGATTTTCTCCTTGAAGTACTTTCTCCTTTCTTCCATGAAACACTATGTCATCACTGATATCCCAGAAAGTAGAAATGAAGGTAAAGTGATATTCCTAAAGCAGGCCAGAACATGTCATGTTCTTTCACAGAATCTGGTAGTTCCCTTTTACTTGTAGGATCTAAAATCAACTCTTCTGGTAGATATTGAAAGCCCTTCTTGATCTGACTCCGACCCACTTTCTCAGACTCATTGGAGAACCTCAACAAATTCTACAGGTCAAAGGTTAAGTGGGCCTTCTTGCTACCCCCACTCACAGCATTCCTATTCTATGTCCATACCTTTGCAAGGCCATATTTCCTTCATTCTGGAATGTGCTCCCTATTATTTCAGCTTCTTAGAACTCCAAATGCTCCTTCCTGCCTGAGGCCTTTTCTTGATTTCCCTAAGCCTCAAGAGCCTCTGCAATAAAATTATCTTGTATTTATTTCATATATTAGTATTTTATATTTCTTGTTTTTATACATATGGCCAGGGGCTCTCTCACTGTTGTTTCAATTTTCCCAGCACCTGGTATAGTGCCTGGCACATATGTCATACTTAATAAATGTTTGTTGGTGATTTTTTTAATAGTCTATTCACTTTTTACTTTGGGATAAAGATCAACTTGTCTGTTGGATATATCTAGGTTCTATGGGAGACTTACAGAAGCACAAACTTAACGAACTATGTGAGCCACAGTAAAATCCTCCTCAGTCTCTATACTTGCTGAAAAGCAGGTCTCTTGGCTAAGCTCTGTGGTTCATTACTGCATGAAGCAGTCTGTTTATGAGCTATGAGATTTAAGATATGAAGATTTGAAAGACCATGAATAACAACCACAGTGTTTCCTTTTGCCACCTGTCACCCAAGCTTTCCTTTTACTCTCCAAGGTCTATTGGGGAGACAAGTTTTAATTTACTTAGCACTGAGATATAAATAAAATAAATACAGAAGGCATAATGCACCTATATCCCTGGCCTGAATTTTGACCAATGTGTTTCTAGCAGTTTTATACTTGGGTTTACCATCTGGCCTATCAAGTATACATTAAAAAGAACAGTTATGTTTGCTCATTACTTTAGTCATACATACATCAATATAATTTCCGTTAATGTAGTCCGAGTTTGTATCTCCTTCTAGTGTCTGCAGCCTTACTCGAGAATGATCATCTGAAACAAGAATAGAAAAAAAATCCTATTATATGTGCTGAGTTACAGTATATAAATACATTATATATATGTATATCTCATTAGTATCTATGCTATTTTAAAGAGAAACAGACATTAAGAGCTATGCTCTTTCTAAACTTCTAAAACTAGAACAGGGATTTAAGAATATTTATGTTTATAGCAAAATCTCATTATTTGGCCTCTGATCATTTATAAATTTAAAAAATTCAAATTTTTGGACAAGTCAACTGACTTTTATAGCACTGTACTTTTAGGGCAAGATCCCATGATAGGCACTTTGAATACAAAGTTAAAACAATTTCTAACCTCCTTGGGTTTAGATTCTGAGAAAGGGTGTGTGTGTGTGTGTGTGTGTGTGTGTGTGTGTGTGTGTGTGTGTCTGTATAAAATATGTACATGGATAAGTAACTTGTACTTATAAATAGGAGGGCTGAGGCATCAGAGAAGGCTTCATGAAAGAGGAGATATCTGAGCTGACTCATGAAACAAGTTAAGAGGAAAAGATGGAAATGTGATGGTATTAGATTTCAGAGAAGAGAAATATTTCTTGAGTGAAAGCACAGAGACAGGAGGTATAATGATGAATCCAGAGAATGCTATGAGCTCATGTTGGTGAGAAAATAGTGGAATGAAGGCATTTAAAGTTCTCTAACCCCTGGAAAGGTAGGCTAGATAAGACAGTGGAGGGCTTTAATTGCCAAGCTGAAAAGTTGACATTCTATTCTAGGTGCAATAGGAAGATAATTAAAATTTTTGAACAGGTGAGTCAGACCTGTGTCTCAAGATTATTATGCTGATAGCTATGTGGAGGATGGGCTGGAAATGTGAGTGACTAGGCTAGTAGAGATCAATTAGGAAGTTACTGAAATAGTTCAAGCAAAAGGTGATAGGGTTTAAACTAGGAAGATGGCTGTATGGATGGAGAATAGGGTACAGAAGAGAGAAATGCTACAAAGATATAATTGATAATATTTGGGACTTGGTTGGGTATGGTTGAGGTTAGGGTAAGGAAGAAGGAAGACCAAAATTTAGTTCTCGGTTTGTGACTGCAGGAGGCTGGAGGAACAGTAGTGCACTCAATAAGAAATAAGAAAGATTGGAGAAGGGGAAATATTTAGGATGAAATAAAATGACTTGTTCTTCAGCATGCTCTCTGGATTTTACTATGCACCCAAAGCCTCTTCATCTGGAAGCTTCCTCCAGCTCTAGAATTCATCACATAAACTGGAAGTACTCTCCTACTTTTTGCTCTTTCCTTCTGATTCAGTGACTCCTCCCAAAACCTCCATGTAAAGGAGGAGTCCAGGACAGCCACATCTAATTCCTGCATTCTGGCCTTTCTCTACTATGTCACTTCAACCTCCTCTCTTCACCCCTCTTATTGCTTTCTTTTATGTAAGTCTCCCCCTTTTAGAATATAAGCTTTTTGAGGGCAAGGACTACCTTTCTTTCTGCTTGTATTTGTATTTCATTTTTGTATCATTGCTTAGCACAATGTGGGGCACATAGTGAGCACTTAAAAAATACTTGTTGGCTTATTTTTGGATGTGTTGAATTTGAAACATTGATGATATAGCCAAGGAGAGGCATCTCACAGAAAATGAGAGACTGATAATTTAAGAATATAGCAGGATTAAATGAAAGGTTCTTTTTAAGGATAAGGAAGACAGATTTATTTCTAGAAAGTAAGAAAGGTATCAGTAAGTGAGGACAGAATGAAGATGTGAGGTAGGAAAGTGATACAACAAAGCAATGTCTCCATAGAAGAGCTGGGAAAGTATAAGTAGAAAGGCATCCTTGTCCTCAGAGATCAGAACAAAGGAGGAGAGAATAGGAGATGATGTTGAAAAGATTTTGAGGTATGGAATAGAGGAGAAGAGGAGATTCATGGTGGAAGGTCTTGGGTTTCTCAGCAAAGTAAGAGGTATTGTTGGGGAACAGTATATCTGGAAAAAGTTACCACGAATTAAGTAGAGATTAAACAGAATAAATCTGTAACAGACCTGTCAGTATAATTTTGTGATTTCCTGCAATGACAATTGATTAGAAGTGGAGAATGCAGATATAAGGGATAACTCAGGTTTGGCTTTAGCAAAAGACAAGCAATGATAGGACAATAGCACAAGGAAGCAAGGGACAAAAATATAGAGGATAGAGTTTAGTTTAACTAGGTAAGAATAAGGTCAAGAAAGGGAAAAACAGGAAGAGCAGAGGTGACTGGAGCAGAAGAACAGGGAGGAGTAGAGGAGATTTAAGGTCATCTTGAGGATAAGAATAAGTTAGGAAGGCTGAAGCAGAGAAAAAGATGGAAAACTAAGAAGTGATCATAGTGAGGAATTCTCAGTTCAGGAACATAGAGGGATTATGACTAGGGGTAATGATGAGATCCAGGGCACAACCATCCCTGTGGATGGCTAAAGTAAACGAAGAATCTAGGCTAGGGAAGCTGAAGACACTGATATACTTGGATGCACTTTTGTTTGAGTGGAAATCAATATGTATGCTGAAATCTTTGAGTATGAGAGGAGGGAAGGTAGGAGAGAAGATTATGAGACAGGTACTGAACTCATGGTGGAAGGAGGGAGAATGATTTGGAGACCATTAAGTGACTGCAACAAAGATTTGGACAGTGTTAAAAAAACAAACAACAGAGTGACAGATTGAATCTTGAAGGAAAAGAGTTGCTCAGTGTCAGGGGCAGGGAGGAGTACCAGCAGTAGCAATGAGGAACAAACTGTCTGTCTACTCCTATCATCCCAGTGTGGCAAGAAGTAGTGAGGAGATGCACCTTGTACTGGAGTAGTACCAGAGATAGGCAACTGTGGATATACTGTCTTCCAGAGAGAGAGAGATAGGCATATATGAATGTAAATAAGATGGAAATAGTGTGAGTAGAAGCCTGTGATGAGAAAAAAAATATTAGTAACAACAAAATGAAGGTCTCATAGGGCACAATGGAAGGGGGTGGCATGGATAAAAAGACAATAGGAAAAAGTGGATAGGGATGAGCAAATGGGGAAGTAATACCAAGGAAAAGGAATCTTCACCTCAGCAGATATAGAATGCAATGACTCACAAGAGATTGTTTCTTGGATATGGCATTTTAGGAACATCTCTCAAACATACCTAGTTATATACCAGAGATATTTGAGCCTTATCTTTAACAAACTCTAGTGATGATTGGTGGTTATAAATGATGTGCTAGCCTCTTAAATTATTTCAGTAATCTTATCTGAATTGTGTATACTATGTGAACTTTAATGTCACAGTTGATATCTTCTTTATACATGTTTCAAAGCAGCTTGATTCTGTTCTTGCATTATCATTTTAAAAACAAAGTATAATTGGTTATAGAGTGCATAGTCATCAGATTTGTAGATGACCCAAAGCTGGGAAGGATAGCTAATATACTGAATGACAGAATCAGTATTCAAAAAGATCTTGACAGGTGAGAGAATTGGGCTGAATCTAATAAGACAAAGCACACCAGGAGTAAATGTAAAGTCTTACATGTGGATTCAAAAAATAAACTTCACAAGTACAGAATGGAAGTGGCATGGTTAGACAGCCTAATACCTTAAAAAGAGGTCTAGAGGACTACACATTCAATGAGTCAGCATTCAACAAGGTAGCAAAACAAACAAAAAAACCCAAAATCAAAAACAAAAATAACTAATGAAATCTGGTGCTGCAATTACAAAAGATATAGGAATCAGAAGGTCATTCTGTCTGGCGGTGCTACCTTGGTCAGACCACATCTAGAGTACTATGTTCAGTTCTGAGTGAGATAGGTTAGGAATTTGAAAGGATCCAGAGGTGGGCAAAAGGATAAAGAACCTCACATCCTTGCCAAAGGGGGATCTGCTGAAGGAATTAGGGATTTTTAACACGTGGAAGAGAAGACTCAGACAAGTGTCTGATGGGCTATCAAACAGTAAAGAGATTAAACTTGTTCTGTTTGGAATGCGATTTTGTTATTGTTCAGTCACTTCCATTCATGATTTCATTCATACTTTTCATGATGCCATTTGGGTTTTTCCTGGCAAAGATAGTGGAGTGGTTTTTAATTTCCTTCTCCAGCTTATTTTATAGATGAGGAAATTAAGGCAAAGATGGTTAAGTGACTTGCCCAGGTCACACAGCTAGTAAGTATCTGAGATCATATTTGAATTCAGGAAGATGAGTCTGCTTGGCTTCTGACCCAATACTCAAACCATTGAGCTACCTACCTGCCCTGCTTTTCATATTGGTTATGTTATGAAAGAAAACATGGACCAAAAAAAGGAGAAGAAACCTCAAGAAGAATAAAGAAAGTAAAAAATAAGTATACTTCAATTTGTATTCAGACTCCATCAGTTCTTTCCCTGGGGATGGATAGCATTTTTCATCATAAGTCCTTCAGAGTTGTAATGGATTATTGTATTGCAGAGAGGATCTAAGTCATTCACAGCTGATCATCATACACAATTGCTGTTACTTATATACAGTCCATTTCGCTTTGCATCAGCTCATGTGTTTCCAAGTTTTTATGAGAGCATCCTGCTCATCATTTCTTATGACACAATAGTATTCCATTGTAATCACATACCAGTTTGTTCAGCCATTCCCCAATTGATAGGCAACCCCTCAATATCCAAATCTTTACCCCTAGAAAAGAGCTGCTATAAATATTTTTGTACATATATGTCCTTTTCCTTTTTGTTTTTATCTTTTTTGGGATACAGACCTAGCAGTGGTATTGCTAGGTCAAAAGGTAGGCATTGTTTTATAGCATTTTGGATATAGTTCCAAATTGCTCCACAGAATGATTGAATCAGTTCACAACTCCACCAACAGTGTCTAAATGTCTCATTTTGCCCACATCCTCTCCAACATTTGTCATTTTCCTTTTCTGTACTATTAGTCAATCTAATAGGTATAAGGCAGAACCTTAGAATTGTTTTAATTTGCATTTCTCCCATCAATTGCGAGGTTAGAACATTTTTCCCATATGGCTATAGATAGCTTTGATTACATAATCTAAAACCTTCCTATCTTTTGATCATTTATCAATTGGGGAATGACTCTTATTTTTATAAATTTGACTCAGTTCTCAATATGTTTGAGAAATGAGGTCTTTATCAGAGAAACATGCTTCTAATTTTTTCACAGTTATAACTAACTATATTTCCCTCTATCATATTTCCCCCTCTGTTGATTCTCTTCTGTCTCTCCTTTTACCCTGTCCCTCCCCAAAAGTGTTTTCCTTCTGACTACTGCCTCCCCCAATCTGCCCTCTCTTCTGTCATTCTCCCCTCTTCTTTTATTCCCTTCTCCTCCTATTTTCCCATATGGTAAGATAGATTTCTTTACTCAGTTGAATGTGTAAATTATTCCCTCTTTGAGCCAATTCTGATGAGAGTAAGGTTCACTCATGCCCTTTCATCTCTCCCATCTTCCCCTTTACTGTAAAAGCTTTTTCTTGCCTCTTTTATGAGATGATTTGCTCCATTCTACCTTTCCTTTTCTCCCAGTGCATCTCTCTCACCTCTTAATTTTATTTTCTTTTTAGATATCATGCCTTTATGTTCAACTCATACCTGTGCCGTGTGTGTGTGTGTGTGTGTGTGTGTGTGTGTGTGTGTGTGTGTGTGTGTACTCCTTCTAACTGCCCTAATAATGAGAAAGTTCTTATGAGTTACAAGTATCATCTTTCCATGTAGGAATGTAAACAGTTTAATTTTATTAAGAGCCTTATGATTTCCCTTTTCTGTTTACCATTTTATGCTTCTCTTGAGTCTTACATTTGAAAATCAAATTTTCTATTCCACTCTGGTCTCTTCATCAAGAATACTTGAAAAGTCCTCTATTTAATTAAATATATATATATTTTTTTTTCTCTGAAGGATTATACTTAATTTTGCTGGGTTGTGATACTAGCTCCTTTGCCCTCTGGAATATCATATTCTAAGCCCTCTGATCCCTTAATGTAGAAGCTGCTAAATCTTGTGTTATTCTGACTGGTGACACCATACTTGAATTGTTTCTTTCTGGTTGTTTACAATATTTTCCCCTTGATCTAAAACTCTGGAATTTGGTTAGAATCTTCCTGGGAGTTTACATTTTGGGGTCTCTTTTTGGAAGTTGTCAGTGTATTCTTTCAATTTCTGTTTTACCTTCTGATTCTAGAATATCAGGGCAGTTTTCCTTGATAATTTCTTGAAAGATGATGTCTAGGCTCTTTTTTTTTTTGTCATGGCTTTCAGGTAGTCCAATGATTTTAAAATTATCTCTCCTGGATCTATTTTCCAGGTCAGTTGTATTTCCAATGAGACATTTCATGTTGTCTTCTATTTTTTCATTCTTTTAGCTTTGTGTTATTGATTTTTAATTTCTCATAAAGTAAGTCATTAGTATCTATTTGCTCAATTTTATATTTTAAGGAATTAATTTCTTCAGTGAGTATTTGTAATCTCCTTTAGCATCTGGGCAATTCTACTTTTCAAGGAGTTTTTTTATTGAGTGAATTTTTGTACCTCTTTTTCCATTTGGCCAATTTGGCTTTTTAATGTATTCTTCTCATATGTGGCTTTTTCTACCTTCTTTACCACTTGGCTTAGTCTGTTTTTAAGGGGTTATTTTCTTCAGTAATTTTTGTGTCAACTTTACTAAGCTGTTGACTCATTTTTCATGATTTTCTTGTATCACTCTCATTTTTCTTCCCAATTTTTCCTCTACTTCTCTTACTTGATTTTCAAAATCCTTTTCGAGCTCTTCCATGGCCTGAGACCAGTTAATATATTTCTTGGAAGCTTTGGATGTAGGAGCTTTCACTTTGTTATTTCCTTCTGAGTGTATGTTTTGATCTTCCTTGTTACCAAAGTAAGTTTCTATAGTCTGTTTTTTTTCTGTTATTTGTTCATTTCCCCAGCCAATTACTTGACTTTTAACACTTTGTTAAAGTACAGCTCTGCTTCCAGAGTGGAGGATGCATTGTCCCAAGCTTTACGGGTTTTGTGCAGCTGTCTTCAGAGATACTTCTAGGGACCTCTAAGTTTTCAGTTCTTTCAGGGAATTATGATCTAAGGAGAGGTGTGTTTACTACTGTCCTCACCTGTGCTCTGGTCTGTGAGTGACCAAAAGCACTCTTGCAATATTTTCTACGCTGGAACTGTGAGGGGAGGTTCCCCTTCCACTGCTGCCACAAGCCCTGCTATGCTAGTTGCTCCTCCTTGCCCTGAAACTGCCACCCAGGACTGTGACCCAGATCCAAGTATAGGCAAAGCAACACAGTCCTGACTCAGTGCTAGCAAAGAGACTTCTATAATCTCCTTCTGACCAGTTGTTCTACTCTGTTACCATCTGTGGGCTAAGAGCTCTGGAAGCTGTCAATTCAATAACTCTCAAGATCTGCTCCTAGTTTGTTGGTGTTGGGACTGTGCTCCACTCTCACCCAGATGTGATAAACCTTTCCTGCTAACCTTCTAAGTTGTCTTTGGCTGGAAAATTATTTAATCCTGTCATTTTTGGGGTTCTGATGCTCTAGAAATTGTTTTATGGCATTATTTAAGGGTGTTCAGAGGGGTTTTGTGGAGAGTTCAGGTAACGGACTTTTCTCTGCCATCCTGGTTCCTCCCCCTAACCCCTCTACCATAGCTTTATATTTTTAAATACTATATTTCCAGCAACACTAAAAAAGTGGCAGTTCTGATAATTTTTTTTCTTCTAGCTCTTAATTCACTCATCTCTAGAAGGAGAGACTTGTGTTAAATGATCTCCAAGGTTCTTTAATAGGCTTTGATCCTGTCTTTGTTCTCAAAACCAGCAAAAGGGAAAGCACAAACAGGGTAAATTAAGGTCTTTACAGGCTCAAGTCTGCAGTCTACATTCATGAATTTTTCTTTTTTTGCTTCTGTTCCACTGGGTGAATGAGTTTAAATTAACTTCAATCACCAAAAGAAGTGTTTATGGCAAAGTTCCTTGGTTTTCAATACAAGATTTGCAAAAATCAATCAATCAGAATTTATTAAGCACCTATTATATACTGGCACTGCCCTCAGCAGTATACAGATGTATACAGATGCAAAAAAAACCCAAAAAACAATTCTTAATCTCAAGGACCTTACATTCTAAATGCAAAGAGTTTCTTGTATTAATAGTCTCTACTAAACTGTAATAAAGGAACAGCAGGTTAGGTGATCAATTAATCTGAAGCATAACCATGGGTCAAATTATTTATTTTTTAAGTGTTCTTCTCAGGGCTGCAAACTTTAAATATGAGAACAGACCATGTATGTGTGTGAATGACTGCAAAGAGCCACAGTTACCCAGAATAATAGTGTAAGTAGTAAAACAAATGCAGCAGTTCTCATTTTTCTTGGCTTCCCATTACTGTCGTGCTCATTGTATATTGCCTAGCAAAGACCTATGATTTACATCTAAAGTCTTTATTTACTCTTAAGATGTCTTGATTGAAGCAGGAAACAACACACATCAGGATTTCACCATATGGCAATGTCTTTAAGACCCATCTCTAGGATAGCATTATAGCTAAGCTACTACCAAGGCAGCTTGTCTCTTGGACCAGAAATCCTGCAGTAATGGTTTTAACCTATTAATCACTAGAACTTTTTTGCCTTGTGTCCTAATTGGTGACAGTCCCACCTCTCCACTACTTAGGTTCCACTCATACTTTATTTCTCTCCCTTCTCCCTGATCACATTCTCAACAACTTTAGTAGCTACCTTGAGGCTGCTCACTATCCTGATCCTGGTAACTTACTTGATTAAAGTGGGTCACTACTCTCCTATCTGTTTTGTCTCGCTCAAATAGAATATGAACTCTTTGAGGGTGGAAATGTCTTTGCTTTTGTATTCTCAGGGTTTAACACTATGCTTGGCAAACAGTGAGTGCTGAATAATTTCTTTTCATTCATTCAATTTTTCATGCTGATTTCATAAGTCTTGTGGGGAAAAGGGATTGGTATCTTTTTTAAAAAAAATTGTTTTCTTCCCAGTGACATTTTTTTTTTGCATTTAACAAAGATGATACATGTCTATGCACACATATACATACACATTCCTTTCACAGAGGGGAGTTTGTAGCAATTCTGTTCCATTCAGGAAGCCCTTTGAGCTTCCTGAATGAAAGGTTTTACAAAAGAACTGAATTGCAATTCAACTGAGTATCAGACCTTTATAGCCAGCTTCTCAGAGAGGGAATGAAGGTTTACCAACTTCTGCTTCCTTACACTTTCCCAAGGCAGCTTTTTAAAAGGCAGGCACCACATTAGTGACTTTCCAATCTTTCTGAAGCAGCTGCTATCTTAAGGATATATTGCAAACCCTTGTCAGAATCTCCATTCTTCCACACTTTATTTCTCTCAGAACCTCAGGATGAATGCCATTCATTCCTGGTGATTTACTGCACTTGAGTTTCTTAAGTCGTTCCATAATGGCCTCCTTAGAGACTTCAATCTCTGTCAAGACTGAACTCTCATTTCCCATAAACAGGGACTTTGAAATAGGAGTTTCCCCATCATCTCCTACTTTAAAATCAGGTTAAAAAAAACAGCTTGACTGTAATGTCTTTGTTCTTAATTGTCCTTCATGCTATTTAATACACATAAACCCATACCACTATGGGGTAGAAAAAGTTCTAGAGAAATAGTTTCTGGTAAATTAATCATTTTATTAATTATGCTAGTGGATAAGCAATAAAATGGGTCAGTGGCACTCTTCAATGCCAAAGACCTTTCATGGAACCCACTCAACACTTATCTACTAGTGGAAGAGTGGGTGTTCCTAAGGATGGCAATCAACTCTGATTGGTTAACAATTAATGAGAATGAATATTATAATGAGAGTTGGGCTTATTCTAATGAAGGGCTGGGGTAGGGGTAGGGAGCCTGTTGCCTTGAGGCCACATGTGGCCCTCTAGGGGTTTGGATTCAGTCAAAGGGCAGCACTTCCAAAGTGGCCTCAAGGCTACAGGTTTCCCACCCCTGGGCATGTGACTTTCATCTCTCTGGCCCCCAAACCACTCCTAGCCTTGCACAATCTAGGTGAATCCTCCCCTCTCCCCCCTCCCCCAAGTCAGAGTAGAACACAGTGGGCTTCCTCTGTTGGATGGGGTCTGAACAAGATCCAGGAGAAAGCTTGACCTAACAGAGAATGAAGATATTGGAAGGGAAAAACAAACACCTGGATCTCCTGAACAATATTATTTAATAATCATTTCTCTCGACACACATGTATAACTTTATTTCTTAGACCGAGTCATTAAAAATACTTTACTATATGTTTTCTTTGTAATTAAAACACATCCTACTACATTGCAAAACCTTTGAAGGCAGGGAATGTATGTGTTGCTACTTGCCCACCATGGTGCCATAAGAAAAATTCACTTACAGATTAGAAAAATGAATGAATGAATAAATTTTTACTCATGTATGATGTTTGGAAACAGTATTCTTTTGAAAATTGTTTTACTTATTTTAACATTTATATTTTAATTTTGAGTTTCAAATTCTTTCCCTTCCTTTGGCCCTTCCCTCACTTGTTGAGAAAGCAAGCAATATGATATAGTAGGGTGTAAGTTTCATTAGGTCAGGGAATATCTAGCTTTTGTCTTTATGTCCCCAATGTCTGTCTAGGAATTAACTTAAAAAACACTAAAAGCTATATGTTGACAGTCTAATCTTCCAGTTCTGATTTATTCTCTTCAAATAAAATGACCTTCTTTCTGCCTTAGCTTTGCCTAATGCGATCTTAATCATATTTTAAGGTCCATATTAAATGTTGTGCCTTGTTATATCTCTCTTCTCTAAAGTCAAATATCATTCAGCAAATATTGCTTTGCAATATTTATTTGTGCCTAGATCTCATCTCTCTTTCCTATAGTATAAGATCCATGCAGGCAGGTATGTATGCCTTACCCATCGTATCTCCTATGCCTAGTGAGTACTTAATGAATGTTTTTTATATCAATAAGTGAATGAAAGTAACCATCTCATCTTCACCTAGGGTTCATCTATTCCTTCCTCCTCACTTTAATAAAGTATTTTCATATATAGAATCATTATTTGTCTCCACTGGAAAGAAAAGGAACTTTAGAAAATTTTGAATTTTTTGAGTGTGTTTACTGTGCAGATGTTTTTAATGAAGTCTGGGGGGATTTTATATGTATACATACATACATATACACACAATTATATATTGTTATTTTAATTGACCTTTATAAATTTTCTTTAACATCTGTTAGAATCTGGTTCCTCTCCCTAGCTTGAAAGGTTAAAACTGATAACGTTGCTCTCCTAGCTAAAGGTAATAAAAAATTACTGTCCATAAAATAATAAGGTGTGAATTTTCTTTCCTCCATTGTACTTAAAGAGAGATGCCTTCACTAAACTGGTAGTCTGATTTTTTGTTTGTTTGATGTCACGCTCATATTTTCCTGTGAGCATGAAAGGCAATGATGTTTTGGCTTACAAAGATTTTCCTGGAGGTGAAAGCAAGATTTGCCCTGGATAATCAAGCCTTGACTGACTGTTTTTGGCAGGAAAGATGAGTCTGTCCCAAATTTAATTTCTTGACGTTGGTAGAATTGGTAGTGGCAGGACTGAGCTTAATGTTGATGTAAACTAAACTAGCAGGTCTTGTGATGTGAAGTACCATCTGTGAAAGAAAATGTGACTGATTTTCCCTGGCATTGTCAAGGTCAAGGGTATACACAGGTAGTGCTATGGGCTAAGTACAGGAAGAATTTTTAAAATGTGCAGACTTTTTTGAATTTGTAATGGAAAACATTTTCCAAATGCTCCTAGTCCAAGGTCAGGGACACTAGCTACTGGGAAGACAGATCAAACGCTGGGAAGGACTCAGTCCTGTAACAGGCTTGGGAATGATAATGAAAAGTCTAAAGAAGGAGATTTTACATTTTCTCCTCACTCTGGCTTCCCTATATCTAGACTTATTCCCTCTAATGTTTTGTATGATGTCACAGTCTTCTATTTAACAAATATCATTATTTTAAAAGAGGATGTAGGCTCTTCTACATATATGCCCTCAAAGATGTTTAAAACATGAATTTTCTCACTTGAGTTTCTTTGCCTCTTAATTTCTTCAATTTTTTAAAATTAAAAAAATAACAGAATCAATATAGTATAGCATGAAGATTAAGAGTCAAAGGACTTGAGGTCAAATCTCCATTCTGCTGCTAGCTACATGTATGACCACGGGCAAGTCACTTAAAACTCTGCTAGAACTCAGTCTTCATCTTTGAAATAGAAGAGTTTGACTAAGGTCCTTTCTAGCCCTAAGTCTAAAATCAAATATGAATTTTTTCATACCTTAAAGTATCTAAATTATTACCCCCATGGCCTATTATAGTGCTTAGCAAACAGTAGATGCTTAATAATTGTTTGGAATTGTTACTTTAATAGGCATGGTCCTGACGAAAATAATGGACCAAGAAGATCATGTAGAAATGAAATTCTACAATGAAGACAATTGGAAGAAATGTGGGAAAGCATCTCTCCATCTTTACTGTCTCCTTCCTACAGACCTATTTAGGTAAATAGAATGACAATTACAATAATAATGACAATTACATTATAATTCTTTCTTTGACCTTGTCACCCATTCTCTGTATTCTTTCCCTTCATAGGCAACAGGTGGAGATAGGGAGTGAGGAAAGCTGAGCTGGCAGTCATCTGCTAAGTCAGTAAGTATACTGAGTGTGCATGTAAAATTTGCTTTCCTCTTTTGTCTTATGGGTAGGACTTAGAAGCCCACTCCCCTTTAGGAATGTGGTTTTTTCTTTCCAAGAAATTCACTACCTTTTGGGAGAGGGGAGGGGTATGATTCACTCCCCTTTAGGAATATGGTTTTCTCTTTCCAAGCAATTCACTATCTTTTGGGAGAGGGGAGGGGTATGATTCGCTCTTCAAAGACAAGGGAAGAAAAAAAAATAGGTCACAGTCAAGGACCTTCAATTTAGCACTGAAAGAACTGAATCTCAAATTTTTATTCCAGGTTTATACATTTAATATTGCTTTCATACTTTGTCCAGTTTCTGTTATAAATTAGCTCCAATACTAGAACAATTTCTTTTGATCAAACTTTTTGTTTCCCTAGATTAAGGATTCCCAAGTAAATTCTATGGATATATTACAGAGGGCCCAGGAACTCTGATGGGTAAAAAAAATAAAACCTAGATTTTTATTTTCACTAATGACCAATAGAAATTTAGTCTTTCCTTCAATTATTTAAAAATATTATTTGAGAAGGTGTTCATAGGCTTTACCAGATTGCCAAAGGGGTCTGATACAGAAAAAGGTTAAGAACCCTTATTCTGGAATAAGTAACAGTATTTCTATCCTATATTTGTATGCTTTAAGTAAAACACTCATTCAATTTATCATTTCTTTGGGTCAGTGGGGTTTAAGATAACTGAAATCTATACTGAGAGTAACAGAAAGGGGCCAGAAACTTGCAAACTAGAAAAGGGAGAAGTGACACTGCTGGGGTAGTTGAGCCAACTGGTCAGTGATTTCCCTTGTGTGGCTTCCAGTACCCCAGAGCTATAGGTTCCTGGTACCACCACTTTTGTTGCTTTGCATAGAGGAGTATTTCAGTTTAAACCCTCTGACAACCAGTCTCCTGTGACCAATGTCTCAGCAGCTGACTGCCTCCATGCCTCAGTTCCCATGTTCCTTCTTCCTGTTGGTTTATCTTGTGTCCTGAGCTCTTCTTGGCTATTATTCATTGAAAATGAATTTTGTTTCAATTAAGAAGCATTTACTTTTTCCCTCCCCAACACTTGTTGCTATTTAGTTGATTAGTTGTGTCTGACTCTTCATGACCTCATTTGGTGTTTTCTTGGCAGAGACAGAAGAGTACTTTGCCATTTCCTTCTTGAGCTCATTTTAAAGGTAAGGAAACTGAGGCAAACAGGGTTAAGTGACTTGCTTAGGTTAACACAGTTAGTAAGTATCTAAGGCTGTATTTGAAATCAAGTCCTTTTAACTCCAGGCTTGGCTACCCACCTAGCTGCCCAACCCTATTCTTCACTAAAAAAATGAAAGAAAGAAAGAAAAGAAAGAAAAAAGGAAGGAAGGAAAGAAAGAAAAACAAGATCCTTGCAAGAAATATGTATAATCGAGCAAAATATATTTGCATATTGACCGTGTCCAAAAAATGCTACAAATCCTTTTTACAAAGGGGGGATTGCATGGTGAACTTGGCAGTCAGAGTTATTCTAATAAGTGGCCAGGACCACTAACATTTCCACATAAAAAGCATGTCATATTTCCATTCCTAAATTTCTTTAAAAAGTTATTAATCTGTTCTCTTCCCTCACATGATTTCTTAAACCCTTATTCTCTGGTATTTAGTCCCATCCTTCTAATTCATTCAATAAACATTTAGTAAGCACCTGTAATGTTCTAGGTACATGGGTTTGCAAAGTAAAAAAAAAAAAAACAACCCTCTCATTCCATTGAGTTTATGTTCTATTGGTAAGAAATCAAACAAAACAAAAGAGTAAATACAAAACAAATACAATATATAAAGAGGGAATGAATTATAATTACTGGGCCAGTGAGCTGGCAACTCAGGGGATCAGGAGAGGGTTCCTGAAGGAATGGGAAACTGAGCTAGCCTTGAAAAAAGTTGGGTAGTAAGAGGCAGAAGAGAGAGTGTAGACAGCTAGTGCAAATGTACAGAGAAGGTAGGTGGAAACAGTAAATACATGAGTTTGGCTAGAATAGAGAAAGCAGAATCTTGGATAAGTCTGGAAGGGTAACTGAGTCAGGTTGAGAAGGACTTTAAATACCAAAAAGAAGGGTTTACACTTCATTTAGAAATAGTTGGTAGCTACTGGAGGTTATTAAGCAGAACAGATATATGGTAAAACCTTCTTGTAGAAGAAGGTTGATATGACTTTGTCAACTATGTGAAATATGGTTTAGAAAGGAGGGAGACTGAAAACAGGGAGGCCAGTTACAAGCATATTTATTACAAGAGTCCAAGCAAGAGGTAAAGAGGGTCTTAGGGATACTCAGGGTTGCACCGGCCATATTTTGAAAACCACTGATATAGAGGAAGGTCTTAAAATTCAAACAGAAAACCTATCACTGAAACTATAGCTCCTACTATGAAATGCTATTTAAATGGCAGTGACCTAGAGATTGAGAATATGTAGGTCCTCAAACACTCTCTTTTAAAGCAAGCTTTATAGAAGCAAGCTATTACTATAAATACATGGAGCTCCTAAGCATAAATCTGCAGAGGTTCATCCATCCATTTTCCTGAAACCTAACTCACCTTGAATTAAGGCTGCCATTTGTAAGATCAAAATGCTATTCAGATTATTATTTTTGGTGGATTTATTTCTGTTTTTTTATAGTTTGATGCTAAATTTAAAAATCAGTTTCTTTACTTAATGCTTATAAAGCACTTTTAAAATTAAACCATGGGATCAGTGCTAAACATAGCCATTATTATTATAATTCAAAAAGCCAGTGCAATTTTTTTAATGGTCCAGGACAATATATGCCATCCCATTCTGTATGCATGTGGTAAGCTCCAAGGGACTTATTCTGATACAACCCTACTTGCTTATTTGAAGAATCATTTAATTGTTTTAAAAGTCATTTTGGAGATTAAATGTGAAGCCAAAAAGAAATAGCAAAGTATAGATCTACACAGCCTGACTATGCTATATTGTTGGAATTATCACCTCCATAGTGAGTGGAGTATATATGTATATATGTACTCATTCACCTCCCCCACCCCCAAGTAATATAATGTGTGTGCTCTGTCACTCAGAGAAATTCCAGTGGCAGGGAGTGAAGGAAGACTATTATGACTTAATGCTAAGCTCCTTTTCTGTCAGAAAGAGCTTTACTGAATGGTATGATATCTTTGGAGAAGTTATATGAGAAATTAAAAAGGATGAAGTAATAAGCTCTTCAATGTTTACTTCTAAAACCTTATAATATGATAGTATTTATTATTATTACTATTAATAATGATAGAGGGGAAAAAGAAAGTTGAGAATGCAAGGTCTTAAGCCTGCGATTTGAATTCCTTAAATAAGCTGTTTAAAAAACATCTTAAGTACTATCAATGAAAAAAAAACAACAACAATACACTACTACCTTAATATTAAACATCTATAATGGTCTTATAATTTTAACTTGAGTAATCTTTATTATTATTACTGTAGCACAAATGAGATAGTAAGTGGTGATATTTCACCTCCAACCCATTCTCTCTCTGCTAAATATTGATGACACATTTAAAGCAAATTAGAATCATGGTGATCTAAGTAACATTTGCTCTCTAAAAGAGGGGTCAAAATTAATTTTAATTACAATTGATTTCTGTACCTAATGGCTTTTTCTTATTTTTCCCTTAGGGGTAATCTTGCCAAGGATGGCTCTAACAGCTGAATTTCCATTTGTTTTCAAATAGCAGGGTCCAATACAATTGTCAGACAGGTATTTCCTATCTCTCCTCTTAGGGAGAATATAGTCCTATAAAATATAGTCCTATCCCAATATAAGAGTTAGAATTTACGTAGAATTTTAACAGCTGCAAAGTTCTTTGAATATATTATCTCATTTGCTCTTCCCAACAACCCTAAGGAAGGTGCTTTTATTATCTTTATTTTCCAAATGAGGAAACTAAAGAGGTTAAGTGAATTTTTCCAGGGTCACAGGATTTGAATTTGGGTCTTCCTGACTCAAAGTCTAGAGCTCTATCCACCACACTATAAATAAGGCCCTTGGCCTTAGAAAGTTGAATATACAATTCCCTCTTACTGCCTAAACTTGGCGAATGGTAGAGGAGCCCTTCATCCTAATCCCTGCTTACCAGCTACCCAGCCCTGGGTTCTGCTTCCTTTAACTGATCTTTTAAGGCATATTATCTGCTCATATTTCTAGTGCTTATCTGGCCCCCTGCCTCATATGACCTCTCTAGATGAAATCTCTGACAGTTCTCTCAGAACATGTGGGTGTTTCTACAAAGCCATTACTTTAAAACAGAATCCGAATGAAATAATAAACACTTTCTATAAAGTTATGGTGGATCATCTGCCCATTCCAACATTCTTCTCTCCCAAACACTCCACTCCCTACATCCACCCTAAGTGCAGTATTTCTTGTTATTTTTGAAAGAAATGGTAATGCCCAAGTTTTTTTTTTCTAGCCTTATGATAAGGCATTTAGGGTTTTTTTTTCTTTCTTTTTTTTTTCATTTTTGGAGGGCAATTGGGGTTAAGTAACTTGCCCAAGGTCACATGGCTAGGTTTTTGTTTTTGTGTGTTAAGTGTCTGAGGCCAGATCTGAACTCAGATCCTTCTGACTCCAGGGCCAGCGCTCTACTCATTGCACCACCTAGCTGCCCCTGAAAAGGCATTTAAATGTCATTAGTTTGTACTCTAATAACTAGGACATTAGGAAATTAGATTTACTGTTACCCTAGCTATGGATTCAAAGCAAAGGAATCATATTTTTTAAAAAGGACAGATTTAGATAGGCTAAGAGTAGCTCAGGAGTAAAGGTCAAGAAACTGTTCATAAGTCTCCTTAAAACCAATTTTTATGCAAAATTTGGTCCTAAAAGAAAAAAACTGTGCTAATTATAAACAATTCTGATCTATTTTTAGAAGTGCCTACAAGAATCTCTAAGCTCTAAAGCTTGACTCCCAAGTCCCTCTGCTCTAGTTAGCTCTTATGACTACAGAATGTTCTGACTTAGACTTCTCACTAAATCAAACTGACCTTCATACCTATGAGAAGGGTTTTGATTTTAATATATTTCCTTCAATGCCTGTGTGGAGAGAGTGTATAAAAACACAATTTTGCCTAAGGATTTCAATGCCTTTTTTGTCCATGAACAAGTCACTCTACCATAAAAACCATTTAAGTTTTGCTATAGTTAATGTATCCGTAGAATTCAAAACATCATATACAGACCATTCATTATAAAACAAAGGAATACTGTGATCAAGTATAGGCACCATATTTTAGGAAGGGCACTGTCAAATCAATCATTTAACAAGTATTTTTTTAAGTGTTAATATGTGCCAGGTGCTCAAGTATACTACAGGAGATTAACCAGGTTGGTTAGAGGTCTGGAAAGCTTGCCTTACTAGGACTGGTTGAACAAACTAGGGTTGTGTAGCCTAAAGAAGAGACCCCTGAGGGTGCATGATAACAGTTTTCAATTATAGTACCTGAAGGCCTTTCACGTGGGAAAAGGGCTACACTTGGCCAGTCTGTCTGGATTCAGAGGGCAGAAATGGGAGTGACGGGGTCCTTGTGATGTATATATGTCTGTAGTATCAATCTGCAACATCAGTTTGTAAATGGGGTGCTTTGGGATCTATGTCTGTAAAATCAATTTGTAAAAGCAGTCTGTAAGATCACATTTCCACCCCGCCAGCCTCAGAGCACTGACTCTGCCCCTTCCCCCTTCCAGCACTCTGCCCAGCAACAACTCATGACCTGTTTATCTCTGCTTGAAACAATAAGTTATGTAAATGTTATCTCCCTTAGTTAGAGTGGCCAGCCCCACCATAAATTCTTCAATACCTTATCTATAGGGTAACTCCTTAGTCAATTATATACCCACACTGTCTCTGATGACCTTGGTGGGAGGCAGACTGGGCACTCTTTAGTGATGCATCAGGCCTAAAACCACACCTCCAGTTAGCCCTGCTTGAGCTATTTCCCAGTGAATCATGGGCAATACACCTGTGCAGTTGATATTAAAAGTGTATGGTCCTTTGAGCACTGACCACTCCTTAACTCCTCCCTGATCCCACCCTTACTCACCTAGTTAGCATAATTGACACCTTAAAACTATGCCTGCGGCCTCTGTGAGTTTGCAGGTTCCATGAGAATCTAGCCCGCTGTTCTTTACAGCGTAACAATAAACTTTACAATTTCGGCTTCAAAGTTTGCTTGAGCCTGGTGAATTCCTTCCAGACTGGATGCCAGGGAGGTATCCCTGGCAGAACCACTTACCCTACCCCCCTCCTTATCACCCTTCCCTCTTCAGGAGGAATGTGTGGAAACTACAGTTAGGCAGAATTACGCTTGAAGCAAGAAAAGCTTCTTCATAGTGACAGTGTACCAAAAGTGGAATGGGCCCCATCAACTGGGGAACGACTGAACAAGTTGTGGTATATGAATGTAATGGACTACTATTGTGCTATAAGAAATGGTAAGCAGGTAGACTTCAGAAAAACCTGTAGAGACTTAGATGAACTGATGGAAAGTGAAATGAGCAGACCCAGGAAAACACTATGCATAGTATCAGCAATACTGTGCAATGATCAACTATGAATGACTCAGCACTTCTCAGTGGCACAAAGAACTCATGATAGAATATGCTATCCACATTCAGATAAAGAACTGATGCACTCAATGCAGATCAAAGTATATTTGTTTCACTTTATTACATTGGTGTTTTTTTTCTTTTAATCTGTTCCTTCTTCCTCACTGTGAATAATATTGAAATATGTGTTACATAATTGCACATATATAATCTATATCAAATTGCTTAATATTTTAGTTTTAGTTTTCTTTTTTCCTTTTTGGAGTGGGAAGGGTGGGGCAATTGGGGTTAGGTGATTTGCCAAGGTCACCTGGCTAGGTTTTCTGTTAAGTGTCTGAGGCCAGATTTGAACTCAGGTCCTCCGGACTCTAGGGCTGGTGCTCTATTCACTGTGCCACCTAGCTGCCCCATGCCTAACATTTTAGGAAGAGGAGAGGGGAGGAAGGGAGGGAGAACAATTTGGAACTCAAAATCTTGTAAAAATGAATGCTAAAAACTGTCTTGACATATAATTGGGGAAAAATAAAATACTATTTTAAAAAGTGGAATGTGTTGGAAGTATTTGGAAGTAATAGGTTTCCTACAACTGGATGACCAAAACACTTTAATTAGGGAAAAATTATGTTGATATCAGTGAAATGGCTGAAAAGCCATCAGCCACAAAGAGTTTAAAATTATAGCTGGTGCTATCACCTTACAAAGTCAAGTGTTCCTCTCCTCCCTGCCCATGAGTCTAGGAACTCAAAATTCTGGGGTGCTAAGAGATACAGGAAATCTTTAAGCCAAGGCTAGGTGATCTCAGGGGATGTAATAAAGGGAATTCTTATTCAGTTAAGGTTGAATTCCCTTTCATTTCTGACACTGTGTTATTCCCATGAACAACATGTGTTTCTTCTAGATAAAGCTATAATTTTAATGTTCAAGCTGATGTATTTCTTTATGTAAAATAAAATAACTTCTAGCCCATAGGTTCCCAAAGTTGGTCATGCCACCCCCTGGGGAGCACTGGAATGATGCAAGGCTAGTAGTAGCCTCAGGTGCAAGTGGGGGGCACTGAATTAAAATAAGGGGGTGGTGAAAGCAAAAGGAAAGGAGAGAAGAAAATTTTGAAAAACCATTTGTACATGTTTTATCTGTTATGTAACAGAGTTAAGGTTGTAGTGATTATGTTATTTTCCAAATAAACACACAAAATGCAAATTATAACTGATCCGTGGTCAAGTCCGAGAACAGGTCTTAAGCAAGTGATGGCAGGTTAGTCTGCTGCGCATTGTGGGGAAGTCCAGCATGCATCTATGGGGCTATGTGCATGAAATGACTTGTTTACAATATGATACCATATGGTTACATGACTCAATATTGCATCATCAAAATTTCCATGCAGGAAAAACTCCACAAATTTATAATAAACTATTAAATTTAAGATGTGTCATTTAAAATACATTTTATATATATATATATATATATATATATATATATATATTTTTTTTTTTTTTAGCAATTGGGGTTAAGTAACTTGCTCAAGGTTACACGGCTAGTCATTTGATTTATGCGTGGGTGCTCATTTTCTGAGGCCGGATCTGATCTCGGGTCATCCAAACTCCTCACTGCACCACCTAGCCGCCCCTTTAGGGCAATTGGGGTTAAGTAACTTGCCCAAGGTTACACGGCTAGGTTTTTGTTTGTGTAGATTAAGTGTCGGAGGCCGGCTCCGAACTCAGGTCCTTCTGATTCCAGGGCCGGCGCTCTATTCGCTGCGCCACCTAGCCGCCCCCATTTTATATATTTTTGGAAAAATGCAGGTATCAAAAAAATCTGTTAAAGGGTTAAGGAAAGTAGATTTCTAGGGAGCTGCTGAATAATTTTTTTGGAAAGGAAGTGTTAGGTCAAGTAAGTTTGGGAACCTCTGGTCTACCCCATCTAACTCTACAGTGTTAAGAGGCAGCTAGGTGGCACAATGGATACAAGCATAGGATCTGGAGTCAGAAACACCTGAGTTCAAATCTGCCCTTCTGGGTAATTCATTTAATCTCCGCTTTAGTTTCCTCAACTGTGAAGTATAGTGATAATAATATCACCTTCCTCCCAGGGTTGTTTTGAGAATTAAATCAAATATTTTTAAAGCACTTTGCATAGTGACTGGTACACAGTATTCAATCTTTTCTTCTGGTGAAACCTTCCTCTTTGAAAAAATCATAGATTAAGAGTGGCTGTGGTATAAGTAGAAGTGTTGATCATTTGAGCTGAAATGCATCTTAGAAATACCCTAGTCTTAATTTGTGTGTGTGTGTGTGTGTGTGTGTGTGTGTGTGTGTGTGTGTGATAGATTCCTTTGGTAGTCTAATGAAGCTTATGGACTCAGAATAATGTTTTTATTGTTTTTTTTTTTTCACATTTCAATTTATTTATTTTAGTTTTCAACAATCACTTCCACAAGATTTTGAGTTCCAGGGGTGGCTAGGTAGCACAGAGAATAGAACACCAGCCCTGGAGTCAGGAGGACATGAGTTCAAATCTAGCTTCAGACACTTAATGCTTACTAGTCATGTGACCTTGTGACCTTGGGCAAGTCACTTAACCCCATCGCACTGCCTTCCCCTCTTCAAAAAGCAAAAAAAAAAAAAGATTTTGAGTTCCAAATTTTCTTCCCACCTCTCCCCTTCCCCCACCCCATGACTGTGAGTTCTGATTACCCTACCTTCAATCTTCCCTCTCTTCTATCACCCCCCTTCTTATTTCCTTCCCCATCTATTATCCGGTAGGATAAACTAAATTTCTATACCCCATTGCCTGTGTATCTTATTTCCCAGTTGAATGTAAAAACAATTTTTAACATTTGTTTTTTAAAACTTTGAGTTCCAGAATAATGTTTTTAAATGAACAAATTGAATAGGATTTTAAAGAGAACTAATTATATTGAAATATCTATCTATCTATTCATTTATCTTTGAATTTTCCAGACTCCCAGGTTAAGAATACTTGATTTAGTACTTGACCCCTTCAATGCCTAGAGAGAATAAGTAACTTATTTAGTAAGCTGTTGATAGAGTGGAGGCTTAATTCTAGGTTTTCTGACTCCTGATTCCTGGTTTATATTCATTATGTTGAGTAAGAGTAATGTAATTAGGGAGTTAGATAGGTGGATGCTTTATATTGTTTGGCATTATGGCTTATTATTTTCTATACTCACTGATGATGAGTACAGGATACTGATAAGGCTGATGCAAACAGCCATAGGAACTTTGAGAGGGAGCTTTTTAGTTTTCTCCTTTGAAAAGCCCACTTACTCAGATGGGTTATTTTTACCTTTCTGTAGATTACTTCTCAGTCTATATACCCAAATCTGTGGCTCTTCTGACTCAAGGTCCACAATTCTAGCTGCCTTCATGACATGTCTGCTTGAAAGCTCTGCTGACATCTCGGCTCAAACAGGGTTTATTATTTTCCCTTCAACCTGTTCTTTTTCTCCTGACTCCACTGTGTCTATCTCTGGTGCCACCATTCACCCAGATTCCTATCTTTATTGGTTATTTTTGGCTCCTTTCCCTCATTTGTCATGTCCAACAGTCACCAGGTCTTAGCATTCCCACCTTTGTAACATCTGTCAGATCTGTCCCCTCCTCCCTATTCCCACTGCTTCCATTCTAGTACAAGCCCAGGTTATACAGGGATAACCTGCCTATATAATTGCAGTAGCATCCTCACAGGTCTTTCTATCTCTCCCCTCTACTCCCTTCAATCTTCACACCAAAATGATCTTACTTGTAACATAGGTCTGGCCATGTCATTTCTTTGCTCAGAAATCTTTATGGGCTCCCAAAAGTTCATGTTTTTCTTTTGTATTAAAGGCCCTCTGCAATTCGATGTCACCTTTATTTTCCAAACTTTTATTTTACCTCCTTCTATAACCTCTTTGCTTCAGCTAAAATCGACTAGTCTCTAATTTTCAAATATGCTCTGGACCTTGACACCTCAGGGCTTTTGTTGATACTATTTTCTATGACTGGGAAGGGTTCCCTCTCCTCTCTGTTGAATTATTACTTATATTTTATTTAGTCAATCAGTCAACTAACAATAATTAAATACCTACTAATTACTATGTACTGTGCTAAGCACTGGAATGCAAAGGACAGGGGTGGGTGAAAAATAATTTCTGCTCTGAAGACGGTTAACAGTCTAATGCCTAAATCAGATATCTTTTTCCACGACCCCAAGGATTACAAGTCACTATTTCTATCCATCCCATGTCATTTGAACTTGCTTCATTGCCATCTTCCTGCCCTGCCTTTCCTGATCTCCTTGTTTTTCCTCCCCCAACCCCATCTGTCTTTTGCTCTGGGACCAATGATCATATTGGCACTACCACTGCTTATGGAAATGTCTCCCTTGCTTTACACTTTTTTTTTCAAAATACATTATTAACTTCTGGTTTACATCATTCATTTCCATCAGGTTTTGAGTTGCAGTTTTTCCCCATTTTTCCCTACCCCCCCCACCCCAGAATAGCAGTCCCACAGGATATCCTATCACCCCATCTGCTCTCTCCCATATCTTCTCCCATACCCCCTTTCACTTTTTCAGTAGGGAAAGGTGAATCTCTGTGCCCCAATGCCTGTATATCTTATTTCCTAATTATATGTAAAATAGTATTAATTATAGTATTTATATAATTTTAAACATTTGAATTTAAAACTTTGAATTCTAGATTCATTCCCTTCCGCCCTTGTCACCCATCCTTACTGGGAAGATAAACAATTAAGTATATGTTGTACATGTGTAGCTATGCAAAACATTACCATAGTAGATATATTGTAAAAGACTGACTATATTTCCCTCCCTCCTATCCCACCTCCCACTTGGTCCATTCCCTACTTTGATCCTGTCCCTTTTCAAAAGTGGGTGCTCCCAACTTCCCTCCCCCCTTCCCTCCTACCTTTCCTTCTATCATCCCCCCTCTTATCCCCTTCCCCCCTACTCTCCTGTAGGGTGAGATATCCTATTTAGTATGCATGTCATTCTCTCCCTGAACCAAATTCAGTGAGAATAAGGTTTTGCCTTTTTGCCTTCCTGTTCTTCCCCTCCCTTGTAACCATTTTCCCTTGCCTCTTCTATATGAGATAGTTTACCCCATTCTGTCTCTCCCCATCTCCTCTTGTTATATTCCTGTCACCTCTTAATTTCACCTTTTAAGTATCATCCCTTCCTATTGAATTCGACCTGTTCCCTCTATGTATACCTGTAAAGATATATATATACACATTCAAATATGTATTCATATGCCCATATACCCTTCTTCAACTATTTTCATATTGAGAAAAGTTTCTTCATTTACAGTTATCATTTTTTCCATGTAGGAATGTAAATAGTTCAACTTTGATAAATTCATAATGATTTCTTTTCCCTGTTTACTTTCTCAAACATCTCTTGCTTCTTGTGTCTGAATGTCAAATTTTCTATTCAACTCTGGTTTTTCCCTCAAGAGTGCTTGAAAGTCCTCTATTCCACTGAATGACCATATTTTCCACTGAAACATGATACTCAGTTTTCCTGGATAGGTGATTCTTGGTTTTAATCCCAGCTACTTTGCTCTCTGGAATATCATATTCCAAGCCCTTCAACCCCTCAGTGTAGAAGCTGCCAGATCCTGTGTTATCCTGATTATGTTTCCACAGTATTCAAATTGTTTCTTCCTGGCTGCTTGTAATATTTTCTCCTTGCTCTGGGAATTCTGGAACCTGGCTATAATATTCCTAGGAGTTTTCTCTTTGGGATCTTTTTCAGAAGGTGATTGGTGGATTCTTTCAACCTCTATTTTGCCCTCTGGTTCTAAAACATCAGCGCAATTTTCCTTGAGAATTTCCTGAAGGATGGTTTCTAGGTTTTTTCTTTGATCGTGGTTTTCAGGTAGTCCAATAATTTTTAAATTATCCTTCCTGGATCTATTTTCCAGGTCAGTGGTTTTTCTCATGAGATATTTCACATTGCCTTCTATTCTTTCATTTGTTTGGATCTGCTTAATAGCATCTTGATTTCTCATAAAGTCACTAGCTTCTATTTGCTCCAGTCTATTTCTGAAGGAATGATTCTCCTCAGTGAGCTTTTGAGATTCTTTTTCCATCTGGCAAATTCGACTTTTTAAGGCATTCTTCTCCTCATTGCCTTTTTGAGCCTCTTTTGCCATTTGATTTAGTCTATTTTTAAGGTCTTATTTTCCTCAGTTAGGCTGTTGACTCTCACTTCATACTTTTCTTGCATCTTTCTCATTTCTCTTCCCAATTTTTCCTCCACTTCTCTTTTCTGCTTCTTAAGGTCCTCTATGGCCTGTAATCAGCTTGTATTTTCATTTGGGGCTTTTGGTGCAGGGGTTCTGACCTGCCAGTCCTCCTCCTGTTCCATTCTTCTATCCTCTTTGCCCCAAAATAGGAGTCTAATGTTGAATTTTTCAGTTTATTTTGTTTCCTTTGCCTAGGCATGTTGCCAGTCAATTACTTGACTTTTGGGCTTGTTGCCACAGGAGGACTCTGCCTCCAGCCAGGGGAGCTTCCATCCCAAATGCTTGGGTTTTCTCAGCTGCCAGAGGTATTAGTTGGGTGCCCTGTCTGATGCCTCCACATGCTCTGGCAAGCTGGTCACACACCCCAAAACTCTACCCCAGACCACAATCCATATCCAGGGAGGTTAAAGCAATAGCGATTACCACCCCCCCCCCCCGACTGATTGCCAGATCCCCCTATAGTCCACAGGCCAGGAACTGAAGCTGCAACATGGTGCTCACTGCACCAGGACATCTCAATGGCTTCTCGCCCCCAGGGCAAGAAGTCCATAGGGCACTGACCTCTCACTTTGTCATAGGCATCTATGTGTTGATAATTCTGGAAACGCCACAGCTGCTGGTGATCTGGAGTCCCTCTAGTGGGCTGCTGGTCTGGTCGCCCTGGGGCTAAAAACCTCTGACTCTGTTGGGTCTGGGCTCAGCTCCCATAGTGGTGCCCTGGCCGCTCCCTGCCAGGCTGCTGGGCTGTCCTCAGAGGGAGGTTAGCTTCTTTGTGTCATTTTGTGTGTTCTGTAGCTCCAGAGTTTGTTCAGAGTCACCTTTTACATAAATTTGGAAATGGTGGGAGCCAGAGCTGTGCGGATATGCTGTTACTACTCCACCATCTTGACTCTGCCCCCCCCTCCCCCCCGCTTGCTTTACTCGCACTTCACTCTTCCCTGACCCACACCCTTCTATAAGGGTTGTTTCTACCTTTTAGAACATAATCTCTTTGAGGTCAGAGACTTTCTCTATGTATTTGTATCTATAGTACTTAGTGAAACTAACACATACTGAACAGTTAATAAATGCTTTTTCATTCATTCATTTATCGATTCATTCATTCATTTGACTTAACCATCCATAGGGACTTCCCTTCTAAAACCTTAGCTACTATTTTGTTTTGTTCTTCTCTAATATGCTCCAAATTTAATCTAATTTATCTGAGCTATTTATATTGATATCTTTGCTTTTTATTGGACTATAAGAAGTGAATGGCAAACCACTCTACTAACTTTGCTAAAAAACAAAAAACCCACAAAAACACAAAAAACCACCAAATCAATCCTGAATTGGGGTCCCACAGAGTTGGACACCACTGAAATAACTCAACAACAGAAAGCTCTGTGAAAGCAGAAACATTATTTTGCAATAGCCATTCTCTGTCTCTTATTGCTCCATACTCTGCACAAATAGGTACTTAAAATTGCTCTATTGCATCTACCCATATAGCAGCTACTCTCAAATCTTCACACACAATGGTAAAATGACTTTGCATTTTTAATGACAGATTTTTGCTGTGTAGAAGTAAAGAGCCAAAAGGAAACAGTAAAGGCTGTGAAAAAGGGCTTAAAGACTGAGCCCTAGATCTGCCTCCTTCATGAACCTTTACTTTATTATGCAAGTCCTTACTGATCTCTTTTTCCTCAGAATTTCAGTAGAACTTTGGATCAATAAGACACAGTGCTACACTTAAAACATATGAAAGGGAATGGGAATAAGCATTTATATACTATTTACTATGTGCCAGGCACTTTGCTAAACATTAAAAAAATAAATATTATCTCATTTGATTCTTGCAACAATTCATGAGGTAGATACTGTTATTATCCCCACTTTACTGATGAAGAGACTGAGGTTGACACAGATTAAGTAACTTGCCCAGGTTCACACAGCTAGTATGTGTTTAAGGTTGTATTTGAACTCAGATCTTCTTGACTGCCGGACCAGAGCTCTATCTACTATACATTTAGCAACTAATAGAGGATATTGTCTTGTTTTGGCTTCCTTTCTCATGATTATTATTCTTTTCTTAATTTTATTGTAAGCAAGGGTCACATGCGTTATAAGTTCTTTGTTATCTCCTCAAAAAGCTAAGCAGAGCACTGAACACATAGCAAGTGTTGAATAAATACTTGTTGATTAACAAAATAATTGATCCCAAGGCCATGGTCTTGGCACCACTCCAATACCCTGGCTAATTTACCTCATGCTACTGTGTATATGCACACATACACACATTTATTATTATCTCTTTGGTGGCCAAAGATACCTAATGCAGTGGGAAGTCTTTTGTTTGTTTCACTCACTAGGAAGTATTGCAGATAAAAAGAATTCATCACTAGAGAGGAGTAACTTTTAGCATTCTTTTTTTTTTGCCTTTTTGGAGGGCAATTGGGGTTAAATAACTTGCCCAAGGTCACACGGCTAGGTTTTTGTTTGTGTGTGTTAAGTGTCTGAGGCTGGATCCGAACTCAGGTCCTTCTGACTCCAGGGCCAACACTCTACTCCCTGTGTCACCTAGCCGCCCCAAGTTTTAGCATTCTTAATAGAGCACACATGTCTTGTTAAATGTAGGTTTTTTGTTTGTTTGTTTTTGCTGACTGAAAGAGGCAGATAGGAACTGGTTGTGATGTTATATTTCCAGAAGTATGAAGTGAGGACATTTCACTTGGACACACCCTCACATCAAAGCCTAGGATCTAATGTTGAATGGCAATAATTTTTTCCCCAAACTGGTGAAAAGTTAGTCCTTCATCTAGAATCATGTTGGGGCAAGGGGTGGGTCACAGAGCTGCACATTCATAATTATTCATTATGAGACCTTGCTATTTGACAGCCACCAAAAAAGGCTTTGTGGAGATGTTGGGCCCTCATTTTCAAGAGGACCAGTGACTTCATAGGAGATGTCTTAATTTGTATGTGAATTGGATTTAAGTGAGGCAGAGAGGCACAAAGTGGTCAGCCTCACTCTCTCTTTCAGAGTTATCCAAATCTAGTGGTAGGAGAAAAGTCAAGACAATTGGGGATGGCTTGGAATACAATGGATGACCTTGGCATATTCAATGTCTGACCAAGCTTTAGCCTAAGCGTTCTATATAATAGGTCCTGCTTCTGTCAATTTCATGGCCATTGGAAGAAATTGTTCTCATCTACCCATTCTGCTGGGGGAAGTCCTCACTTGCTTGGGGTAAACAATCCCCTAACTCACTGATGGATTTGAGGCCTGTTGGTTACCTTCAGTGTGACTTACTGCCAAGATACTGGGTGTGGCTGCTGTGCACGCTACAGCTTCTTAGAGCCACAGGTGAGAGTTGGGTGAAAGGTAGACACCAAAGGTAGATGAACAGCCCTGAAAAGGGCTCAGCAGCCCTCACACCCAATGTATTAGTTCTCCCTGAAAACCTGATATTTTTGGTCAGCAGGGTCTTTAGGCAACACTTAAATCATACCATGCTGACACCTGTTTCTTATATTTAATGAAAGGACAGCCTTAATAACATTACTTAAGGACATAACTCATTTATCATACTTAGAAAATAATCACAAGTTAATGTAATTTATCCATACTGCCATATTCAATTAGCATAACATGTATCTTCTTAGTAATTTTAGTTTGCTCTTTTATTTTGTATAAAATAAAATCATAGCATGTTAGTGCTTGAGGGATTTCAGAGGGTCATGTAGTAGAGCCATAAAAAGTCAGATTTTTCCAAGTACCAAACTGTGTAAGGTTCTTTGGGATTCATTGGAATACAAACATGAATAATATATTCCTGCTCCCAAGGAATATATACTCTATCAGGGAAAACACAACCTGTTTACAAATACAGTATTCTAAATGTCTCCATACAATTCTAAGGCTGGAAGACAAAGAATGGTTGATAATTTGCACTGTCTTGAGGGTTGTTTCCTAACCAGAGTTACTCAAACCAAAGAAATAATCAGGTCTGGACAAAACCAAACACAAAACAGACTGTGATTAAGTGCAGGGGAGCAGTACACACACTTCCTGGAAGAAGGGACTAAAAAAGTTTCCTTTGAAGAAAGGGGAAGTTTTCAACAAACAGAAGATAAGGCTGTGGGGGTTCTGGTAGGGGAAGGGCATTCCAAGAATAGTGAAGTGTTCTAATTAGACAAAGCATAGGGTATGATAAAGAAAGGTAGGTGGGAACCATATCTCAGAGAGCCCAGAATGCCAGGCCAGGGAGTTTGTACTATACTTCAGACGATAAAGAACTTTTTAAGGTTTCTGAAGAGGGTAGTGCTAGGATCAGAACTGTGAATAAGGAAGATTAATCTGTTCATGGTGTATAGATTAATCTATTCTGATGGATGGAAGAGGAGTAGGAATTGAAGGCTGGGAGTCTGATTAGGAATGACAGAGAAAGGGCTTGAACTAGAGTACTGAAAGTGGTAATGGAAGGAGGAAAAAGAGGAGAAACTATTCCAGAGTCCAAAAATATGAAGAATTATTGGAAAAGGGAGAAAGGCAGTGAGAGAGAAGGTAGTGAGAGAAGAGTGCAACCCTGAGGGTTTAAGCATAGGAGTTTAGGATGGTAAAAAGTGATGCCATCAATAGAAACCTGAAAGTCAGGAAGAGTAGCAAGTGCTGGGGAAAAGATGATGAGCTGAATTTTAGTCATGTAAAGTTTGAGGCATTAACGGGACATCCTGGGAGAGATATACAGTAGAAAGCTCAAAATATGAGTCTGGTTCTCAGGAGAGAGGTAGGGGGAAGGAAAGGGGAAGGAGAAGAGAAACAGGTTTGGTAGGAGGCTCATCAATCAGCATCTGAATTCATCTCAGCAACCCTATTAAGAACAAATGAGGTTTGGCTAGTTTCCAAAACACTCTAAGTAGCCCCCCCCAGTTCCATTCTATAGTAGGCAAGGATTTCTCAGATAAAATCTTAGCTTACTTGATATTATGTAGTGAGATATAATGGGAAATGATGTTACTTTTGTGTTTCAATTTCCTGTCTTTACAAGGGGGACACTGATGGCCTACCTCAAACAAATGTCAAGAGGATTAATGATTTAATGTTTGCAGAGTAGTCTGGGTATCTTGCATAAAGGCATGCCAAAGCCATGATTTTTATTTATTTTATATAGCAGGTAGGAGACATCAGGGCTATTATGTTTATTACTTCTAAAAAGCATTTTCCTCCTTTGCATTTCATTGTTACCAACACTATTTGAGCCTTAAATCTAAAAGTAAACTAGCCACAAAAATAAAAGTGCATTGACTTAGCTATTTCAATGGTTTTTTTTTTCTCCTTCTTTAATATTTGCACATATCAGCTTCTTTGTTAGATTGAGGGAAGTAATTGTTCTGTAAAGTCTCCCTGCATGAGGCTGGTGGTCAATCTTATCAGATGCAAAAAGAAAGTTATACAGAAACACAGTCACACTGTCAACACTTACAGGCGATGATATTCCCATATCTGTTCTTCATTCTGTTCTCATCTTTCTTAGCTGAATCCCATGGTGCAGACTGCCCTTCAAAGAAACTCTGTAAGAAAGGGAGGAAAGTGATACCCAGAATTATAATCTCTTGTAATAAACATTGGAATCTTAAGACCAGAGGATTAAAAAAAAAGGTGGAGCAGTGGTCAAGAAGGAAATATGACATTGACAGGAATTAGTTGGAGGATCAATAAGGAACATTACTTCTTAAATATTTAATTTAGCTTTCTCTGAACACTGCTTCCCTTCTGTTCTACAAATATAGGCATGACGTCTCTAGAGGTAACATCCCCAAATTGCTCAAAACATTCCAGCAGGATAACACATCTATTTACTTCAAAGGCTAACTCCACTACTTTCATTCAGTGTTTGAGGAAACTGAGGCCCAAGGTCACCTAGTTAATAATCATCATAGGCAGGATATGAACCTAAGTCCTATGACTCTAGAGTGAAAGCTTTTTCCATTGTTCCACAACACAGTGGAAGCACTTTAATAAACAAAGTTAGTCTTGCTCATTAGTAACCTGTCTAAATATCTGGCCAACTTACATAATTAAACAAATGGATAACTTATTAAATTTGTTATTCATATAATAATTCTCTCAACCTTCTAGGAGAGAGAAGAGAAAAATAAACTTAAGAGAGTTCACTTTTTAAATTGCTAAGCCACGTAAGAAGAATCTTTTTTTTATCTTGGTTAGACTATTGGGAGGCAGACAGTTCATAATTTTATGACTTCTAAGATAAACTTTCAGAATCAATTCTACTAGAGTTCTCTCTTAACTTAGCTTTGGTGAAGTATAGATATCCATTTATTCAAGGATTTAGGCATTATTACTACCAAGGTCTAAAATCTTTATGTATATTAATCAAATGTAAACCTTTCATTTTGGTTCCAGTGAAAATGCCCTTTGATCGCTTGGCAAATAGGAAAATTAACTTCCTTTTAAAAACCTCCTGGTATCTGAGCATTTCATTTCATTTTAGTTCATCTCACAGTAACCATTCCTATCCTAAAATCATAGTTTTTCATTCCAGTGCTTTAGGTATGGAGAAAAGAAAGCCATCAGAAAAGCTGTCAGTAAGAAATGACCCTGGGAACTTGCTTCAACTAACTGGTCTAATCCCTCCTCTCATTCATTGACATCACTATACCCCTGGGTACAATACTGGAGAGGAGAGAAAGGGAAAAGAAAGAATACTGAGAATTTGGATAGAAAGTACCATTCTATGATTTTTTTGCAGGGGTGGTGAGGTGGAACTATTAAAATATGGCAGGTTGGACACATGGCCTCACAAATGTCATGAACACATTCAATCTCATTTCTCCAGACTGAAGCACTGCCTCATCCCTAACTTTTCTAATCTACTTAGGGGTCTCAAACCATCTTGTCTATTTCAACTAGTATCCAGTGAATAGTTTCATTTTCCTCAACATTCCAAGATACAATGCAATTCCCCCAAGAGTAGTATGTAGCGTGCATCTGCCAGTTTGGGGAACAATCCATTTTGTTTTGCTGGTTTTGATCTCTAAGTAAATCTTTCTGTATGTACCATAGGGGTGCCTCTTATAGCATTCATAACACTTAAAACAGTCTCTGAATGACAAGGGTTTGCAGAGTTTCACTCAGTTAATTTTTTTTGTAAATACATAAAAGAATAACATTTCCATTTTCTTTCTTTTTTTAGAAGTGGAGGAAGAGGACTGGAGGAAGAGAGGAAATGGGTAGGCTGAAAGTCACCAGAGGCTAGACTTCATTGCCAACTTTATCTGCTGCACCTGCACCCAGCAAGTGGAGTGTATTTACAATCGCTGCTGTCATCTGCTTCCCTGTTCGTTGGTGATCAGGTTAAAATCGTAACAAAAGTGAGAACCAAATGCTTTGCAAAATAATCCAATCTAGCTAATTCTGTTCCTGTTAGCCAGCATCGAGCATCTTATCACAAGCACCTTCACTTTAGAAGACAAGAGACACTAACTTTTATAACACATGAGGTAGAGACGGGAAGTACTACAAACATAACTATGAATTTAATTCCTTGTTAAATTACTCTCTGTAAATTATGCACCATTAATCTCCATGATCATAATGACTGTATAGCTTATGGGAAGAGGGATCTGGAATTTTCTCATGTTTTAAAAACAAATTGGGACACCCCAACAGTAACATATGATACCAAAATAAGGTAACCCATAAAGTCCTACTATACATTAGTCCTTTAAAGTAAAATTTTGCATTATAAGGGCAAACACAAATTAAAAAACCCCTATGACACCAATATAGCCAATAAGGAAAAACACTAACTTACTTGATTAAACCCAAGTAATCACAAAAATGTAGTCAGGGGGCTTCATTGAAGTACTTACTTCCTACTTGGTTTGCCATAAAAGATGAATTTTTAAAATAACCTCAAAGAACCTAAAATCAAGTGCTTTCTTCTGATCAGTTATCCTATGAATAACAGCTATTTCCCAGTCAAGTAATTACTATTATTTGACTTCTTTCATAACTCCTTTGTATTCCTTTGAATATTCTGCCACTTAATTGTTACCAATTTAATTCTCCCTCCCCTCTACCTGACCTAAAAGTTTTTCAAATTGTTATGGAATAAGACTGATAAAGAGTATGACAGGCAGGAGAGAAGCACCTGAAAGACTTTGACTTGTTGATTTGATAGCTTTGCTATTCGTTAACTAGAAAAGACAAGCACAGACATTTATCAGGAGATGAGGTAGAATATTTCCACTTGCTCCATCAGTTAGGGAGAGCTCTGTCAAATCCCTGAAGGCAAAGCCACAAAATTCCCATCTCATTTTGGACAGATGCATGCTCTACTATGGCCTCCTTTATAGAGGTGAAGGCCACACTTTTTTAGTCAAGAGTAGACTTCTACAAGGTCATGAGTATAAGAAAACTTATAACATTTAGCTTAGTTTGAGATAAAGTAGTTTTAATTTTAATTTAGGTAATATGTTTTACAGGTTGCAAAGTATTTTCCTCTCAATAACCCTGTGAAGTGGACCATTTAAGTGTTTGTACCCCCATTTTATAGATGAGTAAACTTAGGCCCAGAAAGGGTAAGTGATTTGCCAAGGGAACACAGCTATTCAGTGATGGAGCTAGGTTTCAAGCCTAGTCCTCTCATAACTCATCAATGTAGTGCTCTTTTCATTATCTAAGAATCAACTTATTTTTTTTGGGGGGGAAACAATCAATAAAGTTTAAAGTTCCTACTATATGCCAGGAACAAAATGAGCTTGTGAAAATAATTTAAACCTCTCTGATCCTCAATTTCCTTATCTATAAAGTAAGGCTAATACAAGTACCTAATTCAAAGGGTTGTTATGAAGATCAAGTCAAATGAATTAACCCATAAAAGTCAAAGTGCTTCTGCAACCTTAAGTGCTAGCTATTATTAATATTAATAATAATAACAATGATGATGATGATAAGTCTAGAAAGGTAACCTAGAATAGCCAGAGACAGAAGAGAAATGATGGTAGCCAAGAGTAGTATGTATAAAATTTAGACCTCTCACTGGTGATTTTTATTTCATAGCCCCTAAATGGAGGTTTATTATAGAATATGATAGAATGGGCATAAAGGCATCAGAAAGAAATGTGAGGGACTTATAATAAATTTTACATAATTGTGTGTGTATGTGTGTGTGTGTGTGTAAAGGCCCTTTTATTATTTGGTAGATTAGGTTTTCCTCCCAGATAATTGCTGAGGCAGATAGGTGACTCAGTGGATACAGTGCTTGCCCTGGAGTTAGGAAGACCTGATATCAAATTTGGCCTCAGACACTTACTAGTTGTGTGACCCTGGGCAAGACACTTAACTTCTGTTTTCCTTAATCTACTGGAGAAAGAAATGGCAAACTACTCCAGTATCTTTGCCAAGAAAACACCCTGGACAATATCAGTGTGCTATGTATGGTCCACGGGGTCACAAACAGTGTGACATGGCTGAACAATGACCAGAAAATTTACAGAACACTTTAAAAAATATCTATATTGATTTACTAGCAGTAGTGAAAAAATAAACCCAAACCTACCTGTGCACACACAGTACGGAAACCAATTATACTGAATTGCAGTTATCAAAGTATTTTTTAAAAAACAAATTCATGAATACCAGGTTAAAGACTCCTGGGCTAGATGGTCTTGAAGGTCCTTTCAAGTCCTAAGTCTACCATCCTAAGGTACATTCCCCATAAAAGCTGAATCTTCTTTACTAAAGTCCTTTTCTGTTGTCTCTTCATGATATGAAAGTCCTTCTGGGGATCTCACAGGTTATACCAATGGCCCATTAGCTCTTTCCTACTAAGCTGGAAAATTCAATCAGTTCTGCAAATATTTAAGTGTCTACTATGAATACTAAGTTACTGTTAGACTGGCGATACAGAATTGGTGGGGGGGGGGGAGTTATAGCATACACATACACATGTATTTCTATATATGTAGTACCTACTTATAAATCTAGATCTAAGGATGGCTAGGTGGCACAGTGAATAGAGCACTGGCCCTGGAGTCAGGAGGACCTGAGTTCAAATCTGGCCTCAGACACTTGACACACTTATTAGCCATGTGACTTTGGGCAAGTCACTTAACCTCAACTGCTCTCCAAAAAGCCAAAATAAATGAATAAATAAATCTGGATCTATAATCTGTATAGTGCCTACTATGTGCTAGGCACTGTGGTAAGTGAGTTACAAATATCAGTTAATTTGATCATCACAACAACTCTGTGAGGAAGGGACTGTTTTCCCCATTTTACAGTTAAGGAAACTGAGGTTAATAGAGGTTAAGTGCCTTGTTTAGAGTCACAGAGTTAGTAAGAGTCTGAAGCAGAATTTGAACTCATGTCTTTCTGATTCCAGGCCCAGCACTGTATCCACTGTGCCACCTAGAGTTAAAAACAAAACAGATCTAGGGACAGCTAGGTGGTGCAGGGAGTAGAGCACTGGCCCTGGAGTCAAGAGAACCTGAGTTCAAATCCTGCCTCAGACAATTAACACAAAAACTAGGCATTTGACCTTGGGCAAGTCACTTAACCCCAATTGCCCTCCAAAAAGAAAAAAAAAGAAAAAAAACAGAAAACAAAAGAGATCAACCCCTCTCCTTAAGAGAGGTAACTGGTACAGTGGATAGAACAATGAACTTGGAGTTGGGAAGCCCCAAGTTTAAATTTCATTTCAGACACTGAATACCTGTGTGACTTTGGGCAAATCACTTCTTGATGTTCCAGTTTCCCTTCAATAAAATGGACTTAATAATAGCATCTACCAGGGTGGCTAGGTGATACAGTGAATAGAGCATCGGTCCTGGAGTCAGGAGGACCTGAGTTCAAATCTGACCTCAGACATTTAATACTTACTAGCCATGTGACCTTGGGCAAGTCACTTAACCCCAATTGCCCTCCAAAAAGCAATAATAATAATAATAATAATAATAATAATAATAATAATAATAATAATAATAATAACATCCACCTCTCAGGGCTGTTCTCAGCATCAAATGAGATGATATTTGTAAAGCACTCTGCAAACCTTAAAATATTATAAAAATGGGGGTGGCTAGGTGGCATAGTGAATAGAGCACCAGTCTTAGAGTCAGGAGGACCTGAGTGGCCTTAGACACTTAACACAAAAAACTAGCCAGATGACCTCGGGCAAGTTACTTAATCTCAATTGCCCTACCTTTCCCCCTCCAAAAATATTATAAAAATGCTATCTCTTATTACATTATAAATAAAAAATTTTGAGTTATGAGTCAAGTGATGGGATTACTGAGGATCAGCTAGTTAACAAGAAAAAGTGTTTATATAATGAGTCATTTAAGGTTTGTGAAACATTACATTTATTTCATTTGATCCTCCCAGCAACCCTTTGCTATTGTTGTCCCTATTTTATAGATGATGAAATTGAGGCCCAGAGTGGTTATAAGTGACTTGCCCAGGGTAAAACAACTAAAAGGTGTCTGTGTCAGGATTTGAATTCAGTTCTTCAACCCCAAGTTCAATATTCTATCCATTTTACCACTTGGCTTTCTCAGACATGCTCATCATCAAAAGATTAGTCACTAGGTGATTAAATTTTTGGCTATAGAAACTCAGCAACAGTGTAGTATGATGAAAAATATCACTGTATTCAGAGGTAGGAGACCTGAGTTCAAATTACGTCTCTGACACTAGTTACATGACCAGAGACACATCACTTAATCTTATGTGTAAAGTAGGGGCAGCAATAATTTTGCTACATATTTCCTGTGGTGAAAAAATATTTTTTGAATATTAAAGTTCTATATGAATGTGAGTCATCTTCATCTTCATCATCATCATCATCATCATCATCATCATTGATTAATGTGAAAAGTCACAACTGAGTTAGAACAGGGTGTATCTACATCACTGAAATCACAGATTTAAGTACAGAAGCTTGTAAATATGGGTAATCAAGAAAGTAGAGAGGAGGGCTTTGGGGTCTAAATACTTTTGACTTTTCTTTATAATCTATGAACTCTTAGATCATAGTTATTCCCCTGTATCCTGGGTTCCCATAGCTCTATGATCCCAAGACCAATTTTCAAATTCTGAAACTCTCAGGCTAGAGATGTGGCATGGACCAATGATGCTATAAATCACTGCAGCAGTTCAGGACCCAAACACCATGGACAGCAGCTTTTTAGTATTTCTGCATTGTCTTGCAGCGAATAGTAACTTGGACTAAAGATGTCAGAAACATCCTTTTTTGCTCCTTCCATGTGAGAAAGGCTGGGCGTACCTATCCTTGCATGCTGATTATCACACAAGTAATTCAGTAACAGGTATAATTATTAACAGAAAAAAGATAGTTTATACCTAGGGCAACTACAACTTAATGAGAGGTGAGGAACCTGCAGGCTGGAGGCCACATGTGGACCTCTAGGTTCTCAAGTACATCCCTCTGACTGAATCCAAATTTCACAGAACAAATTCCCTTAATAAAAGGATTTGGTCTGTAAAACTTGGACTCAGTCAAAAAGCGGTACCCAAGGACCTAGAAGGCCACATGTGGCTTCGAGGCTGCTGGTTCCTCACCCCTATTAGTTATTCAGTCACTAACATTTCTATTGCCTTTTCCTTATCAATGTTCTTTTCTTTTTAATAAATAAAGTCAAATTATTTATCATAAGATTTCTCTAGGGTAAATTTGCTTTAGTTAAGAAGCAAATGCTCTCTTTTAATATTTAAATAGTTCAAATTTTACATGTGTGTATACATACACACAAACACACACACATATATATATATATTTATGAAATAGAAGTTTTTTTAAAAACCCACAAAAATGTCAATACTACACTTTGAATTTTGTAAACTGAATAATTGCAAATGCCCCAGGGAAGCTTGGTACTTAATATAATTATATCATGAGTCCTTTTGCAAAAAAGTAGTAACTTCATAATGTATTTTTTTGTAGAAATGATTTTTTTCATATTTGGTTTACACTAAGGCAGACTTACCAGCACTCTGGCTTTTCTGTTCCTCTCAGCAAAACTAAGGACTCCTACCTATGGAGCTCTGGCCTCCCATTTCCAGGGCATCTACAAATCAAGCATGTAGCCAGGCCTGTGACAAGCCCAGTCCTCCAATGAGGTCCCAAATATAGCTCTTGTGGTATAACCTTTGAGAATACAGTCTTACTAAAGTGTCAGAGAAGGACTTTATTGGTAGAATACATATCCTTAATTTAAATTTCTGACTTTGTTTTAACTTTCTTAATTTTCCCCCTCTCAAAAGTTTTACATGTTATGTGATATCAGAAAAAGTAGAAGACAAGTGGAACTAAAATAAAGTTCAACCAAAGCAGAGGCATGATTTGGGGGTGGGGTAAGAAAGCCCTAGTGAGAATTTATAGGAAATAGTTATTAAAAGATAAAATAATAATTGAGGAACTTATTACCTAGTATACTAGTAGATGGTAATGAGAGATACGATCAGGAGAAAGATGATGGTCCCACGATCCCAGCCTTCTTGAAATGTTTTACAGAAGGAACTGGATACAATATGCATATTTAGACTGTGCTTAGTGCTTAGAGTATATTTTCAATCTGTGGATACAATTTAATACCCTAAGCACAGACTCTCTATTATGAAAAAACATTTTATGTATTTTAGGGATTTCAGTTAATGGGTCTCTCTGTACCTTATGTTGAAATTTTCATAAATATACTTGTGTTATTATTCTACTTAATATGTAATTAAAGTATTTTCTCTGGTTACCTTGGTTCCTACATTCTGGGAAGAGGCAGTGAGCCTGGGAACCACTCACAAAGAGTAATAAGTCTATGAAACAATAAAAATGAAACAAGACAAGCTTCACTGAATATCAACGACTCCTGCACTTTAAGGAGCTGCATTCTCCATGGACTCGGAACACAAGGAAATTGAACATCCCACATATAGTCATTTTTTTCCTGAATAAGAAACATGTTTTTGTGATTCAATAACCTCCCCCCACCATCACCCCTCACACCACCATCATTTTCCACAGGATGTAATTATACATCACAGTAGCCCACCTCGAGAGAATGTTACTCTGAAATGATGCAGAGTCTTTTAAAAATGCCACAGCTCCCAGATATTAAAAAAAGAAAAAAAAAGCCTGCTCACTAGAAAAGCTGCCAAAGAGAAGGTTATCCAGGTCAAGGCTGCATATAATGTACAGCATGCTTCTCAGGCAGCCAGAGTCGAGATTTTAGAAGCTTTTGGAATGGGATTTTTCCTCCTTTTTTTCCACATGAATAAAATCATTCACGTAGAAATGACTAAAACAATCGCCCTGAAAGACAGAAGATGAACTTGCTGGTCCCTCCAAAGTCCCTGAACTTCCTTTGTATTCTCTGCATTTTCTCCTTTGATTGTTTGAAGGGTTCTATACCATTAGCTACTTAGATGGTGTTTGCTGCTCTAGTATTGGAGGCCCCCAAAGCACATAACAGTGCTGGACAGAGGATACATTATATTAATGGGAAGATGACTGAAGGAGGGCACACCCTGGGATGGTAACATTCACCTATGTTTGGGAGCCAGGAGACTTAAGCTGTGTTGCTAACAAGTTGTATAATTTAACCTCTTTGGGCTTCAGTTTTTTTATTAATCTGTAAAATAAAGGCTAAATGATTTGAAGGTCCCTCCCAGCCATACCATTCTATGATTCTCTGACTCAAGAACTTAGCCAAACAGTCAGAGGTTTTATTCCAGTTTGGACCTTGGGGGCCCAGAGAGGATGTCAACAGACAGATATGAGTTGTTATAGTTGAGGACACATTTTCACAGGAAGAACCCAATGGCTCTAAAACTACCACTTATCACAGCCCTGAGTCACCACTTTCTGACTTAACTATAGCAAATTTTTTTCACTGAACTTTGCATGTGCTATTTTTTACACAAAATTTAATGCACCTGTAGATAATAATTGTACCTAAATATGACCACTTTCCAAAGGAACTCTTTTAGGGTCCTAAAAACCTATATAATTGTATTGGCCTAGAAGCAAATCAGTTAATCAACAAGCATTTATTAAGTGCCTACTATGAGTCAGATCTGATTATAGGTCCTGGAGGTTAAGGACAAGATTGAAACAAACTCTGCTCTCAAGGAGATTACATTTTATTGGAAGGGGGAGGAAGAGACAAGTAAATATGTAAGTATATATGAAACAAACAAAATAACTATGTTAGTTTTTTTTTTGGTGGGGAAGGGCATTAGTAGCTGAAAAGTTCTTACGTAGAAGGTGGTGCTTGAGCTGAACTTTGAAAGAAACTAGGTATTCTAAGAGACAGAGATGAGAAGGGAGGGCATTCTAGGGATAGAGGACAGCCTAGATAAAGCCATGAAGACAGGGCATGGAATGTCCTGTATGAGGAACAGTTAGAAAGCTAGTTGAGCTGGACCATCATGTGTAAAAGGGAGAAAGGTATATAAGGTAGTTGGACAAGTAGACTGGAGCCAAGTTGTGAAGGGTTTTAAAGGCCAAAGAAAGACATTTGATCCTAGAGGCAGTAGGGAACCAGTGAAGTTTATTGCATAGGTAAGTGGCATGATCAGACCTGTGCTTTAAGAAAACCATTTTCTCAGCTAAGTGCAGGACGGATGCAAGAAAGGAGAGACTTGAGGCAGGGAGATAAGTCATTTTTAGATAATTAAGATAATTTAGATAAAATTAAATCATATTTAGATAAATAAAACCACAAAAAATAGTTAGGTGAAGGAAGACAAGTATTTAACCAATTATTAGCTAAGTACCCTAAATCCTACAGAAAAAATCAGCAACCTAAGACTGATTAGGAACACAATGGTTATCACAGCATTATGTTTTAGGTAGCAGAGGATGTGAGGAAACTTGGATTAGAGTACCTCCAACTTCCTCATAGCTGAGATAAAAGGTTTAAGAGATTTAAAAGAACCAGGTCTGAAAAGGTGTCAGTAAAAGCCAAGTTCACTGATCTGGGCTACTTATAGACTCCAGAAGGTTCTATTTCAGTCTATTTGCTTGGTGATTGAGTTTGTGTCTAAACCAGATGGGAGAGGCAGCAGAGAAGAGTAGTTAGACTGAGTGGGGGCCACCCCCATCCTTCCAGTTCATGTCCTTTCTCACTGATTAGATACAAGAAAGTCATAGGGTTAGCTGAAAGTCATTTTGTGACAGTCAGAATTCAGTTAGAGGAAGCCATGGGGATAGTTAAGATCAGAAAATGAGCCCTTCCACCAGCATGCACAGCTAGGGGCTTGGTTTTAATGGAAACCAGTCATTAGAGATAGATAGGGGAAGTCAATTAAAATAAACTCCAGTTTCTTACTCTTGCAAGCAAGAATCAAAGCTCAGAGCAGAACTGCTGTGTGAGACTACAAGCCTGCAACTGGGATATTGCTTTAAAGTAGGATGTGAGTTTCCCGGATGGGCACCAACACAGATCTCCAGGTTTGAACTCTAGGACACTTGTTTTAATTATTGCTCTGAATAATGTTCATGGGGGAAAAATGACATATCTGCTTTATTAACAAAGAGCAGTTAAGAGAATAAGTTGGTGTCTGCAAGAGGACATTCTAAAAGAAAGCTTGCCCCAAGTCATAAGCTAAAAGGAACCAGGATCAGTAATCTAGAAGCTCAAGGAAGAAGATGTCCTCCAACTGAACAAATAGAAATAAACTTAAAAGTGACATTTTGTTGTGAAAGTGAGAAAAATAAATGGCTATTCAAGGAGAATAAATTCCTTGCACATACAGGACACTAGAAACAAGAAGAGTCAATGGGAAGTCCCTCATAGATGACATCCAGAAGAGGAAAGGTCCTTCTTCAAAGGCACTTGAAGGCAATTGATTCAATTGCTTTCTTTGGCTCTCACAACTACTATGGGCTTACCATTTATATTTCACAGAATGAGAAAATTTTGTTATTTCCTTTATAATGTAAATATTACCATATTTCATTCTATGACTTATTATCAGTCCCAATTATAAACTAATTTCTTTTCCTTTTGACCCGCCAAAGGGTAGTGGTCTGAAAGGGCAATTATAGCTAACAACTCCTAGAGTTATACTTTAGATACCTGAGGGAGGGCATCCTTAGGGGCAAGCACTGCAAAACCAACTGGAGAAAAAATCAAAATTGCTTGCAAATAGCCTTTGGAAGAAGCAAGGCATTGTGAAGAGCTTTCAACAACAGACTAAGAGAATAATAATTTTAAAGGTTTCTATGATTTTAGAATTCCTTGTGTTGTATTCCTTCATTTATTCTCAGCCATTCCAAGGTCATATAGGTTATACATACTGGTTGTCAGTTAACAAGCATTTATTAAATGCCTTCTATGTTTCAGGCACTATGCTAAATCCTGGAGATAAAAAGAAAGGCAAAAACTCATCCCTGATTTCAAAGTGCTCTCAGTCTAATGGAGCACAAAACATGCAATGTGCAAACATACGTGCAAACTATGTATATATGTATATGTGCACATATACATATATACACACATGCATATGCATATGCATGCACACACAAACACACACATATATATACTATATACAAATATAAATTAATTTTTACCTATATACAAATATATTAATTGTGGAGAAATCTCAGAGGAAGGGCACTGAGATGAAGGAGGACTGGGAAAAGTTTGATGCAGAAGACTAGTTCTTGACTGAAATTTGCAGGAAGTCAGGAGATTCATGTGTTTTATTATGTGCTAGAATAGTTAGTCAATAAACATTTATTAAGCTCCTATTATGTGTCAAGCACTGTACTAAGTTCTGGGGATATAAAAAGAGAAAAGAGACAGTTTCTGCCCCCAAGGAGCACACAATCTAATGGCTGAGACAATAAGCAACCTAATATCTACCAACAAGTAGGAAAAATAGGAAATAAGAGAATTAAAAGGCTGGGAAAGGCTTCCTGTAGAAGATGGGATTTTAGTTGGGACCTGAGTGACTGGAACTGTGATTTAATTGGTCTAGGGAATTCAGGTCAGTACTTTTTTTTTTTTTTTTAGCAATTAACAATCTTACAGAGTTGTCTGAGGCAGTGAGTGGCTAAAGTGACTTGACTAGGGTCACATAAGCAGCCTGTCTAAGAGAAGGAGCTTGAAGCCAGGTCTCCTGGCTTTGAGGATAGCTTTCTATCCATTCCTCTGGGTTGCCTCTCTGTCTTTAGGCACCAAAGACTTAAAAAATAACCTTAAGTAGACCTTGCTCCATTTCTTATTGTGAGCAAAAGGTAAAAAATTTATTGTTATTACTATTTAAGATACCATTTATACATTCTCTGTCATTTGTTCTAAGTAATGTCCTTTCACACTTTTTTTTAATGGGCTCTTATCAGGATTCTTTGAGTGGATTTAGAAGTAGGACACAGCTGTACATCACTTATGTTTTTAAACTTTTCTCTCAGTAAATAAATGAACTGAATACCTCTTAAAAAAGGAGAGGGGCTTCTTCTATGGTTCTTTCTGGAAATAAATCAAATTTCCTCATTTACTTATATTAAAAAAATCCTATCATGAAAGTTTCACAATATGTGATTGGAAATCTAAGAATACCTCTTTAGAGATGACAGGTCTGAAAATGAATAGGTGCAGCAGACGGAATTTTAATTCAAGGTTTTGACTCTTTTTCTGACATCTATTCATTTACGGAGAGCCCATCACCATAGTCCCCAAGCTCATTTTGTATTACCCAAGTCATCAGGAAAAAGATCAACATTTAGAAGTGAGAATTATTTTAGAAGTTTAGAAAGCAGGCTAGGAAATAGATTTTCCAAAAGCCTTTAGTAAAAAAAAAATCAGCATATTTGAACTTATCTTAGGAGAAAGGTTTGGGAAAGAAGTATGTACAACTTTGTAAAAGCAAAAATATTTTACTTAAAACTTAAAACATTGTTACTACAGTTTTTAAAGAAATGTATTAAATTTGTTTCAGGCTATGAATTAACCCTTTAACTCAGAAATCTAAATTTAAAAATAAAATTTCTTATCCAATTTTGTAGGATAGCATTATTTTAAATTTATGGGGCATATTTCCCGTGAAGGACACATTGGGATTCAATCTATGTCTACTTGTATGGTGGCCAAAGGTTTTAAGAATCATACTGATGAAAATTTTCAGTCAAAGCAATTAAAATAGTCTTAGCTTCAGGCCTGTGTGATTGGAGTGGCTGATATTTCTAGCTGAAGCAGATTGCCTAGCCATATAGCTATATATAGACACTGTTTCAAAGTCCTCAAATAATTTTGATACCTCCCACTGTACTTCATGTAGACTAGGATAGACTCATACACTTTTTAGAGCTGGAAGAACATGTAGAATGTCATAAATCCTCATCACATTTCTGGAGAGAAAAACCACAAGTAGCTGGCCTGTATTTGATTTGTTTCACTTCAATTCAGTTCATTTCAATTCAGTAGACATATATTAACCAACTACTGTAGGCAGAGAACTATGCTAGGCACTAAGTGAGATAGGAAAATAAGATGCAATCTCTACCTTCATCTGAGGGATCTGAACATGTAAATACTGATATTTATGAGGAAAGAGCTGTGTAAATGTGAAAGCATTATGCAAATGGATGTTGCTGTTTTTATTATGTGAAATAGAATATAACTTTATAATAACAGTTATAATAGGCTGCATTTATATAGCAGTTTTAAGACTTGTAAAACACTTTATAAGAACTATCTCATCTTCTCCTCCTGAGAACCTTGGGAGGTAGGTGCTGTTATTATCCCCACTTTACAGATGAGAAAACTGAGGCAGAAAAAGGTTAAGTGATTTGCCCAGGGTCATCCAAGTAGAAAATGTCTAAGGCTGGATGAGATCTATCCACTGCATTACCTAGCTGCTAAGGTATAAAGGTATAGGGGGAACATGACTGAATTAAGCCCTCAGAGGTTAAGTGACTTAATCTCAATAGTGGTACTAAACTACATTGCTTTTATCGGCAAGTGTATATATACCAAGGGATTTGTGACTTCTTAGCAGAAAGAACACATTTCTGACTTTGTAAACAGATGTACTTATACTGAAATAGTCAAAGATTTGACAAATTAAAGAGATAAATATACAAATTAAAGAGATAAATATACTGTGAACAAAGGTCAACTGATTCTTAATTTAAAAAAAATCTATTCTGAGTGTTTGAGTGTTAGTGTTTGAAACTTTAGAAACATTCTGCTTTATTTTTCAACCATGTACTCATCCAATTCCTAGACTATCCAACTATGCTATTATAATATGAACATAAAATATAAACATATAATATAAACATAAAAGATATAATGTAAACATAATACTATGGTATTATAATATAAACACAAAAGTAGTCATTTATTCATTCAATTTTATTAAACACATCTAATATTCAAAGGACTATACAATGCAGGGGGTTGGGAATCGAAAACTTAAATAACACCTGGTTTCCACCCTCGTAGAGTTTACAGTCTTGGAAGGAATGGGGAAAGATAGAAACATATAAAGTATGGTATTAGGGGTTAAATGCATTAGAGGGCTAGAAAATAATGTGATATGTGAGATCTGAGATAGAAGGTCACTACTGGATGGGGAGTGATAATGGAAGGCTTCCTGGAGGAGATTTCACAGGAAATTGTACTTTAAAAGGCAGAGAGGAATTCAACACATGCAAAGGGTGAAAGAGGGCCTGTTAGCAAAAGATGAGAAGTTGGAGATTGCAGGGAGATGGAATGTATTTCTGTTTGGAGGCAAAAATGTTTTAAAGGGAGTAATCTGAAATATGGCTAAATAGAGGACAGAAGTGCCAGTGGGTAATAGGGTAGAGGAATAATGCTAATAAAGCATATCTCAAGCACACTGAAATGACAGTGGATCCTGTTGCCATGTTTTGTACTTAAAATACAGGAAAAGGCAGATAGCACTCTCACTATTTATTTAGAATGATAATGTGTAGACAGAATGCCAGTTAACCTTAAGTGAGCCAAGGTCACATTCTATAAGGAAGTTGCCAAAAGTTGTGTTTGGAATCTGCTGATACTTAAAAAAGAAAAGAAAAAAGACTTGGCCCCAAAGCAAGAAAATTGATATCATCTTAAACCCTCTGGGTGGAAGTTCTATTTCTGTTTAGAACCACAGAGTTGAGAATTATCCTAAAAGTAGTCATGCTCTCCAGGATACTTGAAAGTCTGATGCCAAAAACTATGGTCAAGGCTAACAGAGTCCTGAGTGACTATAAACAAAAGCGAGCGCTAAAGTCAACTTTGGAATATAAACAGCAAAGCACAACAAAACCCCCACTTGTATCTTGTGCCATTCTATGGGTCAAAAACCGGAATGTAACCCTCAGATTCTCAAAACAATACCAAAGGGAGTGCTGGTTCAGCAAACTGAATTCTTGGAAGCTTTATGTGGCTTTGGATTTTGGCCAGAAAAGGGATGTGAGATAAGGGAAAAAAATAAATGCCTCACAAGAATCCAATTGCACAAATATTCTGGTGACATCATGATGAACTATGAAACTAGAGAACCAAGCTATTTCTGAGGCTAGCAGAATGTAGATTTGCATACCTCCACGAGCCTATTAATCTGTCACAGTTTTTACAAGTGTGAAAATGAAGATACTTCATAGCTGTATGACCCTGGGCAAGTCACTTAACCCCATGTGCCTCTGTTTCTCATCTGCGAAATGAGCTAGAAGAGGAAATGGAAAACCATTCCAATATCTTTGCCAAGAACCCACCCCAAAAGGGTCACAAAGAATAAGACAGGACTGAAAAATGACTGAACAGAAACTAAAATGAAGAAGTTGGATAAATGGCCTCTCTTCTACTTTCCTCCATTAAACTAAAAATAAAAAGATCTGATCCTATAATACTGTTGCTGCTGTAGATCATGTCTATGAGAAGGGTTCATTCCAGCACATTTATAAATAAGGCTTAACCAAATTTACAGCAGAGAATTCAAGAAAGAATCAATATGTCAGCAGTTCATCTTAATGTGAAATCAATTTTCATACCAAGAGTAACTGTAGTTTGCATCACAAATTTGCAAGTCTTCAATGATGCCTAGAGTGACATTAAGGTTTGGAGACCATGATAACAGTCATCTGTTATTTCTTTCCTATGACCTTTGAGACCCAAATCAGATAGTTCACTAATTACAGCAGACTGACACTTAATGTGTCCCAGGTTTCCTCCTACTTCTACTATTGAATTTGGTGACTCAGAAGCTGAATTGGACTACTCAAAAGGGAGATAAGTCCCCTGTTCCCCAGTGATTACTATGGCTTGCCTATATTTTCTAATCTGCTTTTTGACTTATAAGTAGGATAAAGAGGATGCTCAGAATTGGAGTAAAAATTATATTCTATTGGCTCCTGGAAATAGTTTGATCTCATTTAGTTCTCAGATTGTCTTCAGACTATGGAAAAATTGAGGCTTTAGTTTGAATCAACACTGTAGACACACAGAGGGGCTGTGTTTGAAAAGTATAAATAAGTGCATGGTAAACAGACACAAACTAAGGAAGAAAAGGTGAACCAAAGAGGAAAAAAGAACATTCTTGCTATCTCACTTGTAGGATGAGGATTACTGACATTGTTTCCTATGTCATACATCTCTCTACCTCTAGTCTTTTGCATGCGCTATTCTCTCTGACTGGAATGTCCCTTTCCATACATTCTCCCTATCCAGATCCTCAAGGTCCAAGTGGAATTCCAATTAGTTCACAAAGAGTTCCTCAACTTCTCTAGACCAGGTGTCTCCCTTCTCTGAATTTCTTCTGATCATATGGCACATAATTCAGTACCACTTATGACCTATGTGTCCTTAGGCAACTCACTTGACCTCTCTGAGCTTTTGTTTGCTGTTCTGTAAAATGAGGGGGGAGGTTTTAAGGTTCTTTTCAATCCCAAATCTATGATCCTTAGATATTTCATGCTCTCCAACTAGATCATAAGTTCCTTAAAGGTAGGGTTGATGTCTTCTTTTGCATCCCTCAAAGCATATAATCCTGGGCATAGAAAAAGTAGGTGACCAAGAGACACTAAGGGTCAGTCATTAATGGCTCCCAAGTCATTGACATAGTCAAAAAATCATTGCTAAAAACAAACAAAAAAAACCTATGCTACATAGGCTAGAAAGGTTATTAGTAATACTTATTTTATAAAGGCAAAATAAAGACTTTTCCACATCTGGAATTAATTCACAATAACCATATTATGGCTCCAAATTGTCCACCTCACCATGCAAAATCCTGACAGTTAATTAAGGAATCTCTCTCAACTGCATCTATCTATCTATCTATCTATCTATCTATCTATCTATCTATCTATCTATAAGCTGACTCTCCTACTCATTTTAAGGGCTCAACTTATATTCCCTTCCAGTAATGAGATATTTATATTTATACTCATAAGATGGTCTAGTGCAGGGGCGGGAAACCTGCAGCCTTAAGGCTACATGTGGCCTTCTAGGTCCTTGAGTGCAGTCTTTTGACCAAATTCAAGTTTTACAGAACAAATCCTTTTATTAAGGGGACTTGTTCTGGGAAGTTTGGATTCAATCAAAAGGCCTTAAGGTCTTAGGTTCCCTGCCCCTGGTATAGAGAATAAATATCAACCACAGGGCCAGAAAAGACACCATGAGAGTCATGACTTCAGTAAGGTCTATATCTAGACAAGAAGAATATGGTCGGAAGGGACCTAAGAGGCTATCTGGTTTTGTTCCAACCATTGCATTTATAGATGAGGGCTGGAGAGGTTAAGGGGTCTGTCCATAATCACATCAATAATAATGGTCAGAGCAGACATTTGATCCAAGGTCATTGGACATTAGAGTCAATTTTTTTCCTACTTTACCATGCTTCCCTCTCCTGAAACCTTCCCAATAAATCAATTAGCAAGTATTTACTGACCTACTTTTTGCTAGGTACTGTACACTTCTTTCAATATCTGAGAACCTATCCTTTCTTTAAAACCCTTCACCAAAGGAAAACCTACCACCTTTCTAAATGCTCTGTAAGTTGACACACTGTCTAAGAAGGTGTTCACAAAATCCACTTTGTTACAGAGTAAGCAGTGATTTTGATACACACACACACACACACACACACACACACATCCCTCTAACAGGAAAAACAAGGAAGACAATGAAAAGACCAAGAAAGATTTCATCTGACAGGAAGACTGAAAAGGTAAGATTAAAGAAGAATCCAGGGGCACCTAGGTGGTGCAGAGCTCTATTCAACATAACACAAAAACTAGCCGTGTGACCTTGGGCAAATCACTTAACCCCAACGGCCCCTCCAAGAAAAAAAAAAAAAGAAGAATCCAGATTCCACCATTAACATTAAAGTTCATTTCAAGCAAATTCCTGTGATTAGAAGTCAATTAATGTGTTCTATAAATTCAATCCAAATAAAGATTTGAGTGTTTCCTATTATAATCACTAACATATATCATATGTTAAGGTTTTAAAAATATTTTCATCACAACTTTATACAAAAAGAATTGCTCATGTTATTATACCAATTTTCTAGATGATGAAATGAGGTGTGGAGTAGTTAAGAGACTTGCCCATGGTCATACAGTGAATCATGTGAAAATTAGGCCTCGGCTATTGCCTCCAAGTCTAGCCCTCTTTATACAACACCATGTTGTGGATAGAACATTCATGGGAATGGCACGTGATGACTCAGGCACTATGGTGCTATCCCTTGCATGCAAGAAATGCACACAATTTTGCATGTTTCCATACCTATTTCAAAGGGTCTCAAACAATTATATTCTCACTAAGGGGTGAGACCTGACCAGGCCTCTCACCTATTTATATGTTCACCTTGCCTCTGATCTTGTGGCAAGTCTTCAATCTGAAGTGAAGGATGAGGTTTAATGACTTAATGTATAATTTATTTTTCTGTAATATGTTCTTTCACCTTCCAATCTGCACAATCATAGTAAAGTGTGACTGTTCATCAGATTCCAGCAGACACTGGCAATTTATATACATTTCAGCTAAAACTGTGTGTTCAATTTGATTAGCAAATCTGAAACCACATTATAATAACTTGGCTAAGTAGACAGCAGATGCTTTTATTCTTTGCTTCTCTCCAAAAGGAAAAACTTTTCAGAGCCATGGGCTGCTGAATAAATATTTTCTTTGCAAAGATCTTAAGCATCTGCTTTTTGTTACATCCATAAGGGTTTATTTTAAGTAGCCTCTTAGACTACATATTGAATAGACAGAGAAGAACCTATAAGTGGTTTGCCAAAACAAGACCTAAAGAATGAAGCTGTGCTGGGCTCCCCACTGGGAATGTTGCAGAAAAAAAAAAAAAACAACCTATACAGGTAAGTCAAAGTCCTAATGTGGGGACAACACTTTCTCACAGATTTTTTTTTCATCTTATTTCTCCCATACTGAATTACATGAGTAAATAAGATAAATAATACCTCCCTCACAGTAGCAGATTATCAACATCATAATATATTTGTTTGCATGTTATCTCCTCCATTAGACTGTCTTTTGCCTCATTTCCCCACCCCCGCCAGCACTTATTTCTACTGTTGGTAACAGGTGCTTAAACATGTTTAATGATTGATTGCTAGATGTTCAGAGACCTTCATTAAGTACTGATTTGCACATAGGGAGGAGTTTAAAGACTGAATTTATCAGATATTCTCCTTCAAGAGTTTACTCATATCAGTTAGTGGTAGATTTTCAGGTTGACCAAGAAAACATTACTGATTTTAACACAAACTACTCCCTTGCCACAAATGACCACAAACAAGATTTTAGACCTCTAACAACTCAAGGTTGTCTTACTCTAGTCCAGAGGTTCTTAACCTTTTTTCTTGTGTGTACTGGATCTATTTGACAGCCTGCTAAATTCACACCATGGACCTCTTTTCAGAACAATATTTTTAAATGCATAAAATAAAATACATAGGACTACAAAGAAAATCAATTATATTCAAAGAGTTATAAAAATAATAATGAAGAAAACTTCACAGACCTCAGGTTAAGAACTGCTGGTCTAGATAATTTTCAAATGTATGTATGTGGAGTTGATTTAATTTGGGAAGTAAAGGTTCTTTTAATAAGTACGTTGTTCCTCCCCTCCGATATTGTTATTAGCAGTCATTTCACTGGCATGTTATTTTCATACCTCTAATACTGTACTAATCCAATATGTAAAAACACAGCTATCTTTTTTTCCCCAAGCATTATAATACTGTGAGTCAAATGTGGCATTACAAAGAGAAAAATAAAGCCTTTTGCTTGTTTGGTTCAGCCTTTCTCTGTAATGTCTCATCACAACTGCAGCAGGGCTATCTCTGCTCTGATTTCCCACTGTCTTCCCCTATTTTTAGAGCTCTCACAGCTTTCTTCAATGTCTGTATCTCAACACTTTCAAATGAGGTGCAATTTTTACAAACAAAACAAAGTACAACAAGAAAGTCATTTTACCAAGTGAAAGTTCTTGCAGCGACATAATACAGTTAGACAACTAGTTCTAAACTTTTTTATAGTCTTATAGAACTTGAAAAAGAATTGCCTTCAACAAATTCAACCTGTTTCTGGTGTTCACATTGTTGAAAATATTGGCCTATGGCTGGCAAGAGTAGAGAGTTTCTGCTCCATCTCTTTCAGCATTCTTCTGTTTATCAAGTTTATGCCAATCTAAAGGGAGAGGGAATGTTTGTCTCAGCCACTGGCTGTGAGGGTAGGTAGCAGCTACCTGAGTACTGAGTTGAATTGAAATTGAATTCCTACCTCATGGGACTGTTACGAAGATCAAATGAGATAATGCACATAAAATCCTTTGCAAATCTTATAGTGTTGTCTAAATGTAGATATTATTATTAAGTGTTGTGGCCCAGAACATTCTAGGATGTCCCTTTGATAGATGGTGAGTCTCTCAGAGTTGAAGAAGTGCTGATCTTGGGGTTGGAAGACCCAGTCCTGACACTTATTTAGAAACTTTCTCTCTCAGATTCTCAATCTTGTCAATTAATATGAGAAGAGAGTTGATAACACTTGTATTATACCGATAGGGTTATTATGAAGAAAATATTTGTGAAAACTCAAACAGGTATATAAATGGGAGGAATGAGTTATTAGAGAAACAGCATGGCATGGCAGATCCAGAACCTCTTTTGGAGTCAGGCAGACCCATGTTCAAATCCTGCCTCTGATGTATGCTGGGTATATGACCATAGACAAATCACTTGATTTGTTCATGTCCCCAGGCAATGCTCTGAGTAGGTTACCTAGGAGTAGCTTATCTGTATCAGTGTAAACATGTAAATCTCTATCTAGGGAACTCCTTGCTGGGCTGAAATTATAGACATACCCTTCTCAGTGTGGGAGGAGTGGGGGTGCATGTTAGGATGTTATTACTGTTTTTCAGAGAGAACTGTCTAACTGACATGAAGAAGAGGATGGGTTTCTGTTTTCAGAACACATTTCATTTTAGTCCAAACTTACCATAAAAATGCAAAAATACCAAGCAAATCACTTGAAAGCTTTCATCATATGATGTACACTGCCTATAATTTAATGAAACAGATTAAAAGGAGGAAAAAATTTACCAACTTATTTTTTCCAATAATTCAGATCTTCTGGTAAGACTATAAACAAAAAGATACTTTAAAGATAAAATTTGACTAAGCACCATATAGATTGGTAAAGCTAATAAAACAAGTTTTCACTTTGTCTTCAAGGAACATCTATACTAGCTCAGGGTCCTGATGATCAGAAATTCTGCTTAAAGGAAAATGGATCAGGATCTATGATCCTGAGGACCACAAGAGAATGGGAAAGTCTTATTAAGAAACAGGCTGTTGAACTCAAGTGATGAGCGGGGCACACAAAAGCAACAGAAAGTTGGACCTGGGTGGCATTGTTGACCAGATAACCTGACTTGACCCTGGTCTTCAGGAGTACTACAATGTCTTTACGTATTTCCTTGCTTCCTCATTGTCTTGCAAGCAAAAGTTTGGGCACCAAGGTGATCCCTGCCATCTTTGGAATCCATGACTTTCCAACAGTGGTCATCTCACAGGAAAAATGGGCAATCTGAATATTTGATCCTTCATTTCATATAAGTCCCAGAATCCACCCCTTTACTAGTCAATTTCTATTCTAGCATCTACCATTATTTTGCATCAAGGTGGTAACATTTAGACTCAAGATTATTGCAATGAGGAGAGAATGGAATACAGAAGACAGGAAGGTCCAAGGGCAAGAAAATGTGTGTCCCATTCATAAATTAAGTAGCCTCTCCTTTTTAGTTACAACCTGCCACTAATACTTAAAGACTGTGATGCAGGGAAGGTAGCCTAACAAATGTCAATCAAAAGTCAGATGATCTCTTCCTTGATTAATTATGTATGCATGCTCTTGACAATGACTTTGTAAAAATCTTTCCTAAGGACAAAGAACTCTGATATATACATATACATATAAACACACATATATAAACACACATATATATACACACATACATACATATGTACCTATCTCTGTGTGTATATGTGTATATATATATGCATATACAGAGAGATATGAGTGTATAGGTATATATCTGCATCTGTGTGTTTGTATGTGCATATATAGAGATGTGTGTATGTATATACACAATGCATATATATTATGTACATATACACATATACATGTGCAACACTATGTAGATATATATGTGTGTATATACAAGTGGGGCAATATGTGTATATATGTGTACATATATACACATATTGCCCCACTTGAAGTCTTACGTTTTCTAATTGCCTTTATGGATATTCTAGGAGGTACAAAGGTAACCATCAATAGTAGCAGCTATGGTACTAGACCTGAAGACAGGCCCTTCAGGGATGGAATTTATAAGTCTCATTTAGCAAATGCTGAAAGGAATTCCGTCTTTCAAAAATGTAATAACAGAATCACCTAATAATATATTAAAATGGTTTAGTGCACTTGCTACTCCAAAATAAACACAATATCCATTCTTCTAAGGATTTTAGAGGGGGAAAAAGGAATAAGAAAGAACCATGTGGGAAAATTGATAAGGATGAATGATCATGTATTATATTTCATGATCAAATGAAATAGTTGTAAAGTGCTTATTAGCACAGTGCCTGGCATATAGTAGGTACTTAATAAATACTTATTCCTTTCTCCTCCTTCATGGAAACTCTAATGTTAATTGTTGAAATTCTTGAAAGGCACTAAAGTCATGCTACCAATGTTATAATCAAAATTTCTAAAACACAAACATACAGAAGAAAGAGATTTGTCAAAAGCAAATTAAATTTCTTGTTCTTCACTCTCCTTAAACATGGTTAAAAGGTCATTAATAATATTACTAAGAAACTAAGCTGTAAATAAGAACTAGGGCAAGAAACTGGATACTAAAAACCTATACAAAGCATATACCAACTGAGGACTTCAAGATTTACTCCTCTAGCCAACAAAGCGTGAGAGTAGCATGACAATGAAAAATGCTTTTCAGTGTCACAGAGAGAAATACCAATGTCACCCACTGCACCAAAGTATAGTGACAACAGGTTACAAATAAACAGGGGAGCAGATCCATTCCTGCCTCTCCTTCCTCTGGAAGAGGAGCAGGATTTAAATGAAAATGTCTCTGTGCCTCAAACTTCAGATTCAACCAAAATTCAGCAGCTCTCTTAAGGGCAGAAGCAAGTTGGGATACCTCTAGTATTTTGGAACAAAATATCTTTCTATGAATTTTAAATTGCTTTTCCAATTCCATTTTTCCTCTTCTACCACCCATTCATTCAATCAGCTTTTTGATTCAATCATTTCTTTTCATTCCTTTATCATTATTATTATTAATTATTATTATTGTTATCCTTAAGGTATATAAGGGTTAGGCCTGTAGGGGAGGGAAACCTGTGACCTCGAGCCCATATGTGGCCCTCCAGGTCCTCAAGCATGGCCCTCGACTGAATCCAAACTTCCTGTTCTATGAAGTTTGGATCTGGTCAAAGGACTGCACTTGAGGACCTAGAGGGTCACATGTGGGCTTAAGGCCGCAGGTCCCTCTCCCCTGGGTTAGGGTATCTAATGAGTTTGTTACTATGGTGTTGCCAGAGGTTTCGCCTTCCAGCTAGCTTGGAGGCCAGTAATAATGCATCATATTTGAAGCAAGCTAAGCTGGTTTCAAACCCTGACATTGTCACTTTCTACTTATGTGACTGTATATAAATAATTTTACTTCTCTGGGCCTTGGTTTCCGCATCTGTAAAACCAGGTGACCTTGAAGGTCCCTTCCAGCTTTCTATCTATGCTCCTATGATTTTATCTCTAGAGTAGGAGGACATAGAGCTGTACTCCAGGATTTATACTCTAAATGGATAGGGACCCAATTCAATCCAAAAAGTATTTTCTGGGGATTTACTATTTGTAAAACACGGGGATAGATCTGGGGATTCAAAGCCAAATTTGAACAGCAAAAAGTTATTGCCCTCAAAAGTGCTACCTGAAGATCCTTATACTCTATTGTTCCTACTGGACAAAAGGGAATGCTATTGTTCACTGTATGGCTAAGGATATGTCCCTCATTGGGCAGGAGGTCAATAAATTATGGACAGATTGCCTTCCTAATGGGGATATGTCTCTCTTAATGGTCATGATGTTAGGAGGTTATCTAGAGAATTAGAAGTAACTAAGGGTCTTTCCCTAAGTGGACAAGAAAACCAAAGAACTGTCCAGAAGGGTGACAGTGATTACAGACCTAAACATATGGATACTTTGTTCGGGGAATACAACATCTCACATATACAACATCTCATATATACATTCGTAAGTTAATTTCTATGAATTGAGAGGATGCATGTCATAGTGGAAAGAGAGTCGGCTTTGGGACCAGAAAGACCTGGCTTTAATTCTCATCCCTGATACATACTGGCTATGTAACCCTGGACAAATCACTTAATTTCAGTGTCTTCTCAGTGTCCTGGGAGATTCTCTGAGACTAAAACTGAAGAGAAGGCATGAGTCTGCACTGGGAGAAGTTTTCCTCACGTCAGAATTTCTTATATTAATGAATCACAAGTCAAATGTTTTTCCCTTATTGGAAAATTACACACACATAAACAGATCCACACATATTAATGTATAAAGGGTTCCTCTGGATGTATTATAGTGGTAGGAGATCAAGATATCTCATGACTAATCTTGTTCCCCTTAGAGACTTTTTTTTTATTTTAAACAAATGCTTTATTAACTTCTGTTTTACATCATTCATTTCCACCAGATTTTGAGTTACAATCATTTTCCCCCCATTATTCCCCTACCCAACCTCCCAGAATAGTAATCCCACAAGATATTGCTTCCTCCAATCTGCTCTCTCCCATATCTTTTCCCATACCCCATTCAACTTTTCCATTAGAGGAAGGTGAATCTTTGTGTCCCAATGCCTGCACATCTTATCTCCAATTATAAGCAAAAGAGTATTAATAATAGTATTTATATATATATTTGAAACATTTAATGTTACGACCTCAAATTTCAGATCCATTTCCTTCCTCCCTTGTCACCCATTCCTTCTTGGGAGATAAGTAATTCAGTATATGTTGTACATGTCTAGATATGCAAAACATTATCATAGTAGATATATTGTACAAGGCTGCTTATAATTCCCTCCCACTCATCCCACCCCCCACCTGGTCCATTCCCTACATGATCCTGTCCCTCTTCTATAGTGGGTACTTCCAACCTCCCCTCACCCCAAGGATGCCCTCTCATCCATCATCCCTCCTCTCATCCCCCTTCCCCCTATCCTGCTGCAGGTTGATATATCCCATTTAGTATGTATGTCATTTTCTCCCTGAACCAAATTCAATGTGAATGTGGTTTTGCCTTTTTAGCCTTCCTTATTCTCCCCCTCTTTTGCAACCATTTCCCCTTGCTTCTTCTGCATGGGATAGTTTACACCACCCTGTCTCTCCCCATCTCCTCTTGCCACTTTCCTCTCTCACCTCATAATTTCATCCCTTGAGTTTTCTCCCTTCCCAACAAATTCAACTTATGCCCTTTATCCATATATAACTGTAACCATATACACACACATTCACATATGTATTCATATGACCACACACCCTTCTTACATTATTTTCATAGTGAGAAAGATATCATCAGTCACAGTTATTGCTTTTCCACATAGGAATGTAAATAGTTCAACTTTGATAAGTTCCTTTTGATTTCTTTTCCCTGATTACCTTCTCAGGCATCTCTTCCTTCTTGTGTCTGGATGTCAAATTTTCTGTTCAATTCTGGTTTTTTTCCTCAAGAATGCTTGAAAGTCCTCTATTCACTGAATGACCATATTTTCCCCTGAAACAAAATACTCAGTTTTGCTGGGTAGGTGACCCTTGGTTTCATTCCCAGTTCTTTTGCCCTCTGGAATATCATATTCCATGCCCTTCGATCCCTCAGTGTAGAAGCCACCAGGTCCTGGGCTATTCTGATTGTGTTTCCACAATATTGAAATTGTTTCTTCCTGGCTGCTTGTAGTATTTTCTCCTTGATCTGGGGATTCTGGAACCTGGCTATAATATTCCTGGGAGTTTTCTTTTGGGGATCTTTTTTCAGAGGTGATCGGTGGATTCTTTCAACCTCTATTTTGCCCTCTGGATCTAAAACATCAGGGCAGTTTTCCTTGAGAATTTCTTGAAGGGTGATTTCTAGGTTCTTTCTTGATCATGGCTTTCAGGTAGTCCAATAATTTTTAAATTGTCTCTCCTGGATCTATTCTCCAGGTCAGTGGTTTTTCCCATGAGATATTTCACATTGCCTTCTAATCTTTCCTTTGTTTGGATCTGCTTAACAGCATCTTGATTTCTCATAAAGTCGTTAGCTTCCATTTGCTCCAGTCTAACTCTGAAGGAATGAATCTCCTCAGTGAACTTTTGAGATTCTTTTTCCATCTGGCAAATCTGACTTTTTAAGGCATTCTTCTCCTCATTGCCCTTTTGGGCCTCCTTTGCCATTTGAGTTAGTCTATTTTTTAAGGTGTTGTTTTCCTCAGTCAGGCTGTTGACCCTCATTTCATACTCTTCCTGCATCCTTCTCATTTCTCTTTCCAATTTTTCCTCCACTTCTCTTATTTGATTTTAAAGTCCTTCTTAAGGTCCTCTATGGCCTGCAACCCGCTCATGTTTTCGCCTGGGGCTTTTGGAGCAGGACTTCTGACCTCACAGTCCTTTTCCCGCTCTATGCCCCCAAAATAGGAGTCTAGGGTTGCATTTTTCTGTTTCCTTTGCCTTGGCATGTTGCTGCTTAATTACTTGACTTTTGGGCTTGTTGCCACACTATGGCTTTAAGGCCAGATAAAGGAATTTTCGTCCCGAACGTGTGGGGGGCAACTTCCGTTTCTGGCAAGCTGTAAACCCACCCATGACTTCCACCCTAGATCACAATCCGGATCCAGGGAGGTTAAAGCAAGAGCGATTACCCCCCAAGTCTGATCGCTGGATCTCCCTACAAATTTGCAGGCTGGGAGCGGGAGCTGCCTCTGAAAACTACAAAATGGCGTTTGTCCTCAGCGGCTTCTAGCCCCCAGGGGAGGGAGCCGACGCATTCCCTAAATACCGGACCCAAAGTCCATAGGACACTAACCTCTTACTTTGTCCTAGGCAAGTCTATGTTGATAATTCTGGAGTCGCCACAGCTCCTGGTGTTCTGGGGTTCCTCCAGCCAGCTGTTGGCCCTGGAACCCTGGGGCTAAAACCTCGGCTCACTCGGACCTGGGCTTGGCTCGGCTCCTGCGCTCTGCTCGCTGCACGCTGCCAGGTCCCAGACCACTGCGCTGGTCCTTCCTGCAGGGCTGCTGGGCTGTCCTCAGCGGGAGGTTAGCTTCTCTGTGTCATTCTGTGGGTGCTGGGGCTCCAGAAGTTGTTCAGAGTCGCCTTTTACATAGTTTGGGGGGAATCTGGGGGCAGAGTGGCTTGGATGAGCTGTTTCTACTCCGCCATCTTGGCTCCGTCCCCCCCCCCCCCTTAGAGACTTTTGAACGGACAAAAGTTTGTTTCATTTTTATATTCTTTTTGCCACTTGGCACCAAACCTGTGTTTTCTTTCCCTCTCATCTATTTTCTATCATTATTCTCACTGATCTTTCTTGTAATGAGATACTTTTGCAGATACAAGAAAGGAAGAAACATCAGGAAGGAAGCACTATTCCCAGTACTCTGATGAAGAGATTCCTCAAACTTGCTCTCTCTCCCAATTACTATGCCCTGTCATCCCAGCCCTCAAATCCATGGGTTTATAGTCTTTATTTTTTCCTGTGATTATTTAGTACTATCACTTGCTTGATTTAATTTCTAGATGCATCTTGTTTCACGCTTACCCAGATGATTTGGATTCAAGAATTCAGCTATGATAAAATAAATATTTAGAACTAATATTTTCAACTTGCTATCAAAGTATTTTTTTTAAATGCAAGGTATGGAAGTTAAGAGCATGTAATTTCCCGAACTGTATACAGTTGCACATCTTATTCCTAAGTCAACTTTTGGCCCATCTCACTGTCCATGGGTAGGGGCTAAAACATATTGATGAACAGTTCAATGCATCCTGCATCATGTGTTCATTCACTGCACTTTTCTTATGAAGTTATCTAGGCCATTCTTTTCAATGATTTGCTCTCAATGAGACATCATTTGCTCTTATGCAATCAACATGAGGCCAATCTGGAAAACCAGCATCTCCAGAAGCTCTCCACTGATAGGGAATTCATCTTCTACTGTATTTAGACTTTGTTCAGAACACCTTCCATGACACTGGCCAACAGAATGCATATTGTCTCCCCCTATTAGACTGTGAGCTCCGCAAGAGCCTGTCTTTGTACCTCTGGTGCTTAGGAATGTGCTTTGCTTATAGAGGGCACTGAATGATCATTGATTAATTGGTGAGCATTTGTCTTCCTGTTTCAAGTGCTTCGCTGCCATAAAAGAAGCTTAATTTTTATAAACACCAATATTATCCCATAAGAATCACATTGCTTGGGGTGGCTAGGTGGCACAGTGTATAGAGCACCGGCCTTGAAGTCAGGAGGATCTGTGTTCAAATCCAGCCTTAGATACTTAACAATTACTAGCCGTGTGACCTTGGGCAAGTCACTTAACCCCAACTGCCCTCCTCCCACTCCAAAAAAGAAGCAAAAAAAAAATCATCATGTGGATGCTAGTATCTCAGTTTAATGACAACTCCAAATGGCAATGTAAAGACAAATGGTGGATGGAAGTAAGGGTATGTCATAAAAATAATGCATTATGGAAGATAAAAGTTATCTGAAGACAGAGTGCTGGTACCTACAAAATGTTAAAACTATGAAAGGGCAGCCTCTAGTGAATTGCGTGGATCCTATTATGTAGAATCTATAGTAAAGCATATATTGTAAATTAAAGAAGGGTAAGAGCATGGAACTTGGAGTCAGTAAGACCTGGTTTCAAATGCTGTCTCCAGAAGACATTTATTAGTTGTGTAATCTTGTGCAAGCTACTTCTCTTAGCCTCATTCTCCTCATATGTAAAGAGGAGATGATAACACATGTAAATTACAGGACTACTGTGAGGATCAAATGAGATAACATATGTATAGAGCTTTGCAAACGTTAAAGTGCTTTCTGCATGCTCTTATTACTGCTGTTATTACCACAGGATGCGAAAACATAGACAGGTTACAAACATGCCACCTTTGCTATGTTGGATGAACACACACCTTCGAGAACACAGATCCATTGCAATGCTAAAGGACTCTATATGGAGCTGAATGACATTTTCTAACACTTATTAATATAAATTATGGTCTCCCAATATTTTCAAATGCCACAAAAGATGGAGACAGAATAAAGACAAACTACTTTTTTCCTAAGAGAAAATGCTTGTAGATGGATCTGTTTAATTTAACTTTAAGAATCATACTAGAATACCCTAAAAGTTAGTCAAGAAAAATATTTAGCCATAAAATTGGCAATGAACTTATGAGCATAATTACCTAAAGCATATAAATACAATGCATATAAAACACAAGGGGCAAATTTATACTTAACAATGAATATATTATGATTACATTCACCATCATTTGTATAATTTATATTGAAGCAAACAGATAAAAGATGTTCCATGTCTCCTAAAGGGAGATGATAGATATAAAGGGAGTGGGAAAATTTACTTAATGTACAAAGTAATAAATAATATATACAAACAAAAGTATAATATTTCAATTTAAAGACATAAAATTAATCAACTTGCTTAAGATGGAACATAAAAAGCTAGAGAAATAAGTTTGTTCTTTCATTCCAGTAATACAATATGTAAAAATAATTTATAATGTTTAAGCCTATCACTCCTTCACAAAAATCCTCTGCCAATATTTTATCATATCATGGAGATGACCTTGGTTTCCTGATGGCTATGCTGGTAAAAATGCAAATTCAGGCAACCTCTGCCATACTGGAAAGGTTTTAAAGAGGGTCTAGGTAAAAGACTAGGTTTACTATCTAGGAACCAGCCTAGCTAAATACAAGATCCTTATCAACAATAAGCAGGGCAACAGATAATAAATTCTTTGGCCATGATGAAAAATGTTGTAAAACATGGATCAGACTCAAAAAATGAAAATGGACATATGTCTATAAAATACACAGAGACTTCATACCTAGAAATATTAGCATGTTTTTGAAAGCAGAGAGTCAGAAGGCATTGAACAGGGAAAACACGGAATCACATTACAAAAAGTGAAATGTACTATATTTTAATAGATAGAAAAGTACTAATTATCAGCATGAATCATTCCTCAATCAGATATCTATATGCTCTATCAACATATAAAAGATCAAAATCAATGCCAAATAAAGATAATAATGAGAAGAGATGGTATATAATTAAAATATATACATCCTGTTTCATGTTAGTAAAAGGGGAGATGGATAAAGGAACTGAGCCGTACATAAATTATCATCATTTCCTATGGAAGTTTAGATGATGGCAGAGTTTAGATTAGGTACAAATAACACAGGAATCACATCAGTCAGCAAAGAGCTGCTGTTCTTGCTATGTCAAGAGAAATGGTAGTCAAGAAGAATGGTGTGTTAGAATATGAATCCATTTGCAAAACCTTACACAGAATGATGGAGGGAGAAAATAAAACATTGAGAAGCTGTGGAGAGAAAGGTAAGTTCATAGAAACCTTAGCGTGAGGATGATTTAAGCCAGATCATTCCAAAAACATTAAAAGATGAAAATGAGGGGCGGCTAGGTGGCTCAGTGAATAGAGCACCGGCCCTGGAGTCAGGAGGACCTGAGTTCAAATCTGGCCTCAGACATTTAACACAAAAACTAGCCATGTGACCTTGGGCAAGTCACTTAACCCCAATTGCCCTACCTTCCCCTCCCAAAGAGAAAAAAAAAGATGAAAGTGAAAGGAAAACAATGAAGAGATAAAAATGGAGATCTGTCATTGTTATAGCAAACTATTTTCTTAATCAATAACAACAGAGCTGCCACAATTTGACTCCATCATGGCATCCCATGCTGTAAGGTATCACAGAGTAGAAAAGGCACCAAGGAATCTGAGGACAGCAAGTATATGGCTTGACCAGACCAAATATTCACTAAGGAGATCTATGTTGGAGGGGACATGATTCTGAGGACAGGGCAGGATTATTTTTCAGGATGTCAAGAACAGAGGAAAATATCAAATGTTTGGGGGAAATATCTTGGACTGTATTACGATCAAAAAAGGTGATTTGAGGGTTTTAATAATACGATTACATCTGCTTACTCATATGATTAACATTCATACCTTTATAAAAATTTTATAACAATGGTTTTATACACACACACACACACACACACACACTAGTAGCATCAAACTCAATTAGAAATGCTGACTGCATATTGACACAGAAAATCACAAATTCATATTTTTGTATTATCTTTTTCCATTGATTTTGTTAGATAATTCCAAATTATCCTAGAGATACACTTGAGAGTTTGAAAACTCTTCTTTATGCATGTATTGAGGACATCCTTGATAGAAATATGAAAAGGAAAACACAAACTTTCATAAATACTATTCTACAGACCGTATAGTTAGTCATCCAACTGACTAAAAAAATGCAAAAAATGCAAGATTATAGTTTATTGTGCATTGACTATAATAACTATTTGATTCAGTAGAGCAAAATGCAGCATTAAAGGCCTCCTACAAAATGTTTTCTATGCACATATCACAATGGTATCATTCTATAAAAGACATAACAATAGTGATAGCTTTGTTATCATTTTATTATAAATGTTAAGCACAACATAAAGCAGAGAGATTCAGGTTCACCATTGTCACAAAGAGAATTTCTAGCACTTGATTCAAAGGGAATTAATCACTAGACCAATCAGCAAGCAAAGACATTTGTCCAGATGTTCCTGTTTATAAATATATTACCCAGTTTGTACCAACCTCCACATTCCAAAGAATTATATCTAACAATCTATACTGAAAAAAAAACCCCACACAAATAGATAAACATCTGTCTTTTTTTTTTTTTAAGCAATTGGGGTTAAGTAACTTGCTCAAGGTTACACGGCTAGTCATTATTTATGCGTGGGTGCTCAATTTCTGAGGCCGGATCTGATCTCGAGTCATCCCAACTCTGAGGCCGGCGCTCTTACTGTGCCACCTAGCCGCCCCTTTAGGGCAATTGGGGTTAAGTAACTTGCCCAAGGGTACACAGCTAGGCTTTTTTGTTTGTGTGAATTAAGTGTCTGAGGCCGGCTCCGAACTCAGGTCCTTCTGATTCCAGGGCCGGCGCTCTATTCACTGCGCCACCTAGCCGCCCCTAAACATCTGTCTTTCAGAATATGATATGCAGTGTATGAACAGTCCAATAAGTGAATGGGGAGGATAGCAGAAGAGGAAGGACAATAAAGGGGAACATAAAATTAAAGTAAAGAGAAGGAAAGTTTAGGGATGCAATCTAGTGCAGTATATACATACTTAGAAGTTGGGGAAGGATATAAAAAATAGCAATGTTAAAACCAGTCATTTAAAGCAATGGAGGTCTTCTGAAAATGAAAATAATTCTGAGGCTTTATTCAATTCCCAAACAACTACTCTATTTTGCCAATTAAACTAAAAATATGCATATCAATATAATTTTGAAAAGAAAAAAAGCAGTGAAGTGAGAGGTCTGGCATTGCTGAGGTCAGACAAGTTCACTTTTTACCGGAAGTGTAGGATTTGTGGTGGGAAGGACACGACAACTGGAAAGGGATCATATGTTGAAGGGTTTTAAATGACAAAAAGAAGCATTTTGTATTTGATCTTGTAATAGGAAATCACTAGAGCTTATTGAGTAGGGCGGGGGACATGGGAAGGCATGCACTTTAGAAAATCATTTTGGTAGCTGATTGGAGAACATATAATGGGTTAGAATGGGAGTGATGAAGTAGAGAGACCATTAGAAGGCTATTGTAATAGTCCAGGTGAGAGATGAGGGCCTGCACCTGGATGTTAATTCTGTGATTGGAGACAAGGAGATCTGTATGAAATGGGGTGAAGGTGGAAAAAAAGAAGACTTGGCAACAGATTAGGTACGTGGAGGGACAGTGAATTGAGCATGACACAGAGGCTGTGAGCCTGGGTGACTGAGAAGATAATAATGCCCTTGATGATAATACAGTTTGGAAGAGGGGAGGATTTGGGGGTATGAGGTAACGAGTTCTGATTTGAACATGCTGAATTTGAAAAACCTGTAAGACATCCAATTTGAGATTACGTTTTGGATTTTGCTGATGACTAGTCATGGTGGGTTCAGACGGGCTGAACTGGGCTGGCTGATTTCAGAGTACATTTCCTCCTTTTATTGGGCAATGAAAAGCAAGAGCTTTGGAGGACAGGAACAACATCTGGGTGACCTTGCATCACAGAGCTGTAACACAGAGCCAGATGAATGGGGAGCATCCGAAAGCACTAGAGCTGGCATTGCCAATAGACACCATTGGACTTGACAGGTACTGTGCCAAAGGACTGAATGCTGTACAAACAAGCAAAGCAACACAATAGCTGAAATAATCCCATTGCCCTCAAGCATCAAATCAGAAAAACACAGAGTTAATTTCTGTAGATACATATTACTTATAGTAATATCTGTCTTGGACCCTAAGCTAAATTTTAAAAAGATCATAGTCTTCTTCTAGTTCACCTCCTTTAGAAATATATACATCACATATGTACTAAAGCAGGAGGAGAAAAGCATATTTGGATATATCTCAACTGTGAATAAAGGTGGAATTTAGTTTCATGAGGACTGCTCAAACCATGATGTTCTCACCAAGCAGCTCACCATAAATACAGTAAAGTGTCACTCAAATCATTATGAATTATATCTACTTGTAATTTGTTTTCAATCTTTTCTAAACTAACATCTGAAAATAGAAAGTGTTTATTCTGTGAATTCTTATCCTGTGTCTGGGATTACATGAATTCAGTGAATTGATAATGCCATTAAAAATCCAAGTCCTTTCTAATGATCAGTGGGACTTGTTGAGCTTTTGAGTTGACAACATTTGAGCTGGATGTTGCTAAAAAACATTTCATACTACAGAAATGATTGTTAACTTTATGATTCTGAGGAATTACATTTCCCCAGTGAGGGGTGTGTGTGGGGGTGTGTGTGTGTGTGTGTGTGTGTGTGTGTGTGTGTATATATGTATGTATATATATATGTGTGTATATATGTATGTGTATATATATGTATGTGTATATATATATATGTATGTATATATACCTACATCAAAGTCCTATCCTGATGCCTCATTATGTGACACTAGGCTTTTGAAATCTAAACCAGAAAGTCATGGTCCTTGGTTGGTCTTAACACCAAAGTGAAAAAGCATATTTAAACGTATGGACTCAGTGGATTGCAAATGTATCATCCAAGGACCCTTCTGGCCAAATTCAGAGATGTTCTTCACTTTTAAATTGGCTACCAAAGACTATTTTTTAAATTTTTATTTTTTATCTTACTAAATTTATGAAGATTACGGCTATCACATGTAGGGGAAAATAATTTTTTGGTACCACAAAAATCTGCTAAATTATTTTTATACACAAAAGACCTTTCCCTCTTTCTTCGATCACTTTTGCATATAGGCACAGCAGTAGTATAGAAGAGCGAAAATGTAAGCACTGTTCATAGCTCTGTGTGTATAAATTAAAATTGCTTTCTGGAATGGTTGTGCCCATTCACAGGTCTATGAATAGTGCATCAATGTGCCCATTTTCTGACAGCCCCTCCAACATTTATCATTTTGAGGGAGTACAAACTTTAATTGTTGAAGAACCATATACAATCAGAGAAAACACTGGTCTTTTGAAATCTGCAAAAGAAACACGCACATTCTATCTGAAATTACCAGTTATTTATGCCGTTTCTCTCTCTCTCTCTCTCTCTCTCTCTCTCTCTCTCTCTTTCTCTCTCTCTCTGTAGTTATTTGCTTATTGTCATCCAAGCAGGGTCTGTGATTTTGTCTATGTATTCCCAGTGCCTAGAATAGTGCCTTGGCATGGAGTGTTTATTGTTTAATTGAGTGATATATACAAATATTCCAAGGGAAGGCTGACAGGCAATAGATGAATACTCACAATCACTAAGCCGTGATACCTATTATGTCATGTCCCACAGAACTCTAGACACTACATTACAGCACTTCTGGCTAATCGAATCTAAAGCTAAAAGCATTACAACAAATGCAGGAAATTTGTTTAACTTCTATCAGACAAGATAAGGAACATCCTTATAAGCACCTTCAAAATGGAAGTCAGACATTTGTCTCAAAGTACTTCAAATAAATTGGAAAATGTTGAGAGTCATAAAACTATCACTAAGGCTTGAGAGATGTAGAAAATAAGCATTCTTGGTTATGCTTTTTGAGGTTTGTTCTGGTGGTATCAATGCATGGTACTGCTAAGCTTAAAAAGGAGAAACCAGCAGCAAAATTGCAAAATACTGGAAAAAGACAGTATTAAAGGCACTGTGCCTTTAATGGCATAAAAGTCATAATAATAGCTAATGCTGTAATTTACAAAAGTTACCATCTCATTTTTATCCTCATAATAGCCTTGGGGTAGGTGCTATGATTATACTTATTTTACAGATGAGAAATTGAGGCAGGAATAGACAATAATTTTCTAAGTCTTTCTGATTTCAAGTCCAATGCTACATCTCCATTTCAGGTCCACCCCCTATACCTAAATCATAAACGTCAGATTTTCTTCTTAACAACTCTCTAGACCAAGGGTTCATAACTTGTTTTGTGCCATGAACCCCTTTGGCAGTCTGGAGAAACCTATGGGCCTCTTCTGAGAATGTCTGTTGCTTCACATTTATAACTGAAGGAAATGCTAACAGTTGTAGTTCAGTAATGTTTGACTCTTCCTGATCACATTTGGGGTTTTCTTGGCAAAGATACTGGGGTGATTTGCCATTTCCTTCTCCAGGTCATTTTATAGGTGAGGGAACTGAGGCAAACAGGGTTTGATGACTTGCCCAGGGTCACACAGCTAATAAGTGTCTAAGGCCAGATCTGAACTCATGAAAAGGACTTTTTCTGACTCCAGGCCCTGAATTTTATGTACTCCACCACTTCATTGCCTTCTAGAAATTAGTGGTTAATAAAAATAGAGATATAATGTTTTTCCTGATAGAAATTCAAGGACTAACAACTCAGGTTAAAAAATCTTGATCTAGATTAATATCAATAAAAAAAAACCAAATAAATAAAACATTGAATACTATATTCCAAGAAGTGATTCATGAGTGCAGATCATTAACTGACTTTTGATAATTTTATTCAGCTCCAAATAGGTTCAATCTCAAAATTTCAGACAAAATTCCTACATTTTTCTTATGGACTTGTCTCTTCCTTCTCATCAGAAATTAAAATTTTCAAATGTGTCAAAAATCAGTTGGCTGCTACAGTCACCAGAGGCACAGCTGTTGTTCTTAATGTATTTACAGTGCTTGCCAATCCCCCCCACCCCATCTTTCAATGGTTCTGTTTTGTTTGTTATTTGTATCCTGTGGGATAGAAAATAACCTGCACTGATTGTGGCAATTGATTGACTCAGCTTGTGCTGTGGAATATAAAAATAAGAGAAAAGAGCATCTGAAAAGTGTGTAGGTTGGGTAGAGGGGACTAGAAAGAGGGGAATGCTTCTCTCACTCTGGAATGCATGCAGAATAGAACCAGTTGTGCGCTGTCCAGGGTTCTACCAGCTAGGCAAGAAAAGACAGACCTATCCCTACCCTAAATTTCACAAATTCCATGCTGGGACCCAGAAGCAAACCATTCAAAATCATTCCTAGTAGTATGTCCCCCTCTCCGTTCCACTGCCACCTATCCCCAATAGAGTGGAAAAGCCTGAAGGAGATAAGTAAAAGGTGGCATGGCATAGGGGAATATAAAACTGGTCTTTTAAGTCAGGAAGGACTGGACTCAAGACCTGCCTTGGACACATACTCTCAATACCTAAGACTATGGTTTGGAGAGATGTCAACCTCCATTAGTTGAAAGAGTTTCCTCACATAAGAGATCTCTATACCAGTGAAATTCCTAGGTCCTTTTTTTAGTCCTGCTCCTTCAGCACTTATAGTGCACTTAGAGGATCGTAAAGTCATTTCTTTTAGCTAATAGTCAGGAGATTTAAGTATGAAAGGCAACCTTCTGTCTTATAAATACAAAATCTCTCAGAGCAAATAGGGAACAAAATTAGAAGGAGGAGGGGGGAAAAAAACCCCAACAATGTGGCAGCTGTTTTTCATTATTTCCACCTTTCAGAGGCTGGTCTGGGTGAAGGAGGAGGTGAATGGTAAATGAACTGAAAAAACAAACAAACAAATAAAAAAAAAAACACCTCAGGATTTTGAAGGGCAGCTGAGTCTTCTTTCTGGTAAACAGAATTACTCCTCCACCTAGCTACCAGTCCTTTGTCCCTGACAAAGCTGTGAAAAGCAGCAATCGGTGCATACAACAATACAACTCTCTTATTTGGAAGTAAGGGGAGGGATATGATAGAAGGACAGAACACATAATTTCATCTCTTGTATTTTAAAGGGTCAGACAAAGAGAAATAGGAGAAATTTCTTGAAAAACCATAGGATAGGGAGCTTCTCAGAAATGTTCATAAAATATCATTAAGGGTTAGGATTTTGCACAATCTTTCCAATCCTCTCTTCTAAACTTAGATGATGACAATAATAGTGAGAATTTATATGGTACTTTCAAGCTTGAAAAGCATCATATATGTATTATCTCATTTGATTCTTACAACAACCTTGTGAGGCAGGTCCTATTATCATTATTGTGCCTTAACAGAAGAAGGAACTGAGGCTGAGAGAGATTAATGTCAGTTACTAAGTGTTAAGGCAAAATTGGAACTCAGGTCTTCTTGACTCCAGATCCAAAGCTCTGTCCACTATGCCACCTAGTTGCCTCAAATTAAAATAAATCAATCTCCATATTCCATTATATAATTCAATTAACTTTGTTTCTACACTGGATTGAAGAATAGAAGGCATGACAGCTTGCCACCTGTGAGACTGAAGAGAAGTATCTAGATGGTTGAACTCATGGTTCTATTGATGCATTCAAGAAAGGTTCTGTCCTTGAGAAATAATTATGAGAAAATTATAGGGAAAGAGGGCAAATGCCTTCCACAATAGAGTTATAAAGTCACATAGTTTTAGAGCTAGAAGAAACCACAGAGATCATCTAAGTTAGTTCCTCTATTTCACAAATTATTAAACTGAGGCTTAGATGGTTGAAGTGTCATATAGCTAGTCGGGGCAAAGCTGGCACTATGTGACAGGTCACTTACCTCTCTGCCCAGGGCCCTTTTTCCTTACTCCGAAGCTGCAAGTATATTTATGATATATTTTTCAATTAGTGCTCCATGTTACCCACCAATGATAATGGTCTTTCCCCTTCTGTACTTGCAGTGATCCTACACATATATCACAGATTATTTTGTTACAAAGTACCAGTCTGTACTGGTGCTTAGAATATCCTCATCCTAGGGTTTCTCTGTAGCAGTGAAATCACAGGTCCAGTTGCTATCCCTTTTTCCATTTCCACCCTTATCCTTATCTGTCTATCAGTATATGAAATGATATCTGCTCATGTACAACTATTCTGTTGTACATATAAGCACACAGAAGGTACTATATAAATGCTTAGTCCTTTCTCTCTATCCTTCTTTCTCCTTCTCCCTGCTCTGCAACTTATAGTCTTACAGAGTCTGCGATAGTGAGAGGTTAAATTATTTGCCCAGGGTCATACAGAAATAATAGCTAGTGTTTATGTATCACAAAGCCCTTTAGAAATATTATCTCATTCGATCCTCACAAAAACCCTAGGAGGTAAGTGCTAATTAAGTCCCTTTTTAAAGATGAGGACTCACCCAGAGTTACACAGCTAATAAATCTCAGGTTAGACTTGAACTCACATCTTTCTTACGTTTAGTACAGTTCACTATTCATTGAGCTACCCAGTTGCCTAATATGTTGAAGAGATGAGAGGACTTTAGCTAAAGTCTTTCAGACTTCCAGGTCAGCTCTTGGTCTATAATGCCACGTTGTCTATATTTATATTTTATAATATTAGCATAAATTTTAGCCATGACAGTTTTATATGGAATAAAAGCTTTCATTAGCTATTGGGGACTATTTTCCATATAAATGAGATTAATTTAATTTAATTAATTAATGAGATTTCCTATGTCTTTTATGAAATTTCACTTATACTAATTAAATAAAATGTTGAAAATTTCATTTATTTCTTTTCTTGAAAATATGCATAGTTACTGAGATTTCCTATGTGTTCAGACTTTAGGGACACACAGTATTTTATTAGTTATTTTTTGTAGTTATATGTTATAATTATATAAATTAGACTATGGGCAAGTCACTTAAACCTTTTAGGGCTCTGTGCAGGTCAAAGTCTAAGTTACAGAGTAGATACCAACCTGTATTGGTAGAGGGAATTTTCTAGAGTGGAAATGTCTCTATAATAAAGAAATCACAGGTATAGTCCTTCATGTTTATAGTTAATTCATCAATATTTATTATATAGTCAAGTCAATTCAAGAAGTATTTATTAAATACCTACTGTGTATAAGGCACTGTACTAGGTAAGCACTGGGGAGACAAAGACCTAAAACAACCCCTGCTCTCGAGGAATTCACAGTCTAATGGGGAGGACAGCATGCAAACGACTACGTATAAACAAGATATATTGGAGTCAATATCAGGGAGAAGGCTCTAACATTAAAGGGGATTGGGGATAGATGTCTTGTAGAAGAGAGGGTTTTAGCTGGTATCTAAAAGAGGTCAGGGAAGCTAGGAGATGCAGAAAAGGAAGAAAAGCATCCCAGTTATATAATTACTTATTACAGCTACTGTGGGGAAACATTCAGTTGAGTGAGTCTCCTTTGCCTCAGTAGCTCAGCTGAATCAACTTGAGATAAACTCAAAGAATATCCTTGTTGACTATCCTCCTGCTCTGGTTAACTAAATCTTCATTTTATTAGTGTCATTTTGTTCCAGTATCAACCCTATACTACCATGGGACTGATCTGAGTCAGGTCCAGCTCAGAACAGTATTAAAACTCTTTGTAAACTTCTAAGTACTATATAGAAGTTTGCTATCACTATGTAGACTACTACTACCTTATTTAAAAAACCCTCACGGTCTCCCTATTCCCTCAGGAAAAGATAACAACTCCTGACTCCATGACCAAGCTCCAATTTGCCTTACTCCACATTATTTCATTCCACACTCTTCCTGTTCCAGCCCTATTGGACTATTAACTATTCTCCAAACTTGGCAGGCCATTTGCAGACCATTTTTTGGGAAGGACAAGGAAATTGGGGTTAAGTGATTTGCCCAGGGTCACACAGCTAGTAAATGTCAAGTGTCTGAGGTCGAATTTGAACTCAGGTCCTCTTGACCCCAAGGCTGGTGCTCTATCCACTGTGCCACCTAGCTGCCTCCCACCCCTTTAAAAAAAAATTCATGTTTATTGTCAATTCTTCCCAAAAACAGAATAGTGTCAATATAAGCAAAAGCTATCATGAGTCTAATTTTTTTGTAAATCCTGGGTAAAAGGCATAAAGGAAAAGGAAATCCTTGATCATTAGTATTCTGGTTTTAAATATTTTAAAACAAACTATATACATTTTCCCATCAACTGTGTTACAGTGATACTTTCAATCACCACCCACTGAAACTTGACACGTTTAAACATTTCTAAGAACTTCAGTTCACATATTCTTCCAAGACATCACAACCAATGTTTTTAACCTAAAACAGTTTCTGTATCTATAGTAAACCTTCCCTCATTTCTTCTACCTTTCAGAATTTTTTCTTCTCACCTAGTGCTGTACAACCCCATGTCGTGTTCCCTGAAAATCTCAGCTGAAAGTGGGCTTGATCCCTTTGTATGGACCTGTTTCCCTATTACTTTCTACATAATATTATACTTATCTGTGTGTACATATTAACTCTTGAGAAGAAGACAAAGTCTTGAAGACTATAAACAACATAAAAGCAGAGACTTTATAATTCCTCTGGTGCTTAGCACAGTGTTCTAATACAACATGCACTCAATCCATGTTTGCTGAATTATTCATTCATTCATCTATTCAAATATGGCATGAGGGGTGAGGGTAGGGAGTTACAGATACTTTAAATTCTGTCTCTAGTGGATGAATAAAAACATCCTTTACCTGGAGTGACATTGATCAATGAAGATTTATAAGTGTCTGTTACAGAGAATACTATTTAAATAGAAATAGGGACTGGGCCTGGTGAGGAAATTCCTTTTACCAATGCATATGGGTTCCTCCTCTGCAACTTATAGCATTAGAGAGTTGTCTAGAGCACTAAGAGAGGGAATGATTAACCCAGGATCACCGAGCCAGCAGGTGTGAGAGACAGGATTTGAATGCAGGCCTCCCTAGCTAGGAGGCCAAAAATCTATCCATTATGCCATGCTCCCCAGAAGTAGATTTAAATCATCTCCCTAGTGTTCACCATACTTCAAAGGATCATGGATGTAGATACTCCCTTTAATGCTGCAGGTGCCAACCAAGCCATGTCTCTCTATAGTATCATTCATGTCTTCCTTTAAGTTCACCAAAGGGAGTCCACCCAACCTTCTTGGTCTCTTAACCTCCCAAGGATACTGATGGAGCACGTGGGTTGTCTAGTAATTACTTCTTGTCACATGATCAGCACATCTATTTTGACATACATTTCTTCAATGATACCCCTTCTAACATTCCTGTGTATTTCTTTGTTTGCAACATCCTCAGCCTGTTCATGACCAGCATAAGCCTCTCTAATGCCTTTTGAGAGATTCTCAATTCCACTTTTCTAGAGACTGGAATGTTCCATGATTCCAAATATCATCCTCAGAAGAAATTCTTTATTATTTTTAGTCCGGATCTGTTACTTCATTGGTGCAATTAAGTCCGAGGGATGAAACTCTACCAGTAGATATTGGAAACAATAGTTCTGCAATTTAGCATGTTAGAGGAGTCCCTGGGAGGCAGAGAGAGGCTGAGTGACTTGCTGAGAATCATGCAGCCAAGTATGGGGCAGAAGGAGGATTTGAATTCAGGCCTTCCTGACTACATCTTTATCAGCTATGTCATATTGCTTCTCTTAAAGAATATTTATTTTATAAAACATTTATGGGGGAGGGGTTGAGCCAATATGGTGGAGTGAAAGAAGAGCTCTCCCACTAATTCCTTCAGATACCTCTAAAAATGATTCTGAACAAATTTTAGAGTGGCAGAATCCATTAGGAGACAGAGTGTGGCAGATTCCCAGCCCAGGACAACACGGAAAGTCAACGGGAAGCATTTGTTGGCCAGACTGGATCACCAGTACATACTGGACAACAGTAGAGTAGGAATGAGCCCTGGCAAACTGAATCACCGATGACAGTGGCAATTCCCAAACCTCTTACCATAGGATGGGGTGTGTCAGAGCTGGGTGAGACAGAAGGTCAGGACCAGCGCAGTGGCAGCAGCTACTCCTGGGGCTATCCACCCACAGACTGAATGTTTGAAAGTCACCTACTTGAACTTGGAAGCCAAGATGGCAGAGTAAACTGTAAGTACTCTCATCCCCCATCCCCCTTGCTGACATTGAAAAATCCAGAGAATATTGCCCCAGGAAAAACATTTATGGGTCTTTGTTCTGGGACCCAAACATGGACCTTCATCAAAAGTACTCTGCAACTTCCCAGAGGAAATCTCACCTATTATCTATTCTCCTCCTGTTTAATTCTGGTCCTACATGCATTTGCAATGTCAGTCAAAGATCTTACATACAAACCAAAGTGAAGTATATAAATGTGAATGAAATACTATTGTGCCAGAAGAAATGAAGAAACATGGAAAGTCTTGTATGAAATGATGTGATAAAGTGAGAAGATCCAAATAATTTTACTGTAATATCAATATTAAAAAAATGAACAATTTTGAACACTTGTATAAACTGATGGAGAATGAAATGGAAGAACAATTTCTATAGTTCCAGAACACTGAAAAGGTAAAAAACAAACAAACAAACTTCAAAACTTTAAGAACTCTGATCAACACAATGGTTGGTCCTCCATAATCCCAGAGGGAAAAAATGATGAAGTTTGCTCCACATCCAGACAGAGGAATGATGAGCTCAGGATACAGAATGAGACACTTATTTTTCGAACGTGACCATTAAGGGAAGCTGTTTTGTTTGACTATATGTCTTATTTTTTCTTGTTTGTAATGGTGTGGGAGAGAAAGAAAATCGATTTCTGTTTATTAGAAAAACCAAACCTTAAAAATACCCAAAACCCTTGCATACATATTTTATATATAGATTTCTTGTATCATTTTCCTGTTGCACATTTCAAACTCTGTGACCCAGAAGCATCTCAAACACGTGTCCAAAATGGAATTTATTACTTTTCCACTCAAGCATACCCTTTCCCGAATTTCCCTATTTCTATCAAGAGTACCACAATCCTTATAGTCTCCCAAGTTCCCAATTTTAGCATCATCCTTGACTCCTTACTCTTCTTCACCTTATGTATCTAATCAGTGGCTATATATTGCTGTCTCCACAATATATTTTGTAGCCATCTCCTTCTCACGCCTGTAATTACCAACTTAGTTCAGGCCTGTATCACCTCTCACCTGGACTATTGCATTGGTCCCCTAATTGAGCTCTATCTCAAGTCTCTGTTCCAGTTCAATCCATCCTTCACATAGCTGCCAAATTGATTTTCGTTAAGTGCAGGTTTGACCATTTCACTCTGTTACTCATTAAATTCCAATTGCTTCTACGGTCGAATATAAACTCCTCAGTTTGTCTTTTAAATCCCTTCACAACCTAGGAACAATCTACCTTTCCATTTTCATTCCCATTCTTTGTCACTCCTTTCCTGCACTATATAGTCTAGCCAAATTGGCCCTTTTTACTGTTTTTTTTTTAACATATAGTACTGAATCTCCCATCTCCATACCTTTTTGTTAGAGATCTCCCATACATGTCCGGAATATAGTCTTTCCTTACCTCCATGACAAGGAACCCCTTCCTTCATTAAAGACTCAGTTTAAGCATCGTATTTACATGATGGGTTTTCTTCATCACTCCATTTGCTAGTGCCCTTCCTTGTTTTTAATCTTTCTCTCTCTCTCTATATATATATGTGTGTGTGTGTGTGTGTGTGTGTGTGTGTGTGTGTGTGTGTGTGTGTGTATGTATATATACATACACACAATTATATATGTATATAATTTATCACTTAATAAAATACAAGCTCCATGACAGCAGGGATTCTTTACTTTTTGTAGCCCCATAGAATAATACAATATTAATCACATAGTAGGAGCTTGATAATGCTTGTTGATAGACCATTTATACTTAAGCTCTACAGGTTGGTCATTTAAATGTATATCAGTATCTACAAAAGGCATTTTTCATTTTGCTTGTATTTTTTTTTTATTTCCAATATAGAAGGTTAGGCCAAGCTCTTTTGAGCAATTATGGAACTCATTTGCAATGTTACTAAGCTTGATGCAATCAGTACAATGTCATCCACCTACAGGACTAACCAAAGGATCTCATTGTCCATGGATAGGACCTCACCATTCTGAACCTGGAACTTTAACACAGATATATAGATAACTATTTCAATATATAATACTCTATATTTTATTCTGTAAATTAAAAATATTTTTAGAAAAGGGTCCATATACTTCACCAGACTGCCAAAGGCATTCACGACAGAAAAAAAAGTAATAATTCTTGACCTATAGGAAATCTCTCTTTAATTTGGATTCTGCATTGGATTTTCTCTGTGACAGTGCTTTGGCAAGCATATGACTCCTAACTTTATGTGCTACTTGATTCATTAGAAGGTTGTTGGACACAATTATTTCTGTTAGTGTATCTTTCATATAAAATTATATAAATTTATAATATTAATTAATATGTTAAACATATTATGATAATTGAAATTAAAAGTCATAATTTACATATATTTATGGTAGACCCCCTTGTTGGATTTAGGTGATTTAGGTTGCATTTAAGGTGGCATTTTGCTCTGCTGAATAAAATTCTTTCTTTATAGTCAATAAATAACAATCATATTAGGGCCTTTTAAATATCTTTCAAGGAACTGGGAAATGGTAAAAATGTGACCTACCATGGCTTTTGCTGATGTATATATGGATTATTCTCATAGCAATTTAAAATACATAGGAAAGTTGGCATATAGGTCAGGAGTTAATGTTTTCTCAATCACTCTTGTAATAAGGTCTAAAGGTATTTGTTTTTGTTTGTTTGTTTGTTTGTTTTTTAGTTTTTGTTACCTTTCAGTATAGACTTCCTTTACATATTCCTCCTCATTTTATTTTCTTTAGTATCATTTCTGCTTATTCAAGAAGTTAAAATGGGATCTGTGATAATGGAGTCCAAATATGATGACTCTATCACCCTTAATGTGGAAAAAGTTTTAAATAAAAATCTTTAAACACCCAGCTTGAGTCTATCTTTCCCCTTCCAGTTTCATTCTTAAATGTCCTTAAAATATTTTTGCTTAGTTGTGTCTCTAGTATAGCTTTCTCTAAATTTGCTGTTTTTCCTATTATTTCTTGTTAATGTGATTGTTGATAATCTTTCGTAATCTTCCACCATCTTCTTACAGATTTTAAGAAAAGGTTTATATTTTAATATGGAGTTACTTTTATCTGGTATACCTTTTCTTTTGAGGCTGTGTATAATAACTCTATATTGCAGTCTTGTTTTATGCTGCAATGGAATCAGGGAAGAGAAAATTTCAGTTCCACACAGAGATTATGAGGAGGCAAAGGTACTATATGAATATAGTCGCAGTTGTATCCCAAAGTCTTATATACTCCAGGCCAATGTTCTATAGAACCCTAAAAGTACAAGGGTGTAATGAACCTGGCATCCTGGACTAATGAGGACAGGGAACTAGTCTTCTCTTGCTAGAAACAATGTCACCTTGAAAAAGTCATTTTCATGGGCTCCAATTTTCTCTGAGAAATTAAAATATCACTGTAAATGTGACATAAAAGTGAGCTATTGTTATGTACTGAAATATCATTTTATAGCGTGAAGGACTGAATCCTGGACTGCTCCCTTGATGATGTGTGTGTATATGTGTGTGTGTGTGTGTGTGTGTGTGTGTGTGTGTGTGTGTGTGTGTGTGTATACACAAAGGGATGGTAGGGAAGAAGTCTCTTTCCCCATCTCATACAGATTCACAGAAGGCTTCTCCCAGCAGACTTATCAGAGTCTGATTCTTTTTGCCTATGGGGAAAAAGAACTGAAGTCCTTATTTCATAGCAACGTAAACAAATGTACCCTTTGCCCTTTGTCTTTCTCCTGAGAACCCAGAACCACCACCAGCTGACAATGTGCCATTTTCTGTTCAATTCAGCATGTTTACTTTTTTATTGTGATTCATGTCTGAGTTTCTTTTGAATCAAATTATTGTATTTCCCTGGTGAGATGTGCAATCTGACTATCTTGTTAGACCAAAATCAAATGAAAAAGTTCACAGTGAACACTTCTTAGTCTCATCCCTACCATATGTTTCTTTCTTTTATTTGGACATTCATCTGCCTGATACTTCATCAGTAATGAGTTCTTCCAATGCTTAGGCCAATTTTCAGACACTTTTATCTTTGAAAAGATAAAAGAGTATTGGTTGAAAATCAGTGTCAACAGAGAGAAAGCCTCCATTTCAGGAAAACATCCTACAATCTGGATAAATTGTTTTTCACAGCATATGGAATGAAGAAACCAAAGAAACTAGAATGGCTGTCTTGATCGTTACTCGGTAGGAGTCACAGTAAGAAGTATAGATGCTGTTTGTATTTTATTCCCAGAGAAAGTTTATATATTGAAGTAATTGATTATTTCAACAGGTCTTGGGCCTTAGTATTCTATGACAAACACACAGGACTGAAGAAATACAGGCATACTGCATTTTTTCAGTATAGAAAAATGGTTCTCTCTCTCTCTCTCTCTCTCTCTCTCTCTCTCTCTCTCTCTCTCTCTCTCTCTAACAAAAGGTAACAATGTTAAAGCCTTCTTCATTCTTATGACATAATAGGGAAGGCTGTTCATATTCACCAATTCTCCATCTAATGATAAGAATACGGCCAATGCTATTTGACCCCAATGTACAAAATTTAATGTTCTTTTTTGCTGAAATGCTACCTTGCCAATGGCAGCAACCTTTTAGGGTAAGGATATTCTGATTCCTATGTTAAACACAATTCCTTAGAGCTTTCCGAAATTTAACAATTATAAAAATTCTATTTTTGATACAAAAGGTTGAATAGATGCTATGTATTTAAAAAAACACTGTAATTTTGTCTGTTCTCAGTCTCTGAAGGTACACAAGAATGAATACAATCAAAATCTGCCTATTCATTTAATAATTTCATTATAATAAGCACTTTTGATTATACATGACACTTGATGAAAAAATTATTAAGCCTTGAAGATGAATACAATGACTTGTTTTTCCCTCTCCAAAATGTTATTGATTCACTTTTTTTTTGAAATGGACCCCATCTTGAATCCTATCTAAGAGAATTTAGTCAGTAAACAAAAATTTTAAGTGTTTTCCCATGTGCCAAGCACTGTGCTACATACTGAGGATACAAAGAAAGGCAAAAACACAGTTGTTGCACTCAAGGATCTCACATTTTAAGGGGGGAGATGGCATGCAAAGTATTATTTACATACAAGATAAACACAGTATATATGGAAGGTAATCTTATGGTGAAGGCAGTAACAATTAGGAGAATAGGGGAAGGTCTCTCACAGAAGGTAGAATTTAATGTGAATATTGAAGAAAGCCAGGCAAGCCAGGAAGAAGTGAGAAGGGAAAGCATTCCAGGCATAGGGACTAGCCAGAGAAAAGTCATGGGATTGGGAAATGGAATGTCATGTTAGAGGAACAACAAGAAGGATATCACTTAGAGTGCAGGGAAAAGGGTAAAATGTTAGAAGACTGGAAAGCCAGATGGTACACAGTTATGAAGGGCAAAGTCAAACACACCAGCAGTCACACCTGAGCTTTGGAAAAATTCCTCTGGAAGCCATAATCTAGTTATAGACATAACAAAATGAGGGCAGTTAGGTGGCACAGTAGATAGTGTGCTAGGCCTAGAGTCAAGAAATGGATAGAGTGCCAGCCTTGGAATCAGGAGGACTTGAGGTCAAATCCAGTCTCAGACACTTACTAGCTATGTGATCTCGAGCAAATCACTTAATCCTGGTTGCCTCAGTTTCCTCATCATGTAAAATGATCTGGAGAAGGAAATGGCAAACCATTCTAGTATCTCTGCCAAGAAAACTCCAAATGGAGCCACAAAGAATCATATATGACTGAAATAATTGAACAATAAGTACCAAAATGGTATCTTTTACTTATAAGGTCACACCATCACATGGAACTGGGAACTACTTCATAACTATACAGGCTCATAAAACAAATTGATTTAGAGGCTGATGGGGCCTATTAGTTACCTAGTTCCATTCCTTTATTTTGGAGAAAAAGAAACTGAGTAGTTAAATGATTTGCGCAAAGTCACACAGATAGTAAGTGACAGAACTGGGTTTACTAGAGAACAATAGAAGCTACAAATAATTGGTTTGGGGTGTGCCAAAACTGTCCCTGAGTGATGAATGTTTGGGATTTGAAGTCAAAAGATTTTCATTTGAATCCTGGTGTTGCTGTTTATATTTGCTACCTGTATCACCTTGAGGAAGGGAATGGGGAGTAATTACTTATAAGTACCTATTATGTGCCAGGCACCATGTTAAGGGCTTTACAAGTCCTCACAGCAACCCTGAGAAGAAGGGTGAATGATTTATTTTCAATGGATTTCACTTTTATCATCTGAAAAATGAGAGGGTTTGAATAAATGATCTCCAGTTTCCCTTCTAGCATTATATTGGAAGCCTAGTATAGTAAATGGTGAGTCAGCCTTAGAGGGAGAAAGACCTGGATTCAAGTCCAACTTCTAAAAAATATTGGCTGTTTGTGATTGTGGAGAAGTGACAGAGGAAAACTACATATGTTTCAGTGCAGGAGCTCATGTGTATTGGTAGTGGGAATTTCCTCTTTGGGTATTCTCTATGCCAAAGAAATCAGAGGTTTGGTGCCAAAAAAGGATCTTGAATATTTTCAGAGTTTTGACAACTGAATTGAAGCTCATGGCATGATTACAGAAGTGTTCACATATATAGCAGGAGAAACACCCTTCAGGATAACAGAAAGTGGACAAAAATGTATTCTCAGCTGACAGCCTATATTAATATTTTAATGTTTGGGATATAGTACTGTAGAAGAGGGGTAGGCAAGTGCTGCAGTAGATAGAGTGCTGACCCTGAAGTCAGGAAGACTCATCTTCTTGAGTTCAAATCTGGCCTCAGCCACTTAATAGCTGTGTGACCCTGGGTAAATCATTTAACCCATTTGCCTCTGTTTTCGCATCTATAAAATGAGCTGAAGAAGGAAATGGTAAATCATACCAGTATCACTGCCAAGAAAATCCCAAATGGGTTATGAAGAGTCAGACATAACTGACAAAATGACTAAATAATAACATTAACAACAACTGTGGGAGAGGAAGAGAAGATCAGAGAGAGTAGGGAGTCAAGTGAAAATGACTGGGGCTTTTCCTGAAATAGTATTTAGGAGAGGCAGGCATCAGTCAAGACAGCAGGACCCCAGGGTAGAAAGACTGCTGGTGAGGAGGAGTCAGCAAAGAAGTGAGGAAATGACTATGACATCATGCAGGTAAATACTCCTTCAAATGAAGCAGATCAAAGCCACTCTATGCTTTCTCATATTGTGCAATTCTTGCCTTTGTCATACAATAAAGCCGAATGAGGATCTATCCAAGGTGCTAAATATCACAAGTTTCCAAACTAGGGTATTGGTACTTTGAGGGGGACAAGCAGTAATATTTAGTAAATGGCTATATTATTGTATTGGACTATTCCAAAATCAGCAGTGTCAGTGAAAAAAAATTGTGGATTAGGGAAAAGACTAAGAAGGTGGGGGTGGGAAGGCAAGAAAACATTATAGTTTATCTGAAAAAACTGAAAGAAACAGTTTTGGACATAATTACTGCTGACTAAAACAAAGTGAATAAGGTTTGTATATGAAGCCCTTCTTATTAAGTGAAGTGGAAAAAACAGTGATAAAAACCCAGCAAAAGATAAGTTAATGAATCATTGCAATAACCAGAAACTTTGAACTGATTTTGAATCAGTGAAATTATAACATTTTTGGTTTACCCTTGTAGGAGATGTGTCACATTCTTACTGTGTGTACAAGGTTTCAACTCCATCTAGAGCAATTTATCTCTATAAATCAGGATAATCAGTCCTGTTCTTAAACAAAAAGCAAGAAACAAACTAGAGGCTGAACATGATAGGTGGCTATCTCTTTTAAAAATTATACTAAAAAACCCCCTGTTGATTGAGAAGAAAGGTAAGTGTTAGAAGAAAGATAAGATCAAGTATCTCACTAATTCATTTGACTGTGTTCTGATAAATACTGAATAATTTTATCATACCAAAAGTATTGTTATATATTGAATATAGTTGTCCTGATAAAAATTAAATTATTTTATCTTTCATATGCATAAATGTGAATTCAAGAATTTATGTCCTGTCATTATTGAATAGTCAATCCACAAGCATTTATTAGGCTCTTACTATATGCAAAGCACTGTATTAAACATCAAAGACACAAACAAAGGCAAAAACAATCCTTTGCCCTCAAGGAGCTTATTTTAACAGGAAGACAACATGGTAGTAACTAGGTATATGCAAATATAGAGAGATTATAGATACAACATATCATAAGGTTTACTCAGAGAGCCACAGATTACTGAACAGAATGAAACAGAAGTCCTCTCTCTTTCCTCTCAGTTTCACAGGAGACTGAAAAAGGTTAAGAACCCTATCTGTAAGTCTTTTAACATTCCACAGGTAGCAGAACAATATTGGAGTTGTCCATCCCCCTTGCATCAACCCTAGTTTTAATTCTTTGCAAACTGTGGTAGTCAATATTTCCTGAAATACAGAACCACTGGAAGAAAACTGATATTAGAAAGATGGGTTTGGGGGCCAGTGAACACCTCAGAATCACTAAAAGTATTGCATCATTTTCCAGATTCAATCCAATTTCCTCTATTCAGTATATTCTTATATCTTTCTGTTGCCCCAAGAATCATATACACTTCTCTGTTTAGTTTTTGAAGATCTTCACAACCTTGCCTTAACATTCTTTCCATCTTCACTGTATATTTACTCTGTGATCCAGCCTCCTCTTAGTTCCTCATTCATAACAGTTCATCTCCTATCTCCATTGTCTTTGCATCAACTATTTTCCATGCCTGAAATGCATTCCCTTCCCACTTCTACCTTGTAGAATCCTTGTCTTCCTTCTGGATGAGGCTAAAAACTTTTCCTGGTCCTCTCAGCTACTAGTGCCTTCCTCTCAAATTATCTTCTACTTAATCACCCCTATTTATTTATATTTATTAATTCTGTATCTACTTACACATGCCTTTGTTGTCTTCCCTATTAGAATCTAAGCACATTACAAGTAGGGATCCTTTAATTTACTGTATAAGTATTCCTACTGTTTTGCACAATATCCTACACATTGCACTTAATAGATGCTTAATAAGCACTTAATAGATGCCTGTTGATTGACTCTTTGTTATGGGCTGAGATTATTGTCTCTTTGCAGTACTTACATGATATAAATGTACTGATGGGACTAACTCAATGGTTTATCTATCCTGGATTGCATAGCACAATTTGGGTAACAAACATTCATTCTTCCTCCATTTGTTTGGGGTTTTTTTTTCCCTGAGTGGATTCTTGGAATTCTCTTTTAAGTGGTCACAGACCTTGCCAAGAAGGAACTATGGCATTTGTCACAATATCACCCATAAACAGAAGCATTTGGAAGCTCTCAGCACCTGTATGGATATCTTTTCCTTTTGGACTCTGCACTGGAGATTGGGGCAGTGTTGAATGCTTTTGGTTTTCCAACCTCCGTTTTATACCTCAGGTAATGTTAATAATAAAAAGATTATTTAACAGAGTTATCTTTGTGGTTATCTTCTGTTAAGGGATTTTATGTAATCTTAACATATTTATGGGAGACATTATCTTGGAGTAGAGACTTTGAGGTTGCATTCTGTTCTACACCAAGTCAGAGGCTGTTTTATAATTAACAAATATAAATAAGAGTGGGATCCTGTACTCTCTGCACCTTTCATTCAATATTATTATTGTGAAGATGTGGTCTGCCTTAGAAAGTGATTTTAAAAAGCCTGACTGCCCCTTTCCCATGTTTTCTTCAATGATACTTTATATTTGTAAATAGTTCATTCCCATTAATTTTTTAGATATGAGAAATTGGGCATATGGGTCAACAGTTACTGATTGCCTTTTGAGCAACATTCTGTATCTTCTTCCAGATATCTTGAAATATAAATTCCTCAATGCTTTTAAGTTTGTTTCACTTCTACCTTGGATTTCAGGGCACATGGTAGGTGTAAAAAGACTCTCACACATTTCCACTGATAGCCTACATGTAAGAAGTGTCATAAGGGACAAAATACAGGAAATGATTAGAATCATATGTTGTTGATCAAAATCATATATTGACAGAGAAGGATACCAGATAGATAGTGACAGGGTACAAGTGCCCGTGTGTCCCGGAAATGAGAAAAAGACCTAAAGAAAGGACTTCAGCATAATAGGTAGATCCTCCAAGGATGCTACATAGGAGAACAAGGGACAACAATCCCAGAATCAGATGGCATAAGTGGGTTGCAATCTGCAACTCTGGAGGGAATACAAACATCAGTCCCTTAGCCAGCAAGTCATTTATTAAACACTATCTATCTGCTAGGCACTGAGCTAAGAGTTGGGGATACAAAGGAAGGCAAAAACAGTCTTTACCTTCAAGGAGTTCACAAGGGAGATCATTCCAGGAATATACAAAAGCTAGTACAAAGGCATGGAGATGGGAGATGGAGTGACCCGAAGTTAGGCTCTCAGCATCTCTCAACTGTATTATTGGTTGTCCTTTCTTACGTGTTTCTTTAGTCTTATTCATTCTTCATTCAGTTTCCAAAGTGATTTGTCTAAACTGTAGGACTGATTGTGCCACAGCCCTAATTAATGGGCTCCAAGGTTTCCCTATAACCTTCAGGATTAAAGGTAATAAACAGGCATGTAAAGTTTTTCATAACCTGGCCACCTTCTAACTTTCTAAACTTCTTTTCCACATACTCTGTGATCCAGTTAGACTGGCTTACTTACTTGCTGTTCATATAACAATCTATTTCCCATCTGTAATTGTTCACATTTGCCTCTTACTTCCCTTGGTTTCTCAAATCCCACCTTCTGCAGGATGACTTTCTCAGTTTCCCAGTTGATGGTGCCTTTTCTCCTAAGATTACCTTCCATCTGCTCTGAATGTTATCTTGTATAGATCTATTTATTTACATGTTGTCTCCCCTGTTAGAATGTAAGCTCCTTAAGGGAGGAAATATCTTTGCCTTTCTTTGTATCCTTGAATTTAGCACAGTGCTTGACATATACTAAGAGCTTAATAAAGGCTCCATGACTGATTTACTCACTGTAGCTTGGATTGTAGAGTCCATAGAGGGAAGTAAAGCAGAAAAAGCCTGGAAAGATAGGAAGTGGCCAGGTTGTGACAACTTTAAATGAAATCATGGTGTCATTGATGTGTGTGCTTGGTCTGATTCAACTCTTCCGATTTTTCATCTTCTTTAGTTCCATTTCCATCAGTAAACAAATATATGACAAAGTGTAACAACTTTAAATGAGTCATTACCATCTGCTTTAAAATAAGCTTACTACCACATGGGTTTACATCTAAAAATCAGAAATCTCATTCAATCTCTCTGAATGAAAAATTATTTTACATTATTTCCCTGGCCTGGCATCCTGACTGAAGTTCTTAAGTAGTTCCACATATATATGATAACAGGCTGTTATAAAAGGGGAGATTAATTCCATGGGAACTATGTTAAAAATGAGCAAGACCAAGGGTGTTACCATAGGCTTACTATATTATTTAATATACTATTGTGAAATGACTTTTGTTTGGGGGTAAATTTGTGTAGGGATGCCCCTGTGTATTTTCACCCCAAATGCTTTTTTGAAGACTCAAGGACCTATAGGTTTTGAAAAATAAGGCATCCCTATATGGTCTCAGATTAATCTGTGAATTATTTGATGGATTTACTAATCTCTTTCTCATTAGTGCTCATGAAACATTTAAGCATCATTTGCATACAAGGTACTAGATAGCATCAAGGCACCATCCCTATTCACAGGATTTATACTTTTCTTAATATAATATGTCTTTAATTTCACTTTTTCTACATACTTTAATCTTTTCAGTTCTTTTCCTTAATCCTATTAAGTCTGTCCTCTAAAAGGATAGGAAGGGAAGTGATAAGCAAAGAAAGCAAGCTTTCATGCCATGTAAGTTAAATTACTAAAATTAAATCCAAGAATTTCAGGTTTGTTCTCTAAAAGATGTCTAGTCAGCTCAAATGGAAAATTTGAGGAACATGCAACACTTCCTGTGTATATATCCTTATTAAAATGGCCCTTAGTAAAGTTTCTGTGTAGAAAGAAAATCAGGACTGTGAAGTTCCTATTTTGTTGTTTTAGATTAAAAAAAACAAAACAGAACTATTCTTATTTCTCATAAAACATCAATGACATGACAAACATCTGTACTATTGGTTGCTCTGTTGTTAATAATAAGTCTCTCGTGATTGAGGCTAGAAAGGAGAGCTCAACTTAAGACAACCACACAGAAGTGAAGGGGACATAAAACTGAGATATAGTTATTTGATATTAAATGTCAGAAGGAAGCAAAGTTGACGTCCACAAGAGTTTGATACTACTTGAGACAGATGGAAAATGATTTGTTTCTGACAAGATATACCCAAACTACATACCCAATTAGGTTATTTGTTGTCCTAGTGTGTCTTATTGATGATATGAGCTAGCATACACATATGTGCATCTACATGGCACAGTGGATAGAATGCCAGCCTTAGAATCAGGAGAACCTGAGGCCAAATCCAGCCTCAGACACTTACTAGCTGTGTGACCCTGGGCAATTCACTTAACCCTATCTGCCTCAGTTTCTTCATCTGCAAAATGAGCTGGAGAAGGAAATGGCAAACTACTCCCTTTGCCAAAAAAACAAAAACAAAAACAAAAACAAAAAAAACCCAAACAGGGTCACAGAAAATTGGACACAACTGAAAAACAATAGCATATAGTACTTTAGGGTGCATATTATACTTTTAAGTTTTGCAAAGTACTTTATGTATGTTATCACATTTAATTTTTGCAACAGCCCTGTGTGACAGGTGCTATTATTATCCTCATTTTAAGGAAAAAGAAACCGAGGCTGTGAGAGTTTAAATAACTTTGCCCAGGTTGCACAGCTAATGAGTCAGAGGCACAGTTTGAATTCAGGTCTTCTTTACTTCAAGTTAAATACCATTCCTCCTGAGGTCTTAGGGAGAAAAGAAAGCACTGATGCTTCTGTTTTTCTTTAAAGTTTATAAATTCACTACTTTATGAAGTTTCATGACTGAATCTACTTTATTAGAAAAAAAATATAAGGTCATTAAAAAGTCCAGATATGCACCCATAAAAAAAAAAGCAGACCAATGATCAAGGGAGCTATTGGTATGCTTCTTGTATCAGATTTCTTCCAACCAATGATCTCTCTGATTTCTTGAATGACTTTCTGACATTCTAGCTTCTAATAAGGATTGTGAGAGATGTACGAACATTGGTTTTTTCTTGTTGAGGGTGAACGTCACCTTTTGAGAAAATAACACTGAAAGATATCCCAGAAAAGGGGCAAAAAAAGGTGGTTCACGCTGGCAGGTCTATAACTATAGTCCTAGGCCTTGACATTTATCAGACTCTTTAGTATTATTTAATAACCACCGGTAGGTGTGTAATTTTTAAGAAGACATTTTCTTTCTCTGTTATGGATGACTGCTATAAAATACCTTGGGGTTTCAAGTCTCATTTGTAAGTAAGTCAGAGAAAGGAAAGAGAAATCAGAGAGAAGGGACTACTGTCTTAAAGTAACTTCAAATTTCATTACTCTCTCCATAAAACAAACAAAGAATCAAAGCAGGCATTCACTTCACATTTTAACTTCTAACACTGAGACACTTAAGACCTCAAACTTAGTTAGTGTCTTAATCACCTGAATATCCTATGCTTTCCTTACTGTCTGTTTTGTGTTTTTCTATAATTTAAGCAGAAAGTACCAAAAATGATTTCCTAGGAGATCTGTGAAATGGTCTATTTTGATGAGTCTGTGCTCACCTCATACTCCTCCTTGAAGCCATATCCTTCTGCACATTTCATCTGGGTGATGTGCTGTAGTAAATCTGCCACTCGGATGGCCGGATGAAGCTGTCCTGTCTGGTAGGGCACATCTGCATTCTCTCGCTTCTTGTAAGTGTGGGACTGGACCAAGCTGCTTGTGTCACTGGCCATCGTATGGGTTTCATCTAGAAAAAGAATGGCAAAAAAATAAGCAAGGGTCCATCAACAAGCTAAGTTTCAAGCACATTGTCTGTTAAGAGATTGGCAAATGTCATCATCAAAATCTATAACTTGCAATACCCTCTTGTGATGGCTCAGTAAGGAAGAAAAGTAAAATGTCCAGAGCTTCTTAATGGGAAGAGCAAGACTCACTGGAATGAGCCAAAGAATTTATGCTTCGAAAAGCAGTCCAAACCATATACTGCTTTCCAAATGCTAATTTACAAGGAGAGTTATTAAGCCCCTCAGCCACCGTGTGCTAAATCAAACCAAAGTTTCATCTTGAAACTTCATCAAGTCCCCTTGGTTTAAAACAGGACTTGTTTCTTTCCAAGGTTAGTTGACTCTTCTTTATTACAAAGTAGATTCTCTACAGATGGCCTTGTGAGCAAAATAAAAGTGCACAGAATGGTTTATGATTTTTAAAGCCAGGACTAAATGAATGTGTGGATTTGATAAAACATATTGAAAAAAAAAACATACACACAAGAGGGGAGATGATAAGGGGTCACCTGACTGGCCACTTGGCATGCTTTAATCATGGGCCATATCAAATGTGAAATGTTAAATGACTGCATGCAAGCCAACACACAACAGAACCAGCTGGGTTTGAAAAAAAAATCTATAGGTAATACACACATTCCCACTCCCTCCACACCTTTTCAATGGGGCAGATGGGGAACTTACCATTTATTGGCACTTTTAAGAAGATACATATCAGGAGGAAAAAAAAAGAGGAGGAGAAAAAGGAAACAGGGCATAAGCAACAGTAAGTACTACATGAATCATTACAGGTAGTTTCTATTTTGAACTTTTAACTTTACAATTTAATTTTCTACTAATAAGTAATTTGGTCAGAGGGCCAAGCCTAACTTTCTCCACCAAGTTAGGGTGGAGGTGTTTAATAGAAGCACTTGAGAATAAATGGGAGCTTAAAATAATTTCCTAATTGCTTCCTATTCTTTAGAACTAAATAAGAACTAAATGAATCTTATTTTTACTTAATATGTTTTCTCACTGAAATACCAGGGCCAAGACTACCAAATTGTGCTACAATTTGGTCCAAAAAGCCTAAAGAGGCCATAGTTTTAACAAAAGAGCACTAATAAAATTAGTGTCATCAGTTGCAGAAATATTAGGCATTTAAAAAAACTTTTATGTAAGGAGAAGTTTTATAATATTAAGATTTTAAGATACTCATTTTCTAAAGATCAATATAATAAATGAACTACCTATGTTACATAGTGAGGATATTTTAATCTTCTCTATAGACTCAAATTTTCAAAATATACCACTAAATTGATTTATCTATCTCTTAAAATATGAACACTAGAACTGGAGATAATTTTAGGCAAAAAGGATGAAAGTATTTAATATTTATACATGAAATACACAAGATCGTTTTTAAAAATTAGATTGTTTATTGATGGGAAGTTTAAAAAATCCAGTTCCAATGTACTATTTTTTTTTTAATCCTTGTTTGGAATCTAAAGTCTATCTACATTGCAAAGCACCTTGGAATGCATGGCATGAGAGGTGGTACACGTGTGTAGCTATGTTGCTGTTGCTGAAATGGCACCTGGATCACTACAAGGTGGCTAAAGACACAAAAGACAAAATAAAAGTGCAGTAAGTTGATTTTATGATTTTTATTTGGACTCACTGAAATTTGGCTAAATTCGGTAAAATTCAGTAATTGTTTTCTTAAGTCAGAACAGTCAGAATTACATCCGAAAATTTTCCTTTCAGGTTTGCTTACTGTTGACAACTTGGCTTAAAAACTGGGGTATTGGGAGCCCCAGTTGGAATGCTAAATCAGCTGGGCTGAGACGCAGCACATTCTTTCCTTGAGATGATAATAAATGAAACACTGCTAATGAGTTTTCCCCTCTGTGCCTCTCTCATTCTCTCAGCTTTGGATCCTTTGGGATGCACATTATTAATATATTCTCTACTGTGGGGTGACCTTATAAGCTTCCTTTAAATGATTTGGACCATTCAATGGGAATAAAAACAGCAACCTAACCATTCTCCAGTTTGTAGCAGGGAAGGTTATGTTGCAAGAGCTGGCCATTGTTGTGCTAAATTCTGCTCAGATTCATGAGTTTTAAACCCTTGTAATTAAAGCTACCCAGTGTAATATGTATGAAATGACCTACCAATACATAAAGACATAATGGTCTCATTATCACTGTGGGCAGGATTTAAACTTTTAAAAATAAAATCCACCTAAACGAAGGAGATGGTTAACAAGTAAATGTATTCACCAGAATGAACTATGTGGTTCATGGACCAATGGTTTTAAATTTGAGTATTTAAATTTATATAAATTGTCTACTTAAAAATGCTATTTAAATTTTTATTTTCCTTCCCAGAGGCTGCATGGTACAGTAGAAAGAACACTGGGTTTAGACTAAGGAGGCAGGTTCAAATCCCACCTGTCTCATACTACCCAAGTGACCTTAACCAAGTTACTTAACAGTTTTGGCCTCAGTTTCTTTATCTGTAAAACAGGGTGGGATGAGGGGAGAGGGGATTGGACTAGATAATCTCTCAATATCTTTCAGCTCTAACTCTTTGGTTTCAAAACCCTAACTTGATTACATGCTCATATGTAAAAAAAGAGAGAAAGGGCTATGGAATAAAACTCGAGGGAGTGGAAGCAGCCCAAAGCTTCCAACTAGGATTTAAAGTCTCAGGATTAAATTAGAAATATGCTCTTAAATAATTCAGGGAAAAGATATGTTAAGATATCTTTTTTTAAAAAGCAACTGGGGTTAAGTAACTTGCCCAATGTTACGTGGCCAGTTATTTTGTGTGAGTGTTAAATATCTGCCGAAACTGATACTGAGTCCTCCTGACTCCAGGGTGGCGCTCTTACTCACTGTGCTACTTAGCCACCTCTATGTTAAGATATCTTAAAGACTGGCAATACTAGCAGAATGGATGTTTCAATTTCTCCCCTATATTAGTTTAAAAAATCAGATGCAGAAAGCATATCAATATGATGGTGTAAATAACTTTAAAAGTGGCCCTGTGAAAAAATCAAGGATTCTCATTTTGATACTACTGAATGTGTCCATTGTTTTCAAATTCTGAGAGATACCCAGATGAATATTTACTTTATTAGGAGGAATTTTAAAATTCTCTTTCTTATTTAAAAAAAAGTCCCAAGGATGCAAAGATGATGCACTTTGCCAACCATACAATGCTTCCTGGGGTATCACCTTTTTGTGAAAATATATTTTAGCACATGCTGACTTAAAAAAAAAATAACACAACTAGCCCTACTTAATTAATCTGGGAATGCTGGCACCTGGGGATGAATGACTGAGGAAGTACCTGAATATTAAATCATTCTGGGAACATGAAAAAGCTCTGCTTCCCCATATTTAAAAGAGAAGCTATTATCACTAATACCACTACAGCCACAAAAAATAATATAAGGCAAGTTATTCAGGTGTCTGGTCTCACAAGGGTGAGTGTGGAAGAGTTGCGAGAAAAGAATCATAAGTTGACTTGACTATGCCTACTATGCTTCATAAGGATTTATACTAACACTACATGATCAGTCTAAAGAAATAGAACTTCAAAGCACTATCACTGGTTACTCTGACAGCAATAGATGCTATATAGAATCACCAAAATTTATCAGTTCACTTGAGTTGGTCTTCAACCTGTGTAATTTGATACTACCAAAATTGTCCTTTTTAAGTGATTGTTTCACCATACAGAAGACTAACACTTTTTTTAAAAAAAAGAAAAGTCATTAGGGTTCAATAATTACAAAGTAACAACTAAAAAAAGTCCACTACCCTAAAATTGATTTAATAAGCTTCTGATTATCTTATTCTGAAACCTGAATATTTTCTACCTTTTGACATTTTGTGACTTAGTCCTCCCCACTCACTCGAAGCTCCTCCAAGGTCAGAATATCTGCCAGACAAAGTGCTGAATGAATGCTACAGCACACAAAGAAATCTGAAATCTTAGCCTGTCAAAAGTTTCTGCAGATGTCATTTGCATGCAGATTACATTGTTATGGTAGCTATGATTAACTTGTCCCCCACTCATGTAAGTGCAGAAATGTTGCATTTCTTTGCTTTAGACATGGCATTAAAATAAAGGGGAGGTGCCATTAGCTCCCTCCCCACCACAAGAGTTCAGCAGTCTAAGTTCTGGGTCTTCTGCCCTTTCCTATGGCTATCCCTGCTTTGTCTTACTTTGGCAACACAGTGGCTCAAGCTCAGACAACACAATAGAAAAAATTACATTAATACAAAATCATAGAGAAAAGAGAAGCACAGGAGGAAAAATTGACAGTTGCAGAGATATAAACCTTTGTAAAAGAATTAGGAAGGAGTTAGAACAGTTGAGGATGGAACTCTGGCTACAATGAATTGTTATATACCTTGATGCCGTTTTTGCTGTGCTCCTTTTCGGTATGGTTAGTAATAGAAAGAGAACACAAGCCATGACACACTCTGGTTACTTAAGCGTCTCAAATGCAATAGCAGCTCATGCTCATTCTGTTATCATAGCCAGGTAATGCCATCTCTCTTCACCCTTCTCCTAGTGGACACATTGGACATTACCCCACCCCCACCCCCCGCCCCCTGTGCTGGAAACATTTCATTCTTTAAATACTTTGTGCCCTACAGGGCTAACACCTTATTTCATTTCCAGTGACATCTGACAAATAATAAATCATCTGATTGTAAAGTGCCATCTTGTCATTTCACTGCTCAAAATATCAGCTCCTTTGAAATTTCACTGTGTGACAGACACATTGGATAATTGGTGGTATTGTGAGCCTCACCAAGATCTGGTAGGTGGCCAAATTTTATTTTTACAATTTTATTTTTCTGTATATTTGGTATAATTAGAAAAAAGCTATTTTCAAAATTGATGTCCATAGTATATAGAAATAACTGAAAATAATGACAGACTATTTTCATTTCCATGATTATCACATTGGGCAAAATTCAGCTCTCAGACATCTAGCATGGCTAATTTGGGAGATGTATTCTCTCTGTATTCTCAAGCCTAAGTGTAGCATCTCAGTCTCCTCCAGTAAGGAGCCTCCTGAAAGTGTGCTGTCTGACTTGAATATGACAGCAGAAACGTTGGCATTGTCCCCAGCACACATGCAGGCAACCTTCCTTCTTAAGGGAGAATGTTTTAAAAATATTCTTTTTACTTCCCTCCCCCATGTCCTGTGCCCAATCATTGCACCATACAGAATAAAAATGCCAGTCTCTTAGAGAGTGGGCGCTGACTTTCCAAATTATTCCTGCAATAAACTTTGATAAAGGGAAATGTTCTCACCTAAAATTGCAGTTGGCACAAATGGATCTGTCATACATCATAAGCAGGTCAATGCAGAAAAGGTAAAAAGAGAAAGAACAGTAAATGATTGATGAAAAGTTCCCCCATGTCCCCCTAGAAAGCATCTGGTTACAACATGTCAAACATATTATTAAGCTCCTAAAGCACTGTGAATATAGTAATGTGGGCACTGATTGGTTCTGATTGCTAAAGGGTTTTGAAGAGATGAAACAATGAAAAAAATCAGTTACCTGGGTAATAGGAATTAGGCACTGTGGTGCTCAGTGTATTAGTTTTCATTGTGAAAGATGATGGTGAAGACACAGCTGTAAAGAAAAGAAAATCTAGTCATTGACAGCAGAGAGGTCACTGCCTGGAAAACTGGAGGCCACTTGGTGGGGAGGATGCTCAGGGCTCAATCCTGGTCCAGATCGCTGATGTCAGCAACAGCTCAGTGATCTGCCAAAAGTCTATGTAGCAATTATTGTCACTGTCATTGTTCCAAGAAAGACCAGTCTGGTCCCTGGAATGAGAAATTCCTATTTGTCTTTGAAGGCAGGAACCTGTACTTTGGAGGTGGTACCCTGTTATTACTTAAAATTTTAATCAAAAACCCATTTTGACTCAACAAAATATGTCATTTGACTTTTGTCATGACTTCTAGCTTTGTCTGGTATAGTTCTGTTTTCTGATTCACAAAGCTACTTTTGTACTAGGGATAAATATCTGTATGTACTTTTAGAGAAACAGAAAGAGAATTAAATTTTTTTCAGAAATTATTCAACAGGAATGCTGTTATTTGAAATTAACACAAACACTGGTCTTAGTTTTCTCAGCTGTAAAATAGGATAGGAAGGTACTGGACAAGCTATTTCTAAAGTCCTCACCAGCTCTAGCATTCTGATTTAATTTATAAAATTATATTGTTAGGCTGCAAAATTAGTCATCCTTACTGATTTATTCATGGATATTTATTTAAAATCTTTTTTCCCCAATCTTCAAGGAAATGTGATAGAACTACTGTTTTCCTTTACCTTTCTATTAACTTTTAGCAAAATAGTCTTCTCAAATTTTAATCCATAACATAAATTTTCCACTGTGTGACATACATTTGGAATAATTTACTTTCACAAAGAGAAAGTTTCTTTCTTGGGCTGGTAAATATATTCATTCACCTTTCTGACACTCAGTTGAGCCTGTACTCTTCCACTAACGTGTAAGGCTATAGTAGATATGTTCATTGTAATATATAAAATTTCTTTCTATGTACGTATGTACGTAGTTCCATACATACATCCCCAGCTTGGAAACACTTCATCAACCGCTGGCTTTATTGCCACCAATAACATCTAATCCCCTTCTTCTTCTTCTTCTTTTTTTTTTTTTTGCTTTTTTGGAGGGCAGTTGGAGTTAAATGACTTGCCCAAGGTCACATGGCTAGTAAGTGTTAAGTGTCTGAGGCCACATTTGAACTCAGGTCCTCCTGTCTCCAGGGCCAGTGCTCTATTCACTGTGCCACCTAGCTGCCCCTAGTGTTTGTTTTTTAATATGTAGTCTTATCAAAGTACTAATTGTCCTATATTTACAGAAGTCTTTTACATACATGAACAAACTTGATCTCTAGAACAAGTCTGATCAGTAGAGAGAGGCAGGTATTCATAGAATCTAATTCACAGGGCTATGTGATCACTCACATATCTAAAACACTGTGCAAAGCTCATTATGTCTCACTTATTCATCTGTGTCCATTTTTTTCAAACCCGTACAGCTAGCTAGTGACTGAGCTGATATTAGAACTCATACTTCTTGGGTCTCATTGTGTTCTTTTTCCTACATCACCTTGTTAAATTCATTTCAGAGACTTGTATGTAAATTAATCTTTGATAATTATTTAACAATATTGTTCCTGAAATAAAAAAGTGTTCTTAGTACAAGAGGCATAAATGAGAATATCACTGATGAGATTAATACATCTATTCCAAAGGATTTACTTTAAAACTTTGCTTGTTCATTAAGCTGCTCAAATAATATGAAACAAGCCACAACAACAATACAGAATATACCTGTAAAGATACTTAGGTCAGCAAAGATCGAGTGATGTCGTTTGTTGTATTATTTGCAAATATTTATGAAGTGTACTGGTAAATATTTGCATTATAATATATATATATACATATATTTCATCTTTCACAAAATTAGAACAATTAAAAACATTAGTTCTATTGTAGGGCCAATAATCTACAGCTAGAATGGAGAATTACTTCAATCTCCTCATTTTAGAGATGAGGAAACTGAGAGACAGAGAGATAGAGGGACTTGCCCAAGGTCACATATGTAAGTAAACTTCCCGAGGTGGGATTTGAATCCAGGGCCTCAGATGCCAGAGGCAGCCCTCTTTTTACTGTATCATGCAGTCTCACTAGCTTCATTCATGAAAAACACTCTCATTTCTCCTTTACATACTACATCTCATCCCCTTTCATAATAACTTGTGATAGGCAACATAATCTGCATTGTATGGAGGGCACATTTCCATCCCTCACAAAGATGTTTATTTTTATGTCCTGCAACTTCAATTCTTCTTATCTCTCCAAATCAAAAAGTTCTTCTTGCTTTTGATTTACTATAACTACTCCATTTCTCATAGTTTTCTATTACCTAAAGATCTCACACACACATTCATACTTGTGTTGTCTTCATGTAGTGGATGTTTTAAAAATGCCGGTTGAGTTGAATTATGCCTGCAGCCTAGTGGTCAACTAAATCCTTTCCAAGGTAATTTTTCTCCCCCAGAATCCTGCCTTTTTGTTATTGTAAAGGCCTTAAGAGAGCATTGTGATAAAGTTTCAGCAGGGGGGTCAGTCCTAATAGATAGCCTTTGATGTGGCCAATTCACTATTCAAAGTAATGGGAAGAGAGAAATGAAAGAATATTGCCCCATTTTTACTACTAGCTTTACTGATGGGAAGGACGAATAAAGGCCCTATGGTAGGTCAGGCAAGAAAGCTAATGTAGTTTTCACAGGAATTCTACTGTGCATGAAAATTTTTAGCTTTCCATAAATACACTCGCCTTAAAATGTTAAATGTCAAATTAGAATTCCTGTCCTGGGTACATCTGCCCTGTTGTTCAAACATCAAAAGCTCTGTAACTTGATGTGTGTTCCTGCTATTTTGGTGAGTTATTCCAAATACATTTATTTCTAAGAATTCTCACCATGAGAAAGGCATTTTGGAAAATCATCCTGTATTCTTATAAAGTGAGACCCCAGTAACGGTATATTTCCTTTCCCCTAAGAGTAACAAAATACAAACTGTAACTAAGAATATGAAATCTTATTGCTAAAGCTGGGAAATCCTCTTAAGTGTTATTATATTGTCCTAAAAATATATGCAAAGAAAACAAAATCCAATAACAACAATGAAACCTTCCCCTCTCCCAGGAGAGTTAGAGTTTATTTCTCTAATAGGCAGAAGAGGTAAAGAAGGTAATTTCTACTTTGTTAGGTAAATAAATTTCAAAACCTTGGACACTATCTACATTCTGTATATACACATATAATGGTGTCTCACCTGATAGAATCTAAGTTCCTTGAGCGCAGAGACTAATTCATTCTTGTTTTTTCAAGCCCTGGACCTAGCACTGACCAGGTGCTTAAGAAATGCTTGTCATTATTTATTTAGCCACAGAACCTCAGAGCTGGAAGGGATCTTAGAATGTAGACCAACCCACATATTTTATGCATAAGGAAAAGAGATAAAGTTACTTGTGCAAGGTCTAGGGGCTAACAAGTAGTGGTGTCTCAACCTGAACCCAGGTCCTTCAATTCAGGTTTCTTGATTCCTATCCCAGGGTTCTTTCATTTAGCCCAAGCTATCTATATAGGTACTGAGAATTGAGGGCAAAAAAAGGCTGTTGGTGGTATGTCATGGCATCAGTAGTGTCATTCACACAACAAACAGCCTTCATTAATGGGTCAGAGTCAACTGTAAGGAAATCACCTTAGGCTATCTCGTCCACTGACACCTAAAACATGCCCACCAAAATTGAGCTCCATTAGGCATTAATGAAGTTTATGTGGTAGTGACATATTGAAATGATTCCTGCATGGCAAGCTGAAGTGGGGTTACCATAGCTGGGGTGAGCAGAAAACTGTATGAAGCAGAATGGTTAATGGTACAATACAGACATGGACTTCTGAGAAGCAAAAGCAGGCGGACCCAGTGCACTGTGCCCTCTGGGTGGTGTGGCATGAACCATGCACAGAAGAAAGATGAGGGGCGGTGTATCTGGTAGACATTGATTCAGGCCAGGCACACAGAACCATAAGGAACAAAAGAATTTGCAAGGAATAGTTATGGTTATTGCCCAGGGATAGATTATGTGCGTACTCTGAAGCTTGAGCTTTGCAGGTATCTTTTTACATATAGAATACTCAAGATTGTTACCTTTAAGAACAAAGGACAGAATCACATAGAGATTTGTGCTTTCCTTTGTACTCCAAAATGACAGCATTGCTACACAGCCAGGTTTTTAAAAAGAAACTAATGGATTTTTGCTGATTCATTCACTTTTTCTTTACTAGTTGCCTTTCTGATCATTAGCATGCGTTTTCAACATAGCTAGCAAAGATGAAGTTGCAATCTGTGGCCATAAAACATGGGGGGGAAAGTCAGCTAGTCTATATCAGGAATGGACTTGTGCCTCATTAGAACTATGAATTAATAGCAGATGTTGAGAAACATATAGAAATATAATCATTTTATGTATTTATCTCTTTGTAGTACAACTAAAGCCTGACTAATATAGGAGGGAAAGAAAAACAAATTCATTATTTATTCTTCAAATAAACAAGCTAATTTTTCCTTATAATTACGCCAGAACTGTTGAACAAAGAAAACAACTAACTTGCTCCTAGTCTGTAGCAAATTGTTTTTGAATAGGTTTTAACTGTACAATATCCTATACCACATCACTATTAACAGGACCTGAGTCATAAAAAAATAAGCAGGAGTGTCCTATAATAAGATATCTTCTTTATGGCAGAAAGGATTAAAATGCTATTGCTATTAAGGGAGGCTAGTCCTTGGTCTGACAGTTCAGGACATTAGGGAAACTGTTTTGCAACCCTGGGAGATGAGAGTTTCCAGGAGTACTCAACTAAACCACTGAATTAAACAGGTGAAGGAGAAGTTTTGGGGGAGTTTTTTAAACCCTCTTCCTCAATCATGGACCCTCCGAAATGAAAGAGAAATGGTTAAAGCCAACATTTCTGAACTTACATCTCCCATTCAAATTGTGTGTGTCCATGAAAGAAAATGCCTCATCACAGTTGGTTCCTTGCTCAGCATAGCTCTTATCCATTGAATTCACCATCACTGTCATCTCCTGTCGGGTGCTGCTCATCGTTTCCTTCCGCTTCTTGGCCAGTTTCCTTAGAAAACAAAGTTCATATGTATGTTTAAGTTTCTCTTAATTTATCTTTGCGTATATCATAGTGATCACTAATAGTATAGTGCCAGGCAAATAGTAGACACTTAGATAGTGATATACACTCATTAGACAATACCCGTTTTTGTATTCTGAAATTCATCTAAAATGGTTTTCTCTGTACACCTCACCTTATGTGGGAAAATGTAAAGTGATTTGTAAATCTCAAAGTGCTATGTAATGGCTAGTTGTTATTATATGCCTCAGAGGCTTTGTACTGGCTGTCTCACTTGCCTGGAATTCACTCCCTCCTTATCTTGCCTCACAGAGTGGCTCTCTTCCTTTAAAAGGCAGCACAAATACCATCTTCTGAATGAAAAATTTCTAGATTCCCCTAACTGCCCTCCCTCCAAACTACCTCATCTATTTTGTATAATTCATATTTATTAACTTTATATCATGTATATTATATACACATATATGTTATATAATTTTTTTTCATATTAGAAGGTAAGCTTCTTGTGAGGAGCAACCGTTTCATTCATTGTCCTTGTATCCTCAATGCTTTGCACAGTAGCTAGCACTTAATAAATATATGATTGATAAATGCTGGTTGAATGAAAAAAATATACATCTAAATTTCAAATAGAATCAATAAGAGATCAAGTTTAAGAAGAAAATAATTCAACAAACATCCAGTTTAACAAATATATGTTTGCTAAAGTGGCAACTGTGTAGCAAATTAGATATTTGTAAAGTTCTTAGCAAAGTAACTGGCACACAATAAGCCCTTAATAAATGTTTACTCCTTTCCTTTCCTCCCCAAGTACAAGCCACTGTGCTAGGAACTCCATAATATTATTTACATAAACACATATGAGTATATATGCACATATATGTATATATATATATACAATGAAATTTTATTTCATATAGACACAAACATTAAAGGTCAATAGTATTAAAACCTGAAAAATAACGCTCCCATTCAGCATTTAACTACCTGCTATTTGTAAGACCTAAAAAAAAGTTGGATTGTGTAACAATCCCAGTTGGGCAGACAGTTGTGACAACGGAACTAATAACATATTCACCAAATTGCTCAAATTTGCCCATAGCTATTGCTTGTATAAAGGATTCTAAGAGCCACAGAACACACCCTATAGGAAAAAAAATGTAGAATCTAAAAGTCACACCACAAATCTTATGGAACAAAATCTGAAACAGACTAAATTGTCAGTGAAATTAAGTAAATGAAACAATGATTTACAAAACTTGCAAACAAAAAGTTACCAGCAAGCAACTATAAGTTTTATTTAGAATAATCATAATAATAGTTTTTACTTTGTGTTTTATAATTTACAACTGGCTTTTCAAATAATCTGGACAAAGAATATGTTCTTAGCACACTATTCCAAACTGTCAATTAAACAACATTTGGTTGCTATTGGTGAAGTCCACATAGCAAGCCAGACAAATTTCCAAGATGTTAGGCCACTAAGAAAGCATTTATAGGGGTAGCAAATCACAACTGCTCTGGCTTCTGCAGATAAAAACATAAAAGGAACATTTGGGCTGTGGAATCAGACATATCCTCAATTATTTAGAAAAGTTAGCCAAACTTTGGTCACTTGTATGACTTTAAGCCATGAGGAATTTATAATCAGGGGTGATTAGATGGCACAGTGTATAGAACCCTGGCCCTGGAGTCAGGAGGACCTGAGTTCAAATATAGCCTCAGATACTTAACACTTATTAGTCGTGTGACCTTGGGCAAGTTACTTAACCCTAATTGCACTGCCTTCCCCTCCTCCAGAAAAGAAAAAAAAAAGAATTCACGATCAATTCATCAGAAAGATTACTAAAACTCACTTTAACCTAACTAAAGAGACTTTCAATAAGAATGTTTTATATGTATTATATTAGGTTAATAATAAGGGATATGAAAATGTATAACAAATTCTAACGCTAAACTTTTTTGGCTAATTGAAACTTACAGAACCATCAGTAATTTATATAACATAACGTGATAAAAATATTTTTATACATTTCCTACATATTTTAGGTATAAGCTTAGTTTTTAAGCAGCTCAGGAAAAGAAAAAAAAGATTAAGTAATAAATGGATATATAAGGTAGAAAATAACCCTAATGCTACATTAAATCTCAAAAGATTTAATTTTCTAAATTTTGTCTAAAACTTCTGTTATGTAAGACATACAAGGAGCTAATACAAATATATAAGAACAAGAGCCATTCCCCAATGATAAATGGCCAGAGGTTGAGAAAAGAAAGATTTTTTAAAATCCAAACAATCAGCAACAATATTAAAGGATACAAAAAATCACTAATAATAAGAAAACTTCAACTTAAAAGAACTCTTAGATTTTCCTTCACTGTCATCTGATTGGTAAAAGGGATATGTGTAGCTGATTTATTAGTGTCAGTTTTCCAAATCCAGGCCATAGAACCTTTCTTAATCCTCTTTTCCAATCATCAGTGGAAGATAGAGAACCAAATTAGGGGCTAGGGAGGGAATATTATGTTTAGTTCTTCAGCTGCAGTTGCAAATGACCCATTTTATCTCAGCTTCTACCTCTGAGAGCTCCATGGAAAGACATTATTGGACCAGCTCTCTATGGGAACACTCAAGGAGGGAGTAGATTGAGATTATTGTCTAAACAGTCCCAGCAAAATGGTGGGCTTTTGCTTAAATGCTTGCTATTTCTTTTCATTTGATTTATACAGTTTCCCTTCTTCCTCCACAAATTCTCCTTTTTATTTTCCATTACAGACTTAGCCCTATGTAACTTCTGAAAACTTCTCCCCCATCCTTCACTTGATTTTAGATTTCTGAAAGTAAAATTTAGGCAGTTAGATCTGTCATTTTTTTTCTTTCCCAACAATAAAAAAGTTCTATTGGAATTGATGCATTTCATTTCTAATATCTACCTGTGAGCACAAATCTCAGTGATTCCCAAGACAGTATACTGTAGATCTCTTTGCCTGATAACTCATTTCTAGTAAGGATTTTCCCCCCTCCACACAAAGTCAGTCAAATAAGAGACTCACAGCTATAAATTGAGAGCTATTAAGCACATGAATTTGATAGATCTGAGATCTCATGGATGTGGCTGCTCCTTTCAATGATGCAGTTTTTAAGTGATTCATACTTTTTCATTCTGTGTGACTCCTATTGGTATTCACCAGTAGGTTCTCTAGGGTCCACACAACACTTGATAGACCTTCCTATAAAGTTTCTAACATTAAGTAGACATCAAAAGAAGACAAAAACCTGTCTATAATTACTATGTCAATTACTTCCTTTTAATTAAGATCTGGTGAGAACTTATCATCAGAAAGATTACTAAAATAATAGCATTTTTCTGCCCACTCCCATTGTACATCAGTATAGTACTTATAATGCCAAATACTATTTTGCTTATATTACTACCCCACCCCCATAATCCTATACTTAAGGATTCTTGACTTGATTGGATTCTGCTTGCTGTTCTTCATATATAACATTCCATCCCCTGTCAACATATGTTTGCACAGGCTATTCGTCTCCAATGCCTGGAATACTGTTTAACTCCTTATTTATGCTTCTTAAAATCCTTAGCTCCCTCTAAGGTTCAACTCCAATACTAACTTCTTCAGGAGACCTTTTCTGATTTCCCCAGCTGTTATTGTTCTCCATCTCCACCAAATCACTGTGTAATTATTAATATATTCACTGTATTTATTTGTAAATATTTTATATAATTTATAAGAGTATAAGCTCCTTGGGGACAGGAAATATCTAGCTATGGTATTTGCCACAGTGCCTGGCATATAGCAGGTCTTTAATAAATGCTAGTTATCTGGCATATAAATATTCTCAAATAATTTCACAAGGTTATGTTCTGGATCTTTCTAGTTAGATGTGAAATCCTTCAAGAGCAGAGGCTTTATTCTGCTTTCCCCAGAGCATCTAGGTCTATGCTACTCATACAGTTGATGTTTAATAAACAATTCTTAAGTAAATTGAAGACTAATGAGCATGGCAGGATATTACAAAGGACAGGTCTTTCAATAGATTCCTGTCATTTTACTTGATATGAGAGTATTTTATTCATAATGTTTTTTTCTTAAACCAAAATGTTCCCTTGGGCTGGCAGAAATCTAAAGTCCTTGATCCCACTACTATAGATGACTCAGGAACATTAAATCAAGAACTAGGATTTGAAAATAGCAAGAGATGAATCTTTATGGATTTACCCATATTATTCTTTTTGAGGCCTCTTATTTTAGATCTTTGTTTTGTTGGTAGTAAAGAACAGATGCTACTCTCAGAAAGAAAATGTTAATTTATTGCTAGAAAATAGCTAATTTAGTGGAACATATGCTAACTTACTAGAATGCAAACTTTGGCGTTTGTGTGTCTGTGGTATGTGTGTGTGTGTGTGTGTGTGTGTGTGTGTGTGTGTGTGTGGTATGCATATGTCTGCAGCGTGTGTGTGTAGAAATACAACTAAAGCTGAAACATGTTTCACAAAAATTTATCCATGAGATCTTTTGTCTTTCGATAAAAAAAGGCTAAAGTAAACTTAAGGAAAAGGTAAAAACACAAAATATATTTAGGATTTTCTCATCACCAGGAAGTTGGAAGGTCAGTAATCTATTTTTTGGGCCAAGGAAACTGCTGAAAATATCTTCTAAGCCATGGATCTTTTCAAATAAAAGAATAAGTATTTTGAATTTATATGTAGATCTTTGCAAATGATTTTCTGGTGTTTCAATCCTTCATTGTTAAGCATCAATTACATAAATCTTGTATCAAATTTCACAAATTTAAACTGGGAAATTAGATTTTGTTTCTAAAATTTTTTTAATGAAAAGCTGAAAGTTAAAATTTGCATTAAAATGATCAAAAGCATTTATTAAGCACTTTCTATGCACCAAGCACTGTATTAAGAACTTGGGATATGGTAAAAGGTAAAAGAGAGTCTTTGCTCTCAAGAAAATCGCAGTCTAACAGAAGAGACAAAATGAAAACAACTACGTACTAACAAGATACATACAGGGTAAATGGAGGTAACCACCAGAGTAAAGGTACAAGAACTAAGGGAGATCAAGAGGTTTCTTGTAGAAGGTAAAATTCTAAGGAGCCCAGGAATGAGCAAGGAAAGAGTGCCAGGCATGGGGCAGAGCTGGTGAAAATGCCTGGAGCTGGGAGGTTGAGTGTTCTCTGCGAGGGACAACAAAGAGCCCAGTATCACTAGATCATAGAGTATGTGGACCAAAATAAGGTATAAAAAGACTAGAAAGGCAGAAGAGGGACAGGTTATAAAGATCTTTAAAAACTAAACAGAGGTTTTATATTTGATCTTGGAGGTTACTGAATAGGAGGATGACATAGTTGTCTGCACTTTAGGAAGATGAATTTGACAGCTGAACGGAGGACATATTGAAGTGGGGAGAAATTTGAGGCAGGGAGACTAACCAGAAGGTTGTAGTCAACATCTAGGTTTCAGGGGAGAGGAATTGCATCAAGGTGATGGCAATGCCAGAGAAGAGATGAAAGTGTATACAAGAGATGTTACAAAGGTATAAACAACATTCAGAGACAGGATAGATATAGTGGGTCAGAAAGAATGAGGAGTTGAGGATGATACCTTAGTGTAAGCCTGAGTGACTGGAAAGATGATGGTGCCCTCCATAGTAACAGGAAAGTTAGGAAGATAGAAGGGCTTGAGGGGAAATACAATAAGTTCAGTTCTGAATATGTTGAGTTTAAGATGTTTATGAGACATCCAGTTTGGGATGTACAACAGGCAGTTGGAGATGAGGTCAGGAGAGAGATTAAGGCTGTATAAGTAGATTTGAGAATCTATTTATAGAGATGATAATTGAATCCATGGAAGTTGATGAGATCACCAAGCAATACAGTTTAGAGGGAGAAGAGAAGAGTGCCCAGGAAAGAGCCTATAATAATAATTAGTAATGCGTTCATATACCACTTTAAGATTGGCAAAGAGCTTCAGATATGTTAATTCACTTGATGCTCACAATATTCCTTTGAACAAATCCTTTGATTAGGTACTATAAAAATATTACTACCTGTATCACTACTTTTATTTTCCTATATTCTAATTCTTGGATTCTTGAAGGTTATACCAGAACACAATCTTTATCAAGTTTTATACCAGTCTGGAAAAGTTTCAAATGTGGGCCCAATGAAAGACTCACACTTGAAGACTAGTCTACTGAGTTCCAAAAGGTTTATCTGTTAGTTGACTGTATACTGTGATGATTTTTACAGGTACTGCAATTAACTAAGACTCTGTGGTACAAGGGTTACTAGTTCTATCTTGGGGAAGGCAGTCCCCAAAGTCAGAAAACATTGATCCTTGAAATAATGGAAATCACTTTGCTCTTTAAAAATTCACAACACAACCTGGGAAGAAAAATTATTGCATTAACCCAAGATAAACTTCATTGTTACTGGTCCTTATTATCTTTCCATTCACCAGCTTCCCTCACCTGCTTCAATTTATACTTCCTTTTCTTGAGAAACTCCTTGGGAGTTCCATTTCTTTGATGATTATCCCCCTCTTTCTCCTGTTTTTAAACCTGAACATTCCTATAGGGCAGGAACTTTTGTAACCATATATCATATCTCACATTCTGCCCATCCAACTGTATGGTATATAAATGACCAATAAATGGACAATCACCATCCTGATCTTTTGTAGGAATGTCCTGCTGGGTCTCTGCTTGACAGAAATAGCTGCCATCAGGGAAATAACTTGGAGCCTCATGTTCACATAATACAATCTGCCAAGCAAGCTGAAGATTTTTAAATAATAAAAATGCAATTGGTAGAAATAATAAATGCATCTTTAGTGATATTTTGTTTAGTTTTATTTCTTCCAGCAAGACAATATGAATCCTGAGGGACTAAGGCACACAGAGAGAATGTAGAAAACCCAACACTGGTAAAATCCATGATAAGGCAAAATGGGAATAAAACAACATTAGTTATAGTGGGTCCCTGGCCACAGTTAGTTTATGTTGCTGAATTCCACATATTTACATTATATTGAAATTTAATGGTCTCAAAAATGTTACTTTGTAGCCACATTGAATTAGTATACTGGTGACATGCTAACCAACTACATACACAGAAGAACAGAAGAAAAATTTTAAATGCACATCATTTTGGAACATGGTCTTCTACGTTCTACTGATAAAGTTTGTTAAGCTTTCTGGATGTTCTAAGTTTGCCAGGGGAACACTTGTCCAACAAAATCAGTGTAAGCAATGTAGTTGCTAAGGGAGCAAGAAGGGAAAAGGAGGCCTACATAACTCTTGGGAGGTCTGTACTCAAGTTAAGGTAAATGAGATTTATCTTGAAACATGAGTAACTCCGATAATGTGCCATATATTGTATATCTCAAACCTCATAAATATAGAGAATTAAAAAGAAATCATTGATACAACAAGCAACAGCTATTAAAATCAATGATTTCTTTTGAAAGTTGTCAATAAGTCTCCCATTTCCCCATTTTTGCTGTTGAGTCATTTCAGTTGTATCCGACCCTCTGTGACCCCATTTTGGGTTTGTTTTTTTTTTTGGCAAAGATAGTGGAATGATTTGCCATTTCCTTCTCTGGCTCATTTTACAGATGAAGAAACTAAGGCAAGCAGGATTAAGTGACTTGCCCAGGGTAACTAAGCTATTAAGTGTCTGAGGCCAGATTTGATCCCTTGAAGATGAGGCTTCCTAATTCCGATCCACGGTACCACCTACCTGGCCCCCATTTCCTCATTATACCTCTACAGGTAAAAAACAAAACAAAACAAAAATCTACCAAGTACCTGCCATGGCACAGTGCTAGTAGTTAGAATTATAAAGACAAAAGCATTCAGTACCTGATTTTAAGAGGTTTATAATCTAACTGGAGAAAATAAAGCATAGTGTGTTCATATAGGTATAAACAAAATAAATATATACAAGGCAAATTTTTGGTGGGGGTAGGAAGGAGACACGGAGCAGCCGAGATCAGTAAAGGTATCATGGAGAAGGTGCCCCATGAGCTAAGCTGAAGAGGCATAGATGAGGGTGAATTAGTTCTGGACACGGAAATGGGAAATGGAGTGTCATGTAAGGAGGAAGAGTAAGAAAATCAATTAGTATAGACCAAATGGTGGTGAGCGATGTGGAAAAATGGAGAAAAGGCTGGAAAAGCACATTGAGGCCAGATTGTGAAGGACTTTAAATGTCGGGTAAAGAATCTCATATTTAATCTTTGAAGTAATAGGAAGTTATTAGAGTTTAATGAATAGAGGAGTGATAAAGAGAGAATTGTGCTCTAGGAAGACCACTTTGGAAGCTATACAGAGGATGGATTCGAGTAGGGAAAGACCGGGGTGGGGGGGGCAGACAAAGCAGGAGGCTGTTGTAACAATCCAGGCAAAAGGTAAGTTTTTAAGGAAAGCAGAGATTCCAAGAGATGGACGAGGATAAGGAAGGGCACAGTGGAGATGCAAGGTATTTTATGGAAGCAAAAAAGATAGAATTGACAACTGAGTTACATGTGGGATAAGAAAAAGTGAAGAGTTTAGGATGATATCAAGGTTAAGAAGTTGCAAGACAGGAACGATGGTGGACACCCTCAACAGAATTAACAACAGACAATGAGATCTGTCTTGGACATAGTATCTTACAGAGAAATAGTCATTCAATCATGTGAGTGTAGGAATTTATGTGTGTATATGTGTGTGTATACACACAGACTTAAACAGTGTATTGGTGTTTAATAACTAGCCCTCTTAAAATGTATACTAGGCACACTTTTAAGTTTAATTTGCATTACCAACATTTTCTCCATCACTTCCTTAAGTCTAGATAATCAACAAAACAATATATCAAGGCCTCATTTGTAGGATTTTCTGATTTAGGAGGGGTGAATGTTCACAGTGAAAATTTAACAATTGGCTATGGAAGACTAGTTTGATCTAGATCTGGAATACCCTTCTATATGTGTATATGTGTACATACATATGTGTATAGATACATATATGATCGTCTAGGTGGCATAGTAGATATGGAGCTAGCCCTAAAGTCAGGAAGACCTGAGTTCAAACCCAGCCTCAGACGCTAGCTGAGTGACTCAGAAGTCATTTAACATCTATCTGCCTCAGTTTCCTTGTCTACTTAATTGGAATAATAATAGCACCTACCTTCTAGTATGAGATATCTGTAAAACTCTTTGAAAAACCTTAAAGAGCTTTATATATTATATGAGATGTGTAATTTATAAAATAAGTTATATTATATAATATATATTTATAGAATATAATTATATATAATATAAATTATATATAATTTGTAATTGTAATAAATTATAAGATGTAATTATATATTATAAATGTTATATATAAACATGTTATATTATATAATATATATATTATATTTTATATAAGATATATATGTATTTTGTATAATATATATTCCCAGTGTCAAATTTCTGCTCTCTGAAGCCAAGAACAAAAAGTCTAATCCTTCTCCCATGTAACAGCCCTTTCAAGACTGTCACCTCTGCTAAAGCTTCTATTTATTCTCTTCACTAGCTTCCCAATTCAATAAACTCTAGTGACTTCCTACCTCTTCTATATAAATTCTTCTGCCTGGCAATTAAAGCTCTTACAACTTGGCTCCCTCCTATTTCTCCAGTCTTCTTTTTAACACATTGTTCCACTCTAACAGGTCTGAAATGATCTTACAACACATCCCACACCTCTGTGCCCTTTCATTCCCTCATCCTCCTCCATCTTTCAGAAAAAGTAATTCCCTCAAAACTCACCTCTAATGCAATCTCTTACTTGAAGCCTTTCATGACTATCCCTATATCAGCTGCCAGACCCCTCCCTTCTCAAACTACTTGTTACTCACTTTGAATATGGTCTGTAATACTTATACATGCATAGGTATAGTATATGCTTGTCTTTCCCATTAGAATGTAAACTCTCTGAGGACAGAAATCATTTCATTTTTGTCTTTGAATTTCTGGGGCTTAGCACAATGCCTGGAATATGTTGACTGCTTAATAAATTGCTTGTTGACTGTCATTGGTTCCATGATGGAACTGGATGTAACCCTAAAAGGACAGAGCCGTGAGGATCCAGATTGACCTTTCTAAATCAGACACCATGAAGGAGGCGGAGCCAAAATGGTGGAGTAAAATCAGGAACTTGCTTAAGCTCCCACACTACCCACCTCCAATACCTATAAAATATGACTCTAAACAAATTTTAGAGCTACAGAACCCAAAAAGTGACAGAGAGAAACAAATCTCCCGCTGAAAGCAACCTGGTAGGCCAACAGGAACGGTCTACCACAGCACACTGGGAGCTGAGCGCAGTCCCGGATTAGCCACGTGGGCCCAGGGTGGCCCAAGCAGTGGCATAGACTGGCCAAAGCAGACTTCAATAGAGTGAATCAACAGCATCTATGGTGGTTTCCAGACTTTTCAACCCATAAACACCAAAGAGAAAGTAAAAAGGTAAGTGGGGAACTCTGTTGGAACTGGATGACAGAAGACTATGGTCCAGCCCATGCCCCCAGGCTGAGAGATGGTGAAGGTGTAGCAGCAGAGCTGCCCTGTGACTGCCTCTGGAGCTCCTGGCCTGCAGATCACACAGGGACCAATCAACCATTCAGAAGGAAGCAGAATGATGCAAGAAAATCATGAAAAGAGAGTCAACAACCTGACTGAAGAAAATAACACCTTAAAAATAGACTAACTCAAATGGTAAAAGAGGCCCCCAAAGTCAATGAGAATGCCTTAAAAAGTCTAATTGACCAGATGGAAAAGGAATTTCAAAAACTCACTGAAGAGAATAATTCCTTCAAAATTAGATTAGCGTAAATGGAAGCTAATGACTTTATGAGAAATCAAGATACTATAAAACAGATCCAAACAAATGAAAACATAGAAGGCAATGTGAAATATATCATTGGAAAAATCACTGACCTGGAAAATAGATCCAGGAGAGATAATTTAAAAATTATTAGACTACCAAAAGCCATGATCAAAAAAAGAGCCTAGAAATCATCCTTCAAGAAATTCTCAAGCAAAATTGCCCTGATATTCTAGAACCAGACAGCAAAACAGAAATTGAAAGAATTCACCAATCACCTCTTGAAAAAAGATCCCAAAAAGAAAACTCCTAGGAATATCGTAGCCAAATTCCAGGGATCCCAGGTCAAGGAGAAAATATTACAAGCTATCAGGAAGAAAGAGTATGAGTATTACAGAAACACAATCAGAATAACAAAGGACCTAGCAGCTTCTACATTAAGGGATTGAAGGGCTTGGAATATGATATTCTCTAGGTCAAAGGAGCTCAGGTTAAAACCAAGAATCACCTACCCAGCAAAACTGAGTATAATGCTTCATGGGAAAATATGGTCATCAACGAAATAGAGGACTTTCGAGCATTCTTGATGGAAAAACCAGAGAGGGCTGAACAGAAAATTTGATCTTCAAATACAAGAATCAAGAGAAGCATGAGAAGGTAAACAGGAAAAAAGAAATCATAAGGAACTTATTAAAGTTGAACTATTTACATTCCTGCATGGCAATATGATAATTGTAACTAATGAGACTTTTTCTCAGCATGAGGATAGTTGAAGGGAATATATATGTGTGTGTGTGTATGTGTGTGTGTGTATGTATATGTATACATAAATATATATGTGTGTGTATATATGTATATATAAATATACATGTATGTATAGGAGGATGTATGTGTGTATAAATACATATGTGAGTGTGTGTATAAGTGTGTACATGTATACATAGACAGAAGGCACAGGATCATTTGAATAGGAAGGGATGATATCTAAAAAATAAAATTAAGAGGTGAGAGAGGAATATAATGGGAGGAGAAAGGGAGAGATAGAATAAAGTAAAGTATCCCATATAAAAGAGGCAAGAGAAAACTGTTAAAATGGAGGGGAAGAGGCGAAAGGTGAAAGCGAATGGGTCAACTTTACTCTAATTGAATTTGGATTAAGGGAGGAATAACATACACACTAAATTGGGCATCTTACCCTACAGGAAAGTAGGGTGGAAGGGGATAAGAAGTGGGGATAGGGATAAGAAGGGAAGGCAGATTGGGGGAGAGGGTAGTTAGAAGCAAACACTTTTGAAAAGAGACAGGGTCAAATTAGAAAATAGAATAAGTGGGGGGCAGGATAGGATGGAGGGAAATATTGTTAGTCTTTCACAATATAATTACTGTGGAAACATATTGTATAACTACACATGTACAACCTATATTGAACTGCTTATCTTCCCAGTGGGGAAGGGGTGAGGAAGGAGGAAAGGAAAGAATCTGAAAATCAAAGTTTTAAAAACAAATGTTAAAAAACATTTACATGCAACTGGGAAATAAGATATACTGGCACTGGGGTACAGAAATTCATCTTGCCCTACTAGAAAGTTAGAGGGGGTATGGGGGAGAATATAAGAGAGAGCAGATTGGGGGAAGGAGTATTAAGTACACTCACTATCTGGGGGTGGGAGTGGAGGTAGGGATAGGAAAAAGATGGGGAGAAAATCTGTAACTCAAAATCTTGTGGAAATGAATGCTGACAATTATAAATGAATGAAGGAATGAAGGAATGAAGGAATGAATGAATGAATGCATAAATAAACAAATAAATAAATAAATAATGAAGATCAGACACCATTACAAAATGAGGACACGGTGGTGTGTTCAGTGTGTTTAACTGCATACACAAACTGGGTCACACCCAGAATTGGATGTGCTTGTTTTGGTGTTTTTTCTAGGAATATAAAGCAATTAAAACTCTCACCCTTTTCAGAAATCAGAAGCCAAATCAGTGCTAGAGATGTATATTATGTGAATACAAAGAAGCCAATGACATCCCCTCCACTCTTATGAATATCTTAAAATAAAAACATGGATTTAGTGAAGAAAACTGTTTTCAGCAGTCTGCCAGAATCTGGGAGATGTACATATGTCCATGTGTATACTATGTGTATATATGTGTGATAAATATATAAACACATGTATCTGTCCAGATATGGATGTGTGCTGTATTTTTATGTATGTGTATATATACAGACACACACACACATACACATATATATATATATATTTAGATGTATATGTGTATATATGTATATACTTACAACATATATTTATGAATACATGTGTATTTATATGCATTAATACATATAAGTATACTTATTTACCTTTCTCCCATGAGTATTTCTATTCCCCTCTTTATTTTTATTATTTTATTTTGGTTTTTCTCCATCCTAAAAATTCTGTCACTATTACGACCTCCATCCATTTTGTATTCCATCTATTGTTCTCCCTAGCATTCCTTTTTCTGGTATAAAGCACAGCTATTCTTGGTAAACTTCCCAGGAAGCAAACACAAGCTGTTTCACAAGAGGAGCTAGTGTCTGGCATCCAACAAAGACAAAGATACTACAGAAGACAGCATTAATGCAATGGAAGGTGAAGGGAGAGAATCTTCTTTGTATTTTATTCTCTCTCTCTCTCTCTCTCTCTCTCCCTCCCTCCCTCTCTCCACATCTCCTAGAAAGTCTTCTGATTAAATCCAGTATGGAATAATGGAATATCCATATTTAAATACTGTATTATCTATACCAATAGTATTCTGCAATCCCTTTAAGGAGAAACCACTCCAGATGGAATTTCCAGTAGTTCTCTCACAATTCATTTTTTTTTTACTTTTTTTTTTTTTCTGGAGCACAATTGGGGTTAATTGACTTGCCCAAGGTCACACGGCTAGTTTTTGTGTTAAGTGTCTGAGGCCGGATTTGGCCTCAGGTCCTCCTGACTCCAGGGCTGGTGCTCTATTCACTGGCCACCTAGCCGCCCCCTCCCCACAATTCAATTTTTAAGTTCATTTTGAACTCAGTTTTTAAATACTTAGAGAATCTCACATTTTAAAGACAATTTAGTCATTTTGTAACTGAGAAAGCTAAAGGTGTTGAAAAGAAAAGTGACTTTTTCAAGGACATCTTTAGTGGGAGAGCTAAACTAGATTACATTTTCACTCAGCATCACAGAATCTCTGAGTTGGAAGGGACCCCAATGGCTCTACCCCTACTTGAATGAGAATTCTCTCTAAACTTACCCATCAAGAGGTCATCCAGCTTTTCTTTGAAGATATCTATAGTAAGAGAGACATGGCCCATTGCATGGTGGGATAACTAATTTATTTTTGCTTGTATTAAAGCTTTTTTCTTTTATATTGACATCACTTATCAATAACTACCCCCCCCCCCTTGCTTGCAATAGATTTTCCTCCAACAACAAAGTACAGTTAGCATACTTAACTATATGCCTAATTCTCTCCTTGTAGCCCAGCAGCTCTCTACAGAGAGTGAGCGCTCTTTAACTGTCATTTTCTTAGGTCAAAATTCAACGCTAAATTGATCTGAATTCTGATTTCCTATGTTGGTTACATCATTTGGACCTTTCCTTGTCTGCTTTCCCTGCTCACAGCAGTCCGTACAAATCTTACTGTTTCTTTGACTCACCAGGTTTCTCTAATGGCTCTAATTACTAGAAAACTTTTATTTCCATTCAGCCTAAAACTGCTTCCTGCTCCTAATTCTGCTCTCTTGCACTAAGCAAGTAAGTCTCATCCTTTTAACACATGGAAGCATATCTGTATTTGAAGGACAATATGATGTTCCTCCTAACTAATTTCTCAGGGCTCTTCAGTAATCCTGGTGACCCTCTTCTGAAAGCTCTCTAGCTTCCTTAAGATGGCACACTGAGCCAGCTAGGTGGTGCAGTGGATAGAGCAGCAGCTCTGGAGTCAAGAGGTCCTGAATTCAAATTTGATCTTACACATGTAATAGCTGTGTGACCCCAGGCAAGTCACTTAATCCCAATTGCCCCAAAAAACCAACCAACCAAACAAACAAACAAAAAACCCAACATGGCACAAAAGTAAATATACTATTCCAATGAATGTGGTGACATATTTTGGAAAAAGCATAGATTTTGGAATCAGAGAACTAGGGTTTAACTCCTTCATCTGCTACTGAACTGGCTTTCTTGTTCAGCAAATCATACTCTTTGTGACCCTATTTAGTGTTTTCCTGGCAAAGATAGTAATTTGCCATTTCCTTCTTCAGCTCATTTTACAGATGAAGAAACTGAGGCAAACAGGGTTAAGTGACTTGTCCAGGGCCATACAGCTAGAGTCTGAGGCCAAATTTGAACAAGTCACTTCTTTGTCCCACTGTTAAATGAGTGAGTTGCTGTAGATCAGTTGTGTCTGCCTGCAAGCTGATTCAGAGAGCCACAAATTAACATTCTGTACATTTCGTTTTTATTTATTTTGTTAAACACCTCCCTATTACATTTTAGTATAGATCAGGACTTTTTCTGGCCTCATGTGAGAGTTTGACAATTCTGGTCTAGAAGATATCTTACAATTCTAAATCCAATGATTCTACCAACTAGGGGGAGATGTGGTCTGATCACAGCAAAAGGCAACAGAACTATCACATCCTTGGTTCTGACTAACGGCTCTTTTAAAATAGTGTGAGGCTACATTAGATTTTGGTTTTCCATATCACACTATTGACTCAAGTGTCTACAATTCTCCCCTCCACCAATCTTTTTCAGATGACCTGAACCTAGCTCTGCCTCTTCCCCATTAGCACTTGTGAAGAATGTATTTAGAACCAAGGCCAAAACTTTATCTTTATTCTTACTCAATTTCATTGTATTAGATTAGGTCAAGATTATCATTCCAATATTTTTCTTGTTTGAAGTTTTTTGGGAGCTTGCCTCTATCATCCAACCTATTAGTTTTCTCCAGATTTGTATGATCTCCAAATATGCTCATCATGCTGTCCATGCTTTCATATATGTAAATCATTAATAAAAGCATTTAATAGCCCAGGGCCAAACACAAAGCCTTGAAGAATTCTATTCTAAAGGCCTCCTTCTAAATAAGACTGTGTTTGACCATCCAACTAGTTCTGAATATACACATAATATGATCATCCTAACATATGGGCCAATTTCTTTATATTTGCCCATAAGGATAGTATGAAAGGTTTTTGTCAAACACTTTCCAAAAATTCAGGTAAATGTCCACAATGGATAAAGTATCAAAGGATAGGAAGAGAAAATTTTCACAAACACGAACTGCCAATAATCATTTGCAAAGAAATGTGAATTAAAACAACATATATGTTGTGAGCTCCAACCTCCATAACAACACTTGAACCACCCTTCATTCAAAAAAAAATTGCTGCTAGATCATGTTAAAAGTTCCAGTAGATGGTAATAGGTGACACAGTGGAAAGAAGTAAGACTTGGAGTTAGAAAGACCTGAGTTTCAGCCCTGTCATAGACACTTGATAGTTGTATGAACTTGGGCAAGGCACTTAACCATTCCAAGCCTCAGTTTTCTCATGTTTAAAATGATGAGATTAGACTAGTGACCTTTAAGGTGACTTTTGAAATCTAAACCTATGATTTTATAATCTTTAAGTTCAGTGTTGCTAATCTGTCTGCAAAATTCCCATGAAGTTATTGACCCATACTTGAATGATTGTTTTTTGACTATCCTATGAATCACATATTCTCCACATTACATATTTACCATAAGTCCTGGGATAGCCCTTTGTAATTAGGTGATGTTCAATAAATGTATAATGATGAAAGACAATCTATGTTACTTGTGTAGGCACTTGTGTTTTTTGTTCTTACATGTATTCAGCCATTTTCAGTCATGTCTGACTCTTTGTGACTCTGTTTGGGGTTTCTTGGCAAAGTTACTGAAGTGGTTTGCCATTTCCTTTTCCAGCTCATTTGACAGATGAGAACTGAGACAAATCGGATGAAGTGACTCGCCCAGAGTCACAAAGCTAATTAAATATCGAGGACAGATTTGAACTCAGGAAGATGAGTCATCCTGACTCCAGGCCCAGCATGCCAGTCCACACTGTGCCAGTAACATAATACTTATTGAGGCCTATCCTTCCTTTTCCACAACAAAGGAGGTAGGTCTCTTTAATGGCAAGCACAGAAGTCGTTCACACCTTGTTTCAGCTACTGAATTGACACCTTGTTTCAATTCAAGTTTCTTTTGAGCTTTGTATCAGGTCTGTTAAGAAACAGAATGTGTGAATCCCACAAATTGTGAATTGTAGAACTCATGAACTCCTGCAACAGGAAGGGGAGGAGCTAATGACCATGTATAAGGAGAGGCCCAGGGCTAGAGACAGCAGAACTGAGAAGAGAACTCCTGTGGTGGCAGAGTCAAGAAGAAGAGAACTTGTGGTATCCCAGCACTCTGTCTGCTCTGTCTGGGTTGATGTTTGTTTGTGATACTTTGTACAGAAGCCCTGGGACATTACTGGAAGCCCTGAAAGAGGATTTTCTGGTTGTCTGTTTACAGAAGTCCTGGAGGAGGGTTTTGGAGGTCTTGGGATTTTACTGATGATTTGTGCTGACCTCTTGGGCCTTGTTTGTGGGTCTGTGTTGATTTCTATGTTGATGATTTGTATTAAGTTCTCAGACCTTGTTGGTGGGTCTGAGTTGATTTCACAGGCAGATAGTGAAATGATGATGGTGCCAGCAATGTGTATGAATATAATTGTGGCTCTGTCAAGCTTTGTCTTCCCAGAAACAGGAACTATGAAGGACTTGAGGTGGACTGGACATCGTGACCTTCAATCTGGAAAGGGAACTGGACAAAGAACTAGACACGAGCTGGACAAGGAACTGGGAGCGGCCTACCTTTGACAGTTGGAGCTGGGACCATGGAAGAGGAACCATGGAAGCTGAGAGCCAGCCTTGAGTCAAGCTGAAAGAAGACTTTACTTGGATACTATGTACTGACTGAGAAGATTATGATTTACTCTGACCTAGGGGTGGAGAACTTTGACTTTTGTACTTTGTGACTGAATTAAGGATTTTGTGATTGACTAAATGAACATACTTTGGTGAAAACTATGTGGCCATTTTAGTGATAAGTTGTTGAGTTGTGACATGGTGAATGCTTTATTTTGATTTTCTATGATAAGTTGTAACATTGTGAATGTTGTATTTTGATTTTCTATCAATGTTTTGCTTTGATTTGTTATTGAATAAATAGAGAGCTCACTATACTATGTAATCAGAACTTTGGAAGCTGTTCACAGCAGCAATCCTCTGGAAAGCTGCTCATGTGTGGCTTTACAGTCTCTTTGCAAGAGAACTATCATTGTAGCCTGGATTGATGGCTGGATTTGGACCCTGGAGACCTGGATTAGGATCCTGACACCTCAGTACATCAATTCAGTTCAGCAAATACTGAATAAAGTCCTGCTATGCACCAGGTACCATACTAGGTATAAGGGATACAAACCCCCAAATGAAACAGTCCCTGTTCTCAAAGAACTTATGTTCCACTGGGAAAATACACTTATACACATGAGTAAATGAAGAGAGAAAGAGTATTGACAAATGGGGGTGAGGATAAGGGAAAATTTCACAATGGAAGTTGTTCTTGACCTTAATCTCAAAAGAAGAGGATCCAGAGAGATGAAGAAGAGAAGTATATTGCAATTGTATGTGTGTGTGTGTGTGTGTGTGTGTGAGAGAGAGAGAGAGAGAGAGAGAGAGAGAGAGAGAGAGAGAAACTTGTACAAACACATAAATGTGGGAGATAGAATGTCAGTTTTGGGAAAAACTAAAGACATAACCCACTCTAGGGAGCAGTATGTTGCACTTAGAATCAGAAACAGTCAGGATCAAGTTCTACTCCTGACTCTAAGTAGCTGGAAGTTGTTTAATCTTGTTCAATTTTTGTTTCCTCATCTGTAAAATATGGATGATGATGATACCTCACCAACTGTTAGGTTTAAATAAGAGAATGTATGGAGAGTTTTAGACAAACCTTAAAGTGCTATTCAAATGAGTTATAGTCATTATTGAATTGAACTATTTGGCCGTTTTTACACCTTTGTATTTTAAGTGCTACATATAGTCTGGTGCAGTCAACACTTAATAAATGTGCATTGATTGATTAGCTGAAATATAGAAAGCCTGAGGGAAAGTAACAGAGAAAATGTCTAGAACAGCAAGTTGAAATCAGGTAGTAAAAGGTAGTAAAAAGGTAGTAAAAGTCTTCAACTCTAGGTTGAGGAATTTACATATTATCTTTGAGGCAACAGGAGCCATGGAAGGCCTTTGAACAGGGGAGTAACATGGTCAGACATGTTGTACCTTAGGAGAATTATTTTGATTGCTGTATGGAGAATGCATTAGAGAGAGTAATACTGGAAGCAGGGAACCCAATTAGCAGACCTGGTGTGAGGTGTAAATTACTTAGTGTGTCTTAATTTCCTCATCTGCTAAATGAAGATATTTGTATTTCCTAATTCACATGAGTATTGTAACAAAAATATTTTTATGCCTTCTCATATAATGCAATGTGAGTTGTTTTAGTTATGAGACAATGTGGTAGAGTTTACAGTAGGCTGGCTGTGGAGTCGGGAAGGTCAAGTTTTACATCCAGCCTCAGTCACATATGAGCTATGTGATGATGTTATGAATTTACACCTCTCAGTGCAAATTATAGACAAATTTGCTGATCTACCTCAGGAGGAGTTTTTACATGAGGAGTTAAAACCACTGATATCACAAGTCTAGAACTGTACCCATCCCCATGCCAGCTCCCTAAAGGTTGTTGTATGATTTCCTCATTTTTTGCCAAGCCAAAGATTCATGTCTTCCCTAATTCACTCCATGAGCCAACTGGGAAACCAAGCCAGTAAGAATGTGTTAAGGTTCTAAATGGGTAGTTTTGGTCCAGGAATGTCTTATGCTAATACGTGTTAATAGGGGAAAAGAGAGGCCTTGATCATAATGCAGATTAGTCTATTCTAGCCTTCAAAGGGCCCAGAGCTGGGATCCAGGAAATTCTCTCTAGCAAGAGTTCTTGCCTCATTTTATTTATTTATTTCAATTTAACTTATTTTAAATTTAAATTAAATTAATTTTATTCATAATTTAACCACCAAATAAAACAAACATTTCTACATCTTCTGCATAATGGAAAAGGACTGTACATAAAACTGTAAATCTCCATTGCATAGAACTTGCCTTTTTTTAAAGCACATAATAAATTTTGCTTGTTGTATTTTAGCAGGACACAGGCATCTCTTCACAGGACTTGAGGAGACAGAGAAAAACCAACTATCATTCTCTTAAAAGGGCAGAGAATGGATACTGTGTAGGCTTCCACAACCTCAGAAAAATGCTTATTTTTTGTGCTACTATGAAAACTAGCTGTGCATACCCTTTGACTTAGCAATCAATACCACTAGCAGGTCTGTACCACAGACCGAACAAAGACACCCCCCACAAAAAAAAGGACCCATGTGTAAAAAATTATTACAGTAGCTCTTTTTGTTTTAGCAAAGTTGGTGAATAGCTGGACGAGATGTGGTATATAACTGTAATAGAATACTTTTGTGCTATAGGAAATTAAGAGGATAGGTTCAGAAAAACCTAGTAAGTCTTATATTATTTGATACAAAGTGAAGTGAGCAGAACCAGGAGACTATTATACACAGTAACAGCAATATTGTAACAATGATCAACGGTGAAAGTTGATCAGATTTACTCTGATAAATACAACGAGCCAATTCCAAATGACTCATGATGAAAAATGCTGTCCACCTCCAGAGAGACAACTGATCAATGCTGAATACATATTCAAGCATTTTTTTTCTTTCTTTCTTTTGCCTTTCCCCCCACCCCCACAATATGACCTTCATGTGTATAACAGATATAATTTTTCTTGATTTCTTGACGCGTGGGGGAAAGATGTAGAGGAAGGGAGAGAATTTAAAACTGAAAAGAAAAATAATTTAAAAGAAAAAAATGAGTGTAGTATAATATAAATAAAATTTGGTTCAAATTCTGGCTCTAATATTTCCTACCTGTGTAATCCACTTAACTTTTCCATATAAAGTGTATAGTATAAAATGGTAAGAATGTTAGGACTAGAGATAACTGTACATGATTTCTCTAGAAGGAAATTTACTCATATTGCTTATTATGAATAACTATAGATTCATTAAGTGAGACAACAGAATATCAGTCTCAAAAAGAGATATAAACAGATATTTTGAATAAAATTTCAAGGAATAAAGTGTAAGGAAAATCTTGAAAATTCAGCCAATTATGAAACTTCTCTATATGACACAGAAAGACTAGGTCAGTGGTATGTGTTTTTCCCTCTTGTGGAAACAGGCATAATAAAGCTTTTATGTTTATAGAAAGCAAGACTTGAAAAGCTTCAGCCAAAATTCTTATTTTTTACTTCAGTATCCTTAGCAACAGCCATTTTCCCATTTGAGAAATCATCCCATTATCCATACGAACTCTAAGTGAGCAATGCTTTGCGTTGAAACTCCTCTGAGAACTTTTACATGTATAATTAACAGTGGGTCTTAGTTTGATTATTTAAATTTTGTTTTTCCTTTTGCTTTTTCATAATAAAAATGATTAGCTTTATGAAAAGTCAAGTATTATTTTAAGGATATTTGCAAAAGCTGGAGCCCTTGTGGAAAACACTGACCTCCTATCTATCTATACTAAGTTACTTTGTTTTCCCTACTAATTTGCAAGGATGGAAGACAAAATGAAACTTGTTTTTATTAGGTTATTAGTAAGTCTTTAAAGTCTTAGCAATAAAATGTTGCTAAGAGTAAAATAAACTTCTCTGTAAGTCTAACATGTGTCAGATCATTAGTTTATTAGCTCTGTGAGGGCAGGGACTAATTTCTGCCTCTTGTAATTCCAGAGTTTGGCATATGGTCTGGCACACAGTAGGCACTTAATAAATGTTTATCAAGTGATTGATGATTCCAAACATTTGTTATCTTAGTTTAAGTATCACTACTGGATTGTAAAATAAGTCATTACATTATTATTATTTTAATTCATACAATGTTCTTAAATAAGAAAATTGAGGAATTATTTGTAGAGTCAACCACAATTGTAATATGAACAGATAAAACAATACGATACTTATAAAAGTTGGTATCTAATAGCTACTAGCTCCTTTGAAAGAGTTATATGTGATGCCAGCATCAGCTGATGTATAAAAAAGGGAAATATATGCCTATTTATGGCATTTATTAGTGTTATGAAAGATATTCAGCATAGAATTACAACAAAAGGACTACTTGATTAGATAAATGCAAATTTAAATATAATCTAATGAGCATTTATAAGATCCTCCCTAGGTACAAGGTACTGTACCAGGCATGAGGGACACAATTCAGAAACGAAACAGTCTCTTCTCTCAATGAGCTTACAGTCTACTGAGGGTATGTGACAGTTTATAAATGCAGAATAATTTGAAGAGGGAGAAAGTGATAACTAAAACAGTCTTCATGGAAGAAGCGACAACAGAGGTGAGCTTTAAAGGAAGCTAAGGATGCTGAGACGGAGAGAGTTCATTCCAGGTGCAAGAGACAGAGATTTCACCTCATTCTCATCAAAGAAGCAAAACTGATAAAAGTTGGAGAAAGTCAATATTGAAATGACTGGAGAAAAAAAGAACACTAACATACTCTTGATAGAACTATGACCTGGTTGAACCATTCTGGAAAGCAGTGGAATCATGTGACAAGAGTCATTGAACTGTTTGTACACTTTGATCTAGTAATCTCATTATGGAATACATACAGATATTGACATAGACATAACACAGCCTCATATATATTGAAATTCTTATAGGACACTCTTTTGATGGTTTTTTTTTGTTTGTTTTGTTTTGGGTTTTGTTGCTGTTGCTATTGTCTTTTACTGGTTGTTTTCTCTGTTGGTTAAAGACTGAACAAATTGTGTCATGTCTTCATTTCCTTCTTCTGGCTTCCCTGACTTCCTTCAAGTCCCAGCTAAAATCTCACCTTCTATTGGAAGTATTTCCCTTTAATCTTGGTGCCTTTCCTTTGTTGATTACTTCTTTTTATCCTGTATATGGCTTAATTGTTCATGGTTATTTCCCTTTTGCCTTCCCTACTAGATTGTGAGATCCTTAAGAGCAGTAGTTGTCTTTTGCCTTTCTTTTTTTTTAAACCTGACACTTAGCGTGGTGCTTGGCATATATTGGGCACTTAATAAGTGTTTACTGACTGTACTAAAAAAAGGACAGATATAAGCAATTTAGGGAAATATAGAAACTTTTGTGAATTGATAGATAATGAAGTAAGTAGAATCAGGAGAACAATATACATGATGGTTACAATAATGTAAATGAAAGGAAAGCTAAAATGAAGACAAATTCTTGAATAATTTTAAAAATCAGTCACTCTCAGATAGTGGATGACAAAGTACACCTTCTTTCTCTTGGTAGAGAAGTGGGGGTGGATGGTTGCAGACTGTTGTATAGTATGACAATATAAACTGGCTTGCTTAATAGCTTTTCTTTGTTACTAGAAGTGAGTGGTGGAGAAAATTATAACCAAATATGACCGTACTATAAAAACAAAAGACATCAAAAAAATTTTAAAGGACTGAATCTCAATGACAAAGTTTTCTAAATGCTCCTCTTTTCTATATATTGTAGCAACGATTAAATTGTGAGTCCTAGAGTACTCCCTAGACTCCTTGGAGTCCCAGAGTCCTAGGAAATCCATAGGAATAGGAAAGAAATCACCAATCTAACCAGCCACATGTTTAAAAAAACAAAAACAAAAACAAAAACAAAGGGATGGAAAGATACAAATTGTCAAGATTAACATGTAGTTGAATCCAACAGATAGATGACTTAGTGAATATAAAATATCTGAGATATCCATCAACAATCACAAGCATTTATTAAGTAATTACTATGTGCCAGATACTGTGTTCAGCACAGAAGAAATACAAAAAATAAAGTAACCCTGACTCTTACAGGAACTTATATTCTATCAGAGAGTTTATCTTGAATAGAATTTAGCAGGAAAAGATTATCTAGAGTACATTTAGGAAATTATTTGGTGTTTCCAATGATCCTAAACTGCTCATTGGACAAAATTCATCAGATTATAGTATCTGGAGCAGGAAGCAAGAATATGCCAGAGCCAGCTCATACTGTGTAAGTATTTACACCTTAAAAATCAGCAAGTTCTATAATGAGAGTTTTATTTATTGTTTTGTTGATTTTCTATACTCTGAAGAAAATGTTAATAATGGAGATTAAACTTAAAAGTATGTCGTGCATTGGAGAGCTAGTTTTTATTTTAAAGTTATTTTTATATTCGTTTAAAAATTTGAGTTTTAAATTTTCTTGTTCCTTCCCATCCATTGAGAAGGTAAGCAATATGACACCCATATGTGATGTCATCAAAAACATATTTCTGTATGAGCCATGTTGGGGAAAAAAAGCAAGAAAAATAAAGTGAACAACAATATGTTTACATTTTCATTCAGTTCATTGATAACTAGCTTTTAAATATTTACTAATACACCCCTGGTTAGAAGGGACCAGAGACCATTCTGTCCAACTGTAGGGAACTTTCAGGAGTGCCCCAGCTCCGCTAATGAAATATTCCCCTCCCCTATATTATTACCTAAAAGGTTACAGGGCAGATAAACAGGAGCATATATAAACTTGTTTGAATGCAGAGAACTTTTGGGGTCCCTTGGCCCCACTAAAAGAATATTCACCTGCCCTACGCAGTTACCTGTGAGGTTACAGGGCAGATAAGCAAGAGGGTGTGTAATCTTTTTTTTGTTTATGCCTCCAGATAAGGTCCTAGGATATTACACTAATAACTAATTAGCCTTAAGCAAGGGTAAATAGTAAACAAGATTAAGGGAAGGTCCTTGTACATTGTCTGCATTCCTTTGGGTGACATAAAGGGAGGGTCCTTGTACATTGTCTGCATTCTCTTGGGGTGTCTACATTCTTTTGGGTCATGTAGACCTTCTGTTGGGGGAGCATATAAACTCTGTGAGTCCCTTGCAACTTTGGCTCTGTATGAAATGGTCCTGTAATAAACAGACTATTGATTATACCCCCGTCTCATTATTTTCACCACTCGCTAGCCCACCAACTGTGTTGGGCCACAGTATCCAATTCTTTATCACCAGTATTCTCTGGACAATGTTATATAGCAATGAATCATGGAACATGATCTCATAAGAATAAAAATTACAAAAGGCATGGGAAAGATACAAGGTAGATATTATTCAGCAGTATCTTATTACCAAATGACCAATTGTCATAATAAGGAGAATAAAATAAATCATGAAGGTCATATATAAACAGGAGAAAACAATATGTAAGAATTAGAAACAACATACACACACGTGTGTGTGTGTGTGTGTGTATGTATGTATGTATGTATGTATGTATATACATACACACCCCCTTGGGCTGTTAATATAATGACAGGAAGGCCACATTGAGTGGATTTACAGAAAGCTATGGGCAATGATGCATGGGAGGAGCAGGTGTGAAGAGGTTGGAATCTGAAAAGGTGGAAAAAAATTCTTGCCCTGAGGGGAGCATAGATCCATCTAAGTAGGTGAATTTTAGTGTAGCCTAGAGAGCAAGACATTAGTAAATTTTTGAATTAAATGTATTGCAGGGAAAGGATTTAAAAGGAACCCTTGGTAAGATACCTGATGTGCAGGACCCAGAGGCATAGTGCTTTTAGGGCTTCATGTAGTCTGGAAGCCTTCCAATGAAAGGTTATCAAATATATGCTTAGTACTGTTATATGACTCCTATTAGGAAGCAGTCACAGAATCAGGATCCTAGCATGAAATCCCCCTTTAAACGTGCATGTAAAGCTCCAAAATATTAATGTAGTGCACAGCCCCTCTCAGAAAAGAACTTCATAAATTCATAGATGTGATTTTATCTGCCTTCATAGCAACTCTGAAGAGATGTAAAAGAGGAAATGTTAATGTCCATATTTTACAAAAGATAATAAATTGAGGTGTAAAAAAGTGGTGTCCTACACAGGATTGGAAACCTAGAGCAGGAATTCAAGTTTCCCTTCCCTTAAGACAGTTCTCCCAATATTTGTACCACTACTGTATTTAAAAGCTTGTTAAAACCTAATAGAATTTCTTAGAAATTTATTAGTCATTCAAACCAGAATTTTGATGGATGAATCATAGACATGGATGAAATACTCCTTAAAATAACTATATTTAAAATTAGCAGGGTCAGGAGAGAGATAGTATCTGGCAAGATGCCTTTTCTTTTTAGTCCAATGCATTTAAGATATAATTGGAGAATTTCTGCCAAATCTATAATATCCTTGGATTCATTCATTCATTCTAGATTCATTACAAGGAATTCCTTCATTTTCATTGAATTGTCTATTCTTTTAAGTTAATACTCAACTAAATTCAGCAAACACCTATTAAGCATCTATAGTACAAAGTCTTGTGCTAGATGCTGGATATACAATGGTAAAAATAATGTGATTATTCAATCAACAGGCATTTATTAAGTACCTATTATGTGCCTGACCTGGTAGGCACCAAAAACACAAATAATGAAACTGTCAAAGTACTTACATTTTATCAGGGAGAGACTAGTACACATTTAAGTAGATGCATAATAGAAGTGAAGACAATAGAAAAGGAGTAAAGATGAACCTGTGATTTCATTGATATAAGGAACTTCTGGATGAGGGAACTCCCTCACCAAAGTAATTTGGAAGCATCTTTGCAACTTATGAGTCCTATAGTATTAAAAGTATTTAAGAGATTTGCCCAAGGTCACCTAGCGAGTATGTGTCAGAAGCAAAAATTCATACTATAGATTTTGGCTACAAGGCTAGCACTCTACCTATTATGCTATGCTACTATATATTAGGTAGCTGGGAAGAAAGCCCTAGCTCTAGGGTGGAATAAGGAAAGGTTTTGTGTAAAAAAGTGATGTTTGCACTGCATCCTGAAGAAAGAAAGGGAGTATATGAGGCAATTTACAAAGGAGTATTTTTCAGGTATGAGAGACACACAGTTCAAAGACACAGAGATGGGAGATGGGATCTTGCGTGTGAAAGAGTGGTTGGTTTGGCTAGATCATAGAAAATGGGAATGATAATTACATAGAATGAGACAGGAAAGATAGGTTGGGACCTGGTTTTAAAGGTATCCAAAAGTTAAAAAGAAGAATTTATATTTTTAATATAGAGAACAATGGGAGTTGTTGGAGTGTGAGTGGAAAAGTGACATGATTAGATATTCAATTAAGGAAAATTATTTTTGTAGCTCTCTGCAGAATGGATTAGAGTATGGAAAGATGAGCCACAAAGATCAGGTTAGCAATAACCTAGGCATGAGGTGATAAGAGTCTGAATTAAAGTAGTAGCCATTTGAGAACAGAGAGTGGGTTGGATGCAAAAGATGTTGTAGAGGTAGAAATGGCAAGATTTGGCAAATGATAGTGGTGGAGGGATAGTAAGAATTTAGATAAAGTTGAAGTTATGAACCTGGAAGTCTAAAATAATGGTGATGCTTTCCAAAGAAACAGAGAAATTTGTAAGAAGGTTGGTTTTTGGAGAAACCTAAATTCTGCTTTGTGTATATTAAATATAATATAGCTCCCAAACATCTAATTTGAGATGTCTGATAGTTAATGAAATTCCAGACCATAAAGAATGTACTTTCTCTTGGACTATGTTTGTAAAGAGAGTGTGGAGATACATCATATACACAGAAAAATAACAATAAAAAATTAAATATCATGTGTGATTCAAATGAGGACACTGAAACAGAGAGGTTAAATGAGTTGCCTAAGGTAACCATAGGGCTCCTGATTCAGCTCTTTATTTTATACTATATCACTCTGAATGATACCTCCAGCCTGACTATAAATCAGTCTACCAACACTACAGATAGAGGTGCCTTTAAGGTTTTTTAAAATCTATTTCACTCTTTTTATTGTTTCCTTTAAATGGTTATTTATAGGAAGGCAAACAATGTGTAGGTCACAAGATGGCACTGAAAAACCTCATCCAAATGCATGGCTAAGAAATTATAACAAAATAGTAGTTTTTGAAAAAGGAAAATATTTTAAAATAATTTAGCCTTTAATCATGAAAGAGTTGCTTTTCCCTTAATCTCATCACTTATCTTTTACCCCTTCCTTCTCCCTCTCCCTTTTTGTTTTCCTGGAAAATCAAAAGATTCTAATGAAGAAAGACACTGGGGTCCTGCTTAGGTGATATTTGTGTGATTCCTGGTGCTAGACAACATAGACATGAAAGGCATTCCCTGAAATTTAAGACAGACTTTCAAATGATTTTCTTTCAACTAATTAGTATCTTGAAAAAATTGGGTTTAATCATTCAAAAAAGCCGACTGCTTATGCTTATTAGGGAGCTGTTTATGGAGAGCAGAGCCTACAACTGTCCTCAGCAGGCTCCCAGGTCTCTTGATTTTCTGCAGCTCAGAGGCAGAATTTTTTCTTCCAACTAATGCAAACACAATGAACTATTCTGCATCATGCAATCATTTTCTGCACTTCAAACACATCAAATGGATGGGAGACAACAAGTACTATATAAGAAATGTTGTGATAGCTATGCAGGCACATGATGCAAAGTTAGGTTCGTTTTTTTTTCCTTGATTGTTCCAAAAGAACTTGATCTTCCAACTCTTGCCTCCATAATGGCTTTTTCTGAACATTAAATGGATTGGCTTCTGACAAAAGGACCCATTTCCTATATTGCACACTACTGTTCATGGGCTGAATCTTGAGCAATTTGAACAGTTATATTTAATGAGGGGAAACAAAGCTATAGATAACACATAGCATCTTTTCTTCATTTGGAGGCAGAATTCTGAGCAACAAAACTTGTCTTCATTGGTCAATATGCAATGAGATGTTTCTCAGATGGAAAAACTTACAAATCACTGCATTGCATTTAAATAGTCTGGACATTTTATTGGGCAAATAATGATTAGAAAAGAATGCTGTGAAAACACCATATATAAAATGGGATACTAATATTTTTTTAAGTTTTCTTCATTTTTTAATTAAAAGATCAATCTTAAAGTTGAGATTTCAGCACCATGGTATAAGTGTCCACAGAGATGAACATCTGAAATGTTTAGGTTGGAGTTGTAATTTCACTGGTATAGGGAAATCCCAGGAAAATTCCCTTCACCAATGCAGTTCAGCACCTTCTCTGACATCTCTATCTATAGATAGATGGATATACACACATGTGTACATACACACACACACATATATGTATATATATATAGAGAGAGAGAGAGAGAGAGAGAGAAAGAGAGAGAGAGAGAGAGAGAGAGAGAGAGAGAGAGAGAGAGAGAGAGAGAGAGAGAGAGTTTTGTTTGGGTGGGTTTTCTTCTGCAAAAATTTTATTTAGCCAATTTGGCAGCAAAACAGTAAATCTGAGAAGGTATATTTAGATGAATATATACAAGACAATGCAGAATGAAGGACCTCTCCCACTGAGAGGGAGATAACTCAGTTTAACTAGCTCCTCTCATGCCTTCTCATTCTTTCTCTTCAGCAATCTAAAATGGGGTGCAAGATATATTCTTAAGTGAGCTGCCTAGAGTGTAGACAGAGAGAGTTTAATGATTTGCCAAGGGATTACACAATCAACAGCAGGATTTGAACCTAGGTTCTCCTGGCTTTGAGGTGGTATCTCTACTTACTATGGCACCCTGCCTTTATATACTAGAAATACAGGATAAGTTTCTAAACTCTATCATCATTTTACTGTCCTCATACATGTTAAACCTATTTTATTTACTGTAGTGTTCTATAAACACCAGAAATAACTTGTAAATAATGTGACCTAGAATGATATGTTATAATTTGCTTTCAGTGTATTGTTACATTTTTAAGTTAAAAAAAAAATAATAAAAGACCTTATAACCAGAGCGGCTAAGTAGCATAGTGAATAGAACACTGGCCCTGGAGTCAGGAGGACCTGCGTTCAAATCCAGCCTCAGACACTTAACACTTAGCTGTGTGACCTTGGGCAAGTTGCTTAAACTTAATTGCCCTCCAAAAAGCAAAAAAACAAAAAACAAAAAACAAAACCTTATAACCTAAAACACTAAGAAAAAATAGTGGACATTATACAGCACTTTAAAATCACAGATCTAGATAGAATTTATTAAGTTAATCAATCAATAAACATTTAGCAAGCACTTACTATGTGCTGGGAGCTATGCTAAGCCCTGGGGATGCAAAAAGTAGCAAAAGATAGTCCTTGCCTTCAAGAAATTTATAATCTATAAGACCCTACAATGTTCCAGACAATGGTCAGATATAAAACCTTCTGCCATTCAAAACCTTTCATAACCTGCTGCCCTCCTACCTTTCTAGTCTTCTTATCCTTTACTTACTCCCAATTTAGTCTATGATCCAGTGACACCGGCTCCCCTGCTTCCTCACACAAGACAAACCATCTCCCAATTAGGGGCATTTTCAATGGCTGTCTCTCAAGCCTGAAATTTTCTACTTCCTCATCTAGGCTTTCTGGCTTCCTTCAGGTATCAGCTAACAAGCCTTTCCCAACACACCTTAATAATTTTACTTAATTTATTGATTATATTAAATATTATATAACTAATCACATACTTTATATTTATGTAATTAATTAATTTAATTTACCTCTATTGATTATTTCTAAATTATATATATGTACACATATATTTATATTTATATCTTGTTTGTATGTGTCTCCCCATTAGACTGCTTTTGTCTTTCCTTGTATTCTCAGTGATTATGACACAGTGCTTACACATAATACATGATTAATAAGTGCTTCCTGCCTATAAGAGATACAAAGACAAAAATTAAATAGGCCTTTCCTTCAAGAAACTTATCTCCTACTTGGAAGAAAAAAGAAACAGAGGTAATTAAATACAAAATCTATTTTTAAAAAAATACAAAGTATAGGAAGCATAGTTACCTGACAGACAGAGAGCTGGCCTTGGGGGCAGGAAGGCCTGAGTTCAAGTCTCCCCTCTGGCATATAAATTAATTTTGTGGCCCTAGGCAAATCATATGACCTCACAGTACTCAGCAAGCTAGACTATGTATTGTTTTTTTTTTTATTTGTTTTTGTTTTTTTAAGTGCTGATCTATAATGGTAGGAGCAGTTTTCTCACCTGGGAGTCCCTTATAACAATTGAACTCACAAGTATCCAGTCTACATATACATACATGCATGTGTGTATTTTATCTATAAGTGTATATGTATTATGCATTCAAATGCATGTATATACATTATATAGTATATGTGTGTATGTGTATATACACACATATAGATACATACATACATACATTTTAAAAAATTTATACTTCTATGAGCATATTGACTTTTTTCCATAAAATGAAACTCTTCAGCAGGAACTCCTATATTATAGGAAATCATAAATCATAAAAAAATCATAAATCCTATATCAAGGAAATCATAAAGTCTGTTCACCATACTTAAATGTAAAGTAATTTCAGGGTAGAAAAAAGCATTAAAAACTGTGGGGGGCAGTGCCAGGAGAAGAGAAGCTAAGGCAGACTTTTTCCAAGAGGTTGCATTGAGCTGCACTTTGAAGGAAGCTGGGGATTCTGAGGCTGGAGAAGGGCAAGGAGATTACTTAAGTCATGTGGGTAAAGCTTGCAATCATAATAATAGAATATGATAATACAATAATAATAGTAATATCTAACACTTATTACATGCTGGGCACTGTGCTAACCATTTTCCAATTTTCCTTTCATAGATCTCCTTTCATCTTCACAAGAAGCCTGAGATGTAGATGTTATTATTAAGCCCATTTTAAAAAAGAAGAAACTGAAGAAAAACAAAGGTTAGGGGATTTGCTCAGGGTCTCATGGTTAGTAAGTATCTGGGGTCACATATGAACTCAGGTCTTCCTGACTGCAGGTCAGGCACTCTATCCACTAAGCCACCTAGACAAAGAGGCATTTATTATGGATATTAACCCCATTTTTTAGAGAAGTAGTGAAACTTTTGTGAGTTTAAGAGACTTATCCATGTTGGAAATGTTGGGAATGGGATTCAAACTCAATTATCTCTTCCCTCTAAGTTCTTCACTCTTTCTACTACATTATGGTACTTCTCAAAGGGGGAACTCACTTTCAAAGATCATAGATTTAAAGTTCAAAGTGCTTTCCCAAGCCAGCCAGTCCAACCCCCTCATTTACAGAGGAAGAAATAAAAATCCAGAGAGGCTGAATTGTCCAAAGTCACACAGTCACACAGGTCATCTCGTTGCAAGTACTGTATGATTCCCACTGCACCATATTACTGTTATCAATCTTTTTCTATTAACTTATTTTATTAAAAGAAAATAGTATTGGGGCGGCTAGGTGGCGCAGTGAATAGAGCGCCGGCCCTAGAGTCAGAAGGACCTGAGTTCGGAGCCGGCCTCAGACACTTAATCCACACAAACAAACAAACAAACAAAAACCTAGCTGTGTAACCTTGGGCAAGTTACTTAACCCAAATTACCCTAAAGGGGTGGCTAGGTGGCACAGTGAGTAAGAGCACCGGCCTCGGAGTTGGGATGACCCAAGATCAAATCTGGCCTCAGAAAATGAGCACCCACACATAAATAATGACTAGCCGTGTAACCTTGAGCAAGTTACTTAACCCCAATTGCTTTTAACAAAAAATAGTATTGGGGTGGCTAGGCGGCTCAGTGAATAGAGCACTGGCCCTGGAGTCAGGAGAACCTGAGTTCAAATCCAGCCTCAGACACTTAACACAAAAACTAGCCATGTGACCTTGGGCAATCTGCTTAACTCCAATTGCCCTGCAAAAAGCAAAAAAAAAAAAAAATAGTATTAACTATTGGTTATACCTGATGAATGACTTGGCTGTCATAAGGAATTATTTCACTGCCAAAGCAGATCACAATTTCTTTGAACACTTGACAGGGTCAAGACATTATCTCTGACATTTGCAAAAGCTGTAAAATCTTATTAATAAGGACCCCATAGCCAAGGAATTGAAGATAACTGGGAAAACTAAGGAGGAAAAACTTTCTTTTCCTTCAGTATCTAGCCAGAAAGGACTTGCCAAATAAAATTATAGTGTAAACAAGATAAGAGAAAGGATCTTTAAAATACTTTTGAAAAAAATTTATTTTCAGTGCCTTAAAGCACTTTAAAGTACCCATTTACATATTTCATTTCAACAAACACTAATTGGGTGCTTCTTATGTAAAAGGTGCTAATGGACACAAGATATACATATACACACACCATATATACTCATATTTCATACCATTTTGGGAGCTTATAATTTAGCTTAATTTTTAAAAAATTTAACACAACTTAGAATGTGATAGGACATAACAAGTATAATGTGATACTTCAAAGAGGAAAAATTATTTGGTGGGAGTAGAAGGAGATCAGGAAAGGCTTTGTGGAGAAAGTGGCACTTTAGCCAAGTCTCGAAGGCTAGGAAGAATTTGAAACAGCTGCATTAAGGGAGAATGCATTACCAATATAGGAGACAGGCTAAGGAAAGGCACTGGGCATGACCAATTCTGTAGAATAGTCTCATTTTTCTGGAGCAGAGAGAGGGCACTCTAGAGAGCAAAAAACAAAACCAAAACCAAACGAAACTGTAAGAGACTTTAGACATTACCTGGTTCAACCTACTCATTTTCATGAAGAAACTGGGGAACAGATAGATTAAATAAATTGCTTAAATCCCATAGGTAGTATAAGAGTTTGCTAGTTAGGTATGTTGGAGGCAGATTGTGGTCCCCTTTGAATACAAAGCTAGAAAGTTTCAATTTTATCTGGTAGGTAATCAATAGCAACTGAAAATTTAAAAGCAGGGGACATTAACAAGAAGATGACCCTGGCAATAATGATTAGGATAGATTAGAAATGTGTGTACAGGGGGGACAGGAGCCAGGGAGACCAGTTGGAAGGCTGCTTCACATATCAAACCTGAAGTAATGAGGACCTATGACATAAGGTAGCAACAGTGGGAATGGAAAGGGGAGATAGACCTCAGCTCTGCTATTCACTAACTTGTGTGAACCTGGCAAAATCACTTAGCTTACAGTCTCTTGGTGTGTTGTTATGTGGGGTGAATTACACAATATTCACAGAAAATGTCTTATGATCATGAGAAAAGAAGGACAGACATCAGCTCCTACAACCCCAGGTGCATCTGCAGAAGTCATAAAGTGCAATAATCTTCATGAGTGAATATTTAACTGCCAACTTGCTTCAAAACTCAGCTCGAGCACCCCCTGCAAGATGTGATCTTTCCTAGTCCCTGTCACCCCCATCCTAGTTGCTACTGCTTCCCCTCACTATGACCTAATATTCACATATGTGTGTATATGTACACACACACACATAAACACACACACATATATACACACACATACTTATGTATATAACCGGTTTGTATGTACATCCTGTTTCTCCCTCATGTAATGTATGCTCAATGATAGTAAGAAACATTTTGTTTTTGAATTTTCAACATATTCACATAATAGATACTTAATGAATCCTTGATAATTGATCCAAGAAGAAACAATGTTGAGACAATGAAAAATCATTACAGAAGAGGACCAGTCAGTTATCAAACATTATGTCCTATGTTACAGGCTGGGAATATAAAGACAGGTAGAAGATGGTCATCGGCCTTGAGGAGCTCATTAATAGAAGAACAACAACCAAACAACCATATTGTTGTTGAGTCATTTTTTTTAGTCATGATCCCTTTTGGGTTTTTCTTGACAGATATATTGGAGTGGTTTGCCATTTCCTTCTTCCAGCTCATTTTACAGAGGCAAACTGGCTTAAGTGCCTTTCCCAGAATCACTACAAGCTTTGTAGGCCAGATTTGGACTCAGGAAGATGAGTCTTCCTGACTCCAGACCCGGCACTCTCTCCACTGTGCCACCTAACTGCCCATAACAACTATGTACAGACAAGCTATATACAGGATAAATTGGAGATAATCAACAAAAGGAAGGCACTAGACTTAAGAGGAAGAGAGAAAAGCTTCCTGTAGGACATAGGATTTTAGCTGAGTACTGAAAGAAGTCATGGAAGCCAGGAAACAGAGATGAGGAGGGAAAGAATTGCAGGCATGGAGAACAGCCAGAGAAAACACCTATAGTCGAAAGATGGATTGTCTTATTCAAGCACTAACAAGGAGGCCGGTGTTGCTGGATTAAAGAGTATGTTGGGGGATGTGAGTAGTAAGAAGACTGGAAAAGAATGGGTATGTGTGTATGTGTGTATGGGAAGGGAGGTTATGAGTGACTTTGAACACCGACAAACAGAGAATTTTGTAGTTTATTCTGGAAGTACCAGATAGCCACTACGGGTTATTGAATAGGAAGTGACATGACATGCTCAGAACCCTGCTTTGGAAAGAACATTTTGATAGCAGAGTTCAGGATGGACAACTGCAAAAATCCAGGCATAAGGTGGTGAGGGCCTGCACCAAGGTGTTGGTGGTGGTGGAAAAGTGATAACGAAATATGGAAGAAAAAAATCAGTTAAATGTGAAATAAAAGAATAGTTCAAGAAACTATTAAGAAACTGAGAAAGCATCAAAATACATCTTACTCAAAGTGAGAACCTAAAAAGACCTTAGCCTAAAAGGGCCTGGGTCTCCCATTGCATCCTGGGCCATCTCCAGTCATCCTGATGAATATCTGGTCACTGGACCCAAATGGACAAGAGAGAAGGTTAGAGATTGGTGAGGAAAATAAGTTGGAAAATTTGAAAAGCAAATTGGATTAAGGAATATATGTGTGTGTGTGTGTGTGTGTGTGTGTGTGTGTGTGTGTACATATGTATGTATACTTGTGCACTATGTTATAGGCTGTGTATATAAAAAAAAAGGTAAAAGATGGTCATTGACCTTGAGGAGCTCATTAATGGAAGAAACAACAAACAAAAACTATGTTAAAGTCAAAGTTATTCCAAGTTCATTCCATCCAATGTTTATGTGCCTACTATGTGCAAGTCACTATTATCATATCAACAACCCCTATCTATATGGTATAATTCTTATTATCCCATTTTGCACATCAGGAAACAGTTTGAGAATTTAAGAGACTTTCTACTGACCACATAGCTTATAAATTTCACAGGTGAGATTCAAATCTAGTTATCTTGATGGCAATTCCAATATCCTTTCTTCAGTATTTCATGGCCTCTGTGAAGCCATCTCTGATTTCTTTAGGTGAAAATCTTTTTCCTCTGATTCATTAAAGTCCTGTGTTTAGATCTTCCAGGCCCTTATCCAAGTGTAATTTGTATCATGCTTTTGTGAATACGTGTTATATGCTCCGTAACCCCATTATATTTTAAGCTCTTTGTGTGTGTGTGTGTGTGTGTATATGTATATATATGTATATATATATACATATATACATATATATATATATATATATATATATATATATATATATATATATATATATATATATATATATAACTTTATTGTATCATGGACCCTGTTGGCAATTTGGTTCAACCTATGGATCTCTTTTTAATGTTTTTAAAATTCTTAAGATAAATACATGGGATTATAAATAAAATCATTATAAAGAAATAAAATGACCGAAAAATTTAAAAACAGACAAAAGCCAAAACAAAACAAAAGAAAAACAAGTTCGCAGGCTGGCCTCAAGTTAAGAAACCTTGATCTTAGGATTCAGGGCATCTGAGGCAGGAGATTTGCAGCTGGAGGTAACAAGGAGACAATGGTATTTGGGTTGGCTCTTGAGAGATGAAGAAAATTTCAAAATGTAGAGGGAGCCTGTATGAATTCACAGAAGAGAAAGATGGTCTGTGTGAATTCAGAAGCAAAGGAAATGGAACCAAAATCAAGGATTAGCCCCCTGATAAGTAATTCAGTTTGTACTGAGAATAGAGTAAGTGTATGTGAAGGGGAGTAATGTGAAGTCTGGAATGATTGGTTGGAGTAGGATTATAGAGTGTCTTAAAACACAGAATAACAGAATTTTAGAGTTGGAGGGACATGGGTAGTCATCCAGTGCAATCTATAACCCGAAGATAATCCCTTTTAAGTGTTCACCCAGTCTTGGTCTGCTCTGTGGAATTGGTAGAAAAAACAGTGGATTTGGAGTCAGGGTTCAAATCCTGCCTATCCTATCTACCCTAGTGCCTGGATAACCTTGGGCAAATTAACTTAGGTGTTTAGGGATTCAGTTTCCACATTTATAAAATGCAAGGGTTGATAGTTGTCCTCTGAGGTCCCTTCCAGCTCTAAAACTATGAAGACTTTTTGTTAAGAGGGTCACCTATCACATTTTGAGTATCTCCAATTATTAGGAATTTTTCCCCTCATATCAATCCAAACCTGCTAATTCCTTCCACTCCTTCTAATTCTACCCTTTGCCATGAAATAGAAAGCCACATAAGAGCTATTTTTAAGAGGGTGGAAGGCAGGGTAATTGGGGTTAAATGACTAGCCCAAGGTCACACAGCTAGTGTTCAGTGTCTGAGATCGGATTTGAACTCAGGTCCTCCTGACTCCAGCATTAGTACTCTATTCACTGTGCCACCTAGCTGCCCCTATACATAAGAGCTTCTTCATATATGAAGAAAACTAGCTTGTACTCCTTGAGTGTCCTCTTCTCCTCAATTCCTTTAGACACAGGGTACATAGTTTTGTACTTCATCCAAAAGATATTGGGACATCAGGTGATCAGACCTGCCCATTACGAAAAATTATTTTGACAGCTATTGGAGAGGAGAAAGAAGGAAAATAGTGAGAGAATTCAGTTAAGAAGCTATTATAATAATGAATCAAGAAGTGACTGGACTAGAGATGTTGGCAGAACTGGCTGAGTAGCAAATTTCTGTAACCTCCCTTTTTTAGTCACACTCTTTCTCACTCTTCCATTGGCCAACATTTTGAAGGGGGAAAAGCTTCCATTTAGGGTTACTAATCTCTTTTTTTTTTTTCTGAGCCCTTTACTTCTTCATAAAGAAGTCTCTCCATATTCACTGACACACTCCTGCATACACTTGCTTACCTTTCTGAAGCACTTACATTCAGGAAACAAAGCTTTCCTTTTGTTGTTGCTGATGTTTGCTTTCTTTTTCCTCTAATCTATACTCTTTCCCAATTAGACCACCCCATAGAGCTGATTCAAATACGTCCCTAATGCTCAGTTCATGATCACATACTCAGAGCCAATTCTTCAACACACTAGCATATTGTCATCAGCAGCTCAAAACTAACAAAGCCCAACAAAACTCAAAATGAACATTTTCTTAGACAATTTACTCTTCTAGTGATGCTGAATCCTGGAATTCTTTCAAAATATGCACCATATGCCTCCTTTTCCTCTTATTTTTCTTTATGTATTAAAATTATTATTCCATCTGCTTCCTCTTTCAAATCTTTTCTCAGAATAACTTTCTTATTGTCTTTTCAATTTTCAGGGTGCTCATCTGGGCAATCCTTTTGCAGGCACAACCTTGTTCGTTTTTCACAGGGTAAATTCCCCTAACTACTGTCTGCAAATATAAGAACTTCTCCAATCTGTATTAGCACTTGAAAAGACTTGGGAAAAGGAGCTAGATTCCAAATTAAGCAATACCTTTATCTTCTCAGGAGAAAAATATACATTTTCTCACCTTGAAAGTAAAAATATTGGGCAGGGAATCCTATCTTCCTTTAGATTTCTGTACATTTTAGACTACTGAGCGGACCTCTAAAATTATTTATAATAATAAGGTAGAAAGTATTTATTAAATCCCATCTCCAGTAACTGCTTAAGCTTAGTCACAAGTAAAAGTGATTATTCAAATGATCAAGTGTCTTATGCCAGGTTACTGAGGAGATAACCAATAAGTGAAATAATTATGTCTCAGTATGAACCAGTGGTTGCAGTCATAGGTGTCCATTATAATACTTATTAGGATTAGTGTCTGGTATCCTTCCCTGCAGTTAATCTTCCAGAGAAGTCACACCTCCAGTGCCTAACATGATAGTCAATAAGTGAACATACTGATTGTGTCATTATGTGATGCCCTCAAGGGAATCTATTTTTATATAGGATTGTCCTACATGGTTAACACTCCATTCATGCCTGTAGTTATGGCATTTCTAAATCTCTTAGCCTAGTATGGTCAATATATCAGCAGAAGAATAAATGCTGCTGTTTCTGCATGATGAAAAATGACAGTATTTTATGAATCCCATGTGTTTAAGAAAGGGTTCTGATAAATGACAGGCTTTATAATACCTACATATAAATATAAATTCAGGTTCAGTGACAAGGTTTTGAGGTCTTTGGACTTATCAGCCAGAGGTTCCCTAATCCCTTTGTCCTTGCTTCTCTCTGTCCTTTTGTCTTCTCTCCCCACCTACCTTTTATCAATATGCTTTCTTTTATTGATTACATTTAGTTTATTTGAATATTCTTCTTGCTAGCAATCTAATAAATATATGGTGGCCTGCTTTTACAATTCATTATGTGGGTGGACATGCAAGGAAATTATCATACAAACACTGACAAAAAGAAATAATGCTTTTATTGGTAAAAAGGTTTGTCTTCACAAGTGCTACAAGATGGCATATTACTCTTCTATTGAGTTTGGTGAAATGATATGCCTGAGCTCACCTTCCAAATTTTCTAGTTTCTGACAAAAAAATTTCTAGTTGTGATGCTAACAAAAGGTGTTTCTGCCCAAGCCATGAATGGCATTCTGCATAAGTACAAACAATCATGGCTCTTATTTAAGAAATATAGAATCTAAGCATTGGAAGAGGCCTTTGCATTCCTACGGTCTATCCCCCTTACAACATGACTGTTCTTGACAGTTCTTCCCAAAAACTATACTTGAACTTCTATGTTGAAATACCATTTCAAGGACTATACATGGAGAAACCCCAAAGATCCTCTTGTTTTCTGGAAAACAACATTGGTACCATGCCTCAAAGTGACAGAGAGGGAAGTAAATCTGGTCTAGGAAACTTCTAGATAGTATGTCTGCCTTAAGAATGAAACACAGGCAGCTAGGTTTCTTTCTTTCTTTTTTTTTTCTTTTTAAGTATAAACAGTTTCTAAAGGTAATTTTTTCCTCTCTCCGGTTTGCAGCAATCCTTGCCAATGCTAAGTTGAACTGTGACAATAGATGGAAGAATGAGGATAAAGAAAATGAAGATTTGCATTCCTATTTCTCTTGGAACCCACATGGCCACACTACCCCCTTTCAGATGGCTCCCTAAGCTAGGAAAAAAAATGAAAAAATGTAATAGTTAATCTGCTGTTTATTCAAAACCACCCACAGAAGTTAATAGACAGTTATAAACTAATTGAGTGCGTCTGTAGTGTTGTCTTCTCATTCATCTCGTTCATTCAATTTAACTCTGTTAGTGTTCCATACAGCACAGTGCCCCTGCTGCTCCAAACAGTCGCTCGCCTCAAAAAAAGCCCCTGGAACAACAGGAAGCTAATAGTTTAACTGTTCCTCTAAATTTGTTTGACAAAACTGACATTTAGTGCACTATGTCACGTTGTCAGTAATCTGCAATTTACCCTTAGGCTGGCAGTGGATGCTCATTTTATTTACCTCTCATAGTTAAAAGCGTAATTAATATTCCGCTCTGAAACAAAGATTAGAGATTTGACGAACATTGTAATTTAAATTCTCCATTATAGCAAACATTAAAATCAAATATCGTCCACACGCCCCATTGCATAGAGGACACGTGTAGCTGTAATTTAACTTTTTAGTTTTTAATACCACAAACTAATTTCTGCTGTCAGTTTAATGAGCTGGAAAACACAAATCTTTGCTGCTCTGTGTGTGAACACAGGCTGTGAGAGTTAACCCAAAAGGAGAAAAAAAGATCTCCAGTTCATTTCAAAACACTTTAAAATGCAACAAGCAAATGGTATAGGGTTGATCTTCTAAATACATTGTTATTTAAAACCATTTTAAAGGTTAAAATAGCTCCATAAATAAAATATTTCAACAGAAAAAAAGTAAATTGTATATAAAGTATTTACATGAAAGGTCCACATTTTCTGAAACAGACCATAAATATCTCATATAATCTTTATATATGCATGTTTATGTAGGTATATAAAGATTCTGACTTAAGAAAAATAAAAACAAATCAGTAATCCATACTGCATACAGTTGGAGAGAGAAGGCATTTTTGCCATTATTTATATTGCTTACAACTTACAGTTATAAAAACTTTACAGTGGAGTTAGGCAGCTAGAAATAACATTCCGAGAAAAATTACTACACTTCTAATTCATGCTTGTTTTAGCTAGAATTCCACACATAATTTTGTGTGACTGATTAAAAGCATTGTTATGTAGAACACCTTTAGGCAACTGAAATGGCTCATTAGCCAAGGAAGCTGGGAATCATCTATAGTGTTAGGAATGTGTATGTTATGGAGGTATCTTCTGTAAAAAGGGAAAAAAACCACTTAGAAATATTTGCTTTTAAAATCTCTCTCTCTGTCTCTCCCCCCAGTGAAGATTAGGAGGGGGATGAAAGGAGGGTGTTGAGGGGAAATAGAACATACTGTTGACAAAGAGGCCGCTGCTCCCCTCTCTCTCTTTCCAATCCATGCTATGTGGTAACCCACTGACTTGCCCGACTTCTTCACAAGACTTCATTAGTCACTGCCAACTTCAATCTGCTTCAGTTATTTTACATTCAAGTCCCAACGGAAAAGTGCTCTCTACAGCAATTGCAGGCTAAACTCAAGATAAACTGGCTCATTTTAGAACACGTCAAGTTGGCATGTCCCAACCTGCACTAACATCTCAAAACACAGGAAAAATATCTGCAAATATTATTAACCTTGCCAACATATTAAAATGAAAGAAATGTGCATTATTAAGACAGGGCTACAAAGTAGGTAAAGAGTCAAACACTGGATTCAATGTTCTGTATAGATAAAAGAATTTGACTAGCAACGCATTATCAGGAGGTGGTTCTGTTATTTCTAATATTGCATATCATTCTTTTGAGAAGTCATGAAAGCTCTTGATGAGAGGTAATAGTATTCTGTTCTACAACATTTAAAATGAAAAACTTAGCTATGTGTTTATAACACCAATTTCTATGAAATGTCTGCAATTTTCTGTGAAACGCATGGTCAGGCTCCATAAAAATTATCAGTAATATCTCAAAATGTGCTTCAGAGATGTTTTTCAATCTACTTGGGCTAAAAAAATTAAAAGTCAAAAGATAACTGACACTTAAAAATGCAATTTTAGAGTGAGGGGAGGATGAAAAACATAATAAAATGGGAAATGTGTATTGGTTTCTTCCAGGAAGAAAAGGGAAATGAAATACAAATGATGATATTATATCAATAGTATTAACTTAATTTTTAATATAAGAACTAAATAATATTAAAGCTTAACAAATCTTCTGAAATAAGCAGTTGCAACTAGGAGAAACTTTGATTTCCCCCCAGAACAAAACAAAAATCACAAGGTAACTTTTATATGAAAGTACACAGATATGACTCAACAGACAAGTGGGAGAGGGAGAATACAATTTTAAGCCTCTTGCCTCCCTTGCTCCTTGTCTTTCAAATGTCACTGTAATCAGACCAAACTTCTTGAATGAGAAGAAAATGCAGGGTAAAAGGCAAACACTTGGAGTCATTTGGGAAAACATAAACGTACCCTTCCAGCTAAGTGAACAGAAGACAAATTCTGGTGCTGTGGACTACTTAGTGTTCTTACCATAATGAAGCCAAGACACTTAGCAAAGTTCATTAATTACTCTGTATATGTGAAGTTAATAAGTGCCTGTCTTTCAGAACTTCTGAGGAAATACTAGATCTGGGTGGGCACTTCATATGTCCTCTAGTCTAACTAATACAATATATACCCGATCATGTAGCACCCTCTACAAAACAAAACAAAAACTACAAGGTAACCTTTATATGATAGTATACAAGCATGATTGAACAGAGAAGTGGGATAAGAACAAGTTTAAGCCTCTTGCCGGCCTTGTTCCTCGTCTTTCAAATGTCATTGAAATCAGAATATATACATATACACACACATATACACACCTACATACATATACACAACTTATACAATATATACCTGATGATGTAGCAACCTCTAAAAAACAAAACAAAAACCATAAGGTAACATTTATATAAAAGTACACAGGTATGATTGAGTAGAGAAGAGGGATAGAGAATGTACAAGTTTAAGCCCCTTGTCAGCCTTGTTTCTTGTCTTTCAAATGTCACTGAAATCAGAATATATACATATACACACATACATACATATACACAGCATATACAATATATACCTGATCATGTAGTACCCTCTACAGTGGTCCTGACAAATGGATGTTTAGGTGGCATAATGGATAAAGCACTGGGCCTGGGACCCAGGAAGACCTGAGTTCAAATTCTGTCTTTGATACTTAATATCTGACCTCACTTACTTGACACTTACTAGCTGTGTGACTATGGGCAAGTCACTTAACCTCTGTTTGCCTCAGTTTCCTCATCTATAAAATGGGAATAACAATAGAATTTGCCTCGCAGAGTTGTGAGGATCAAATGAGATAATAATTGTAAAGCACTTGGCACAGTGCCTGCCTGGTACAGAGTGTTAGCAAATGCTAGCCATTATTAGCTATTGTTATCCAGTCTACTTACTTTTACCTAGTACTTTTTACTTTAAATCTGTAGTAGGAAATTCTGATCTTCTTACTATAAATAAGGCTTGTGAAAACTCAATTAAAATCTGGATTAATAAATTCAAAGAGATGAGATCAAAGATAAATAAAATCCATCACACCAACCATATGTTTAAAAAAAAGACAGAAAATTTTTATAATGCATTCCAATCACTGGATGCAATCAGCTTTCCCCTTGCCTTTGTGGTCAATATAAGCACCTCTTAGTTATAAGCTAATAGAAGGAAAAGAAAGGAAAAAATTATCATCCAAATTATAGAATTTGTGCTTTAAAATGTCATTGCTCCTTATTATTGATGATTAATACTGTCATTTAATGCAATAAAAACTAGAAAGCCAATAAGAAGTAGATTGCTTCTCCTAGGAATGCCATGGGCTTTAATCTCAGTCTCTGGCTGAGATTTGTGCTCCTGCTAACCAAGAGCTCTCACTGTAGAAAAATAGGGATATGCAGCAGGAATCCAATTTTTTTTTAACACTTTCTGTTGCCACCTTGCCAAAAACATATTTTGGTGAGTGAAAGCACTCACTAAATGCTTTGGGATCTCTCCAAGATACCAGGAGGTGATTTGTGTCTGTAAATCAGGAAAGAGACAGACCTGGCAACCATTTACATAGGGATGATAACTGAAGCCATGAGGTCATCCAGTTATATAGTGATGAAGAAAGAAATGAAGAGAAGGAGACTCAGGACAGAGCCACGTTTAGTGGGTGTGACTTAGAGAAAGATCATCAAAGAAGCCTGAGAAGAAGAGGTCAGGTTGATAGAAGGAGAACAAGGAGGGAAGAGTGTCACAAAACCTAGAGAGGAGAGACCATCTAGAAGGAAAGGGTGATCAATAGTATGGAAAGTTGCACAGAGGGGCAGGATGATGAGGATTGAGAAAGGGCCATTGAACTTGACAATTAAAGGGTTCACCAATAAATTTAGAGAGAGTTGTTTCAGTTGAATGATGAGGTCAGAAGCCAGACTACAGATAGTCTAGAAGAGAGAGAAGTGGAGGTATGGATTATTGATGGCTTTTGCAAGGAATTTAGCCAAGAAAGGGAAGAGAGATTCTGGACAATATCTAGCAAGGTAAGTTCCTTAACTGAGGGAGCTGGGGTAGGGTTCGTGGTGGGAAGATTGAGGAGAGATGAAAAGGTTTGGAATAACCACAATGAATTGACTGGGAGAGTATAAAAGGATTCCCTGGCTGCAGTGAGGGCCCAGTAGAGATTATGTAACAAATTTACAACATACCAAATCAACATGGTTTTGTGAGATTATAAAATTTATTATAAAATAATGAGCCACAATAAAAAAAGATTTTGGGAAAATGATTTTACTGGTGGCTAGAAATAGATTTGTTAAGAAATGAGGGAATATGTCAGAACTTAGAAAATATTACTATTATTATTCCTACTGCTGTTACTACTGCTACTGCTGCTGCTGCTATTACTACTACTACTGCTACTACTACTACTACTACTATTAATACAGTTACAACTATGATTACCACTATGATAATGATGATGACAACTCCTACTACTATTACTAGTAGCCATTAATTGCAAATAGAGTAAAGCATAGTTCCAGGGAACACTATTTGAATATAAAAGTGCCTATGCAACAACTGTCACAGTTCCTTGCTTCTTCACAACCAGCAAAATTCAAATGTCTCATTCTAAGCAGTAACACGTTTTTGAGCATGTAATATCCATGCCACAATCCTGATTTGTCAGGTCTCTCTGCCCTATACTTACTGCTGAGAAAATACTCAATACTCAATGCTAAGGCTCTAAGCTCACCTTTGACCATCTCCCTTTCAATTTGTCTTTTTATTTTCCCCAAAGACCTTACTGAGAATTTAAAGATGCTACATTAAATACCCATTGACTACCCGAGTCTCCCAAATTTCCCAAATCTTTTTCTAAGTCTCTCAACAGACTTAGCACTTTTGATTGAGCATTCTCACTTTAACAGGTGGCCCACAGATGATCGTGGCATTCACTGATTTACAAATGCCTCTGATTAGGACTTCACCTATCTTTTGTGAATTTTTTCACTTAAATACTAAAAAACATTTTTAAATGATAACAAAACCAACACTGATTTGTAATTTTTAGTGGCTCAAGTTTCCTTTCAGAAAGACACAATTTTCCTAAGAAGTAAAATGTCACCAAATATAAACAGCTCTTAGATAACTGAAATTCATTATACACCTAGATGAGATTATATCATATCATGCAGTTCAAGCTGACATTATGTCCTAAGACAAACAAATGAGCAATTATGTATGAAACCTAACTGTGAGTAAATGGAAACATTTTTGGCAGACAATATCCACAGAACATGTGTTATTGAGAGTGGATTTGTCAAATCATTTTTTCTAACTCAAGCATAACACAATCCTAACTGACTAGATGTGGTATAATGCAATGTAGCATAATACCATTCTATTCTATGATATGGATATTTGAAATTACTCAATTTGCATTGGTAACAGTTAAACATGAAGCCTGAGGGAAGAATTATCTGTATGTTTAAGTCTACTACATATTCAGTCAGAAGCACTATATAAATCCAGGTAGCTTCTAATAAGTAGAAAACCATTGTTTCTGATGATCTGTCCCCTATTTTATCTATAATGAATTCTAAGCTTAAAACTAAAACTTGCCACCCAGAGAAAAGAGTGGGACTATTTTGTTTTTGAGGGAGCAGGCAGCCCAGCTGAATTATTTTTTTAGTTTATTCCAGTTATTGAACCTCTTGATTACTTTGGGGGTTAAAAAATCCCTCCTTTCATTTCAGATTAACATGACAAGACTGTCCTAGTCAAAAATGGAATTTTTAGAACCTGTTTGTATCTATTCTGTGTGGTCTGCCTCAAACCAGGTCTGAGAGTCAATGTCTGGCACATAAAAGAGTAGGTGAGAGTTCTCATTCAGGACATGATTGGGAATAGTCATTTTTAGCTTCTAACGCTGTCTAAAGACTCAATATCACATTCTAGTTAAAAAAAAAACAACAACACCTAGATACAAATGTTGGAATAAACAATGCTCTATTATTGTAATAACTCTTTTATTTTTCTATTCAAAATGTATGGCTGTCAAGATTCGGTTCCTTCTATTGCCAGGTTTAGCAGAGTGGTCTACTCACTTGTTCTACAAAAAGGCTATAAATATTTCCAATTCTGTGCTTTTGCCCATTTTGTTCCCCCAGGTGAAATCCCATTCACTCACCCCTTCCTCCCATCCATGCCTCTGTAAGTTCAATTTAAGGCCCAACCAAAACATCTTTTATTTTGTGAAGTCTTCTTAAACTGGTCCAGTCATGGTGATCTTATCCTGCTCCAAATTTCTAAATTTGGTACTTACTATATGCTGCTATGCAGCAAAGGTACAGAAAAGGTTTGGACCAGCATTGATAGAAAGGGTTTCTTCATCAGGAGTTCCCTAAGCAAGTGAAATCCTACATCTAGACTCCTCAATATCCAACAAACAAAACCCCTAACCCTTCCAAATATGCCTTAGCATAGCAAGGCATCTTTTATCTCTTCTATAGACAGATCTCTTGTCTCGGCCAACAACATTTCATCATGACTTTTTTGAAGGTAGGAAAATAGTGTGTGTGTGTGGGGTGTGTGTGTGTGTGTGTGTGTGTGTGTGTGTGTGTGTGTGTGTGTGTGTGTGTAAACACTCACACATATAAAATATTCCCCCTCCCTAGGAGCCAGAAGTGTTTAAAACAGAGCAGGCAATAAATAAGTTTTAATTTATTTAGACAAGAGAGGTATTACTTAGTATCATAGATTTATAACTGGAGGGAACTAAAAAGAACATCTACTCCAACCTCCTCATTTTATAGATAAGAAAAATAGGACCAGAGGGGATAAATGACTTAGTCAGGGTCATAAAGATACTATCAGAGCCAACATTTGAACACAAGAAATCAAAAGAGTTTATAATCATATGAAAACATGCTCGAAATCATTATTTCTTAGAGAAATGCAAATTAAAACAACCTTGAGATATCATTTTACACCTTCCAGAACAGCTAAAATGATTGAAGGGGAAAGTGACAAATGTTGGAGGGGGTGTGGAAAAGTTGAGACATTACTTCATTATTAGTAGAATTGTGAACTAATCCAACCATTTTGGAGAATAATCTGGAATTACGTCTAAAGAGTTGGTAAACTGCCTATATTATACGCTTTGACCTGGCAATGCCACCTACTACATCTCTTTCCAAAGATCATTAAGGAAAAAAGGAAAAGGACCTAGATGTTCTAAAATGTTTAGAGCAGCTCTTTGTGGTGCCCAAGTTTCCACTGTGCTACACTGAAGGTTCTACAATAGGACTGTGTAAGTTGGGTGGATGTAGTTGTATGATTATGTGAAAAGAAAAAAATTTCTCTTTATTAGAATAGAGTATAAAATCCTATTTTCTACCATTTAATTCAATGGGAAAAACAAACAAATTTTAATTAAAGGCTTTGCAAAGCCTTGTGCTAAATAAACACTCAGGTTACCAAGCACAGAACAAAATGTATATACATTCACAAATAAAACAGGGAGACCTTGGACATGTGATTTCAATGAAATATGACATGTCCAAGTGAGGAAACTCCATCTACCAATGCATATTGACTTCTCTGCAACTCATAGTCCCAGAGAGTTGCCTAGAATAGAGGCCCCAGTTGCTTCATGCCGCCCATATCTCTGAACCAGATTAAAACGCATTTGGGAAATATTTTTAAAATAACTAAAAACACAGCAAAATACAGATAATATTAATATGTGGTTTTCTAAATCATTATTTAGCCTAGGGATCCTTACTGTATAGCTTAGTGGCCCCTGCTTCTTTTTAAGCTTGACATTTCTAGTCTGGATCCCTGGAGCTTGTGACTTGTTCAGGGTAACATGGCCAGTATGTGTCAGAGCTGGGACTTAAAACTAAATCTTTCCACCTTCAAGGTCAGTTGTTTTTCCCCTATGTCATGCTTCCTGTCAATATAATGTATGGAAAATGATGGAGAATGAGCAATAACAATTGGGGTGATCAGGCAGGGCTTCATGAAGGAAGAGAAACCTGAGTTGATTCAGGCACAAAATGTGCAATAACTAACAGGATATAATTATCTAACATCTATATCTATGTCAATATCCATATCCATATACAAATATAGATTGACATAGATATATTCACCAATATTATATATATAATATATACATTACTTATCTCTCTCTCTCTCTCTCTCTCTCTCTCTCTCTCTCTATATATATATATATATATATTTGTAAAATGAGGTTTATAACTATGACCTATATGTTTGAAATTATGGAATGAGTCATTAGACAGTTTCATGCTTATATAATAGAAAAAAAAATCATTCCATTGGACAAATAATTTTGCCATTTTAGATAGGAATAGACTTCATACCAATGACAAATGGTGGCTTTTCTGCATTTTGTATCTGGGACTCTGAATGCTTTAATATGGCCATTCTTTGAATTCCATAGCGCATTCTTAATTTATTTTTTACAATGAACATATTTTATCCCTAAGGCTAGAATGATTATCTCATTGACAAGTAAATTAAATTAACTAGACTCATTTAATCAGGCAATATTTGGAAGGTCAATAATGGAAGGCCTACTTACTCTACTAAAAAGGAAAAATCACACTTAGAATCTTTAACAGAAATTTCAGCAGCCAAACACCGTTGGCAACTTTTATTTTGTGTTCCCAAATATGCAAAAAATAAACTGAAAAGCTCAGAAGAGAACTTTACCCCCTCACTTTTGCACCTAAGGTGGTTGTTAATATTAACAAAACCTGAATGTTAGGGATCCATTAGGCAAATAATAGTAAATGGGAAATATGAAAATGAACAACAAGTTTGGTGATGGCAAATTTGGCTTTTTTTTTCTCCCACCCAAATCACGAAGCATGAAATAGTAGGTCAAGTGTAACTTGAAGAGAGGAAGCTCCAATCCAATCACCTATCTGAATCCAGTCCAAATGCAGCTTTGAACAACTTTTAAGTGAAGCAAAGTACATAAAAATGACCTTCCTTATCACAATGCTTTCCATTCTCATGACATTAATGGTGCTCTTCACTGAAGCAGCTATTAGGCTCTGGGCCATTTCCTTGCATTTCTGTATCTTTGCCTCCCTCCCCACCCCCAACCCCAAAGCTATAGCTGACATTAAGGTACAGTCTCCCCCCCACCTTTTGCATTTTATAAGAAGCCACTGTGCTTTCAAAACTAATCTTCCTATTATTTATATATCAATGGAAAAAAAACTGCTGTATTTCACTAAACAACTAAAGGGATTTAAAAAGAAAAGCCTATTTAACTTCAAAATGTCAAGACTCAATTCACCTTGCCATGCTGCTTGGGGTACATAGAGGAGTGACTACCAATCAAAAATGTCACATTTGGGGGAATTTTTATTAATGGAGAACTTTGAGAGAAATAAGATGTGTACAATAATTGACAGCAATTTTAGCTTCCATGGTTTCCTCTTCCTCAATTTTTCTTAAAAGCATAAAACAAAAAGCCCACAAAAAAAGAAATAAAAAAAACTACTCTTACCAGTGAAGATGGAAATATGAAATAAATATAAACCAATTCTAAAACAAAAAAGTTCACAATCTAGTCCTTCATAATTATTGATTTCAATATTTTTTGTTGCTTTTAGTTGAAATTTTTCAAAACATGGTTATAGAAGCTCTACAGGATAATTATCTTGATCTTGCATGCAATTATGTATATAGGCTTAAAAAGCCCAAGTATAGGAGAGCATTTATAAATAACTGCCTGAGGCTATATTGTCAATGTTGATACTAGTAAGTTCTAGGTGTCTTCTTTGTATCTTTCTCACCTCCCAATTTTATGTTTATTTGCCGGGAGTAAGAGGAGTAAAATAAGAAAAAAATCACTCATGAGAAATGGGAAAGTTTGCCTGTAAAGGAACAATTTTAACAAACTCAGAAGAGTGTCAAGGAACAGTGGAAAAAGAAATGCTAGATATGGAACCAGGGAACCTGAGTTTGAATCTTGGTTTTGTGACTACCTATGTGGTACTGAGGCAAGTAATTTAACTTTCCTGGGTGGGGTTCAGTGTTCCTATCAATAAAATGGAGGTTGGGTTGGGGGAGGGGTTGAACCAGGTCACTTTGAAAATCTTTTCCATAACAATGACCCTACTTTGTTATGACTTCCAAGGTCTCCTCCATTCTAGATTTTATGAAACAATGTGACAAAGACATAGCTTAGTATCTTAGAATGATTGTTGCTTATGACATATTTTGGTGCTTATCTATTTTTAACTTTCATTTATCATCAACACCTTAAGCTGAAACTTAATCTCAAACCCCCACCTCCCCCAAAGAATCCTAGATCTAAATTAGATCTCATTTTAGGTCCCTTGAAGGAGGGAGTAGAACTTTAATTCTCTTTACCTGCCTGATCCCAATTTATCTATCTTTATATCACATCACTTACCTTCATGAACTTTGCATTCCAAATTAGACCACTAGCTCTTCCCCAAACTCCATATGAAAACTCCTATTTTTGTGTATTTGCATTGGCCATCTACCATTTCTGGGATGTGCACCCTCTTAATCACCACTTGTGGAAATCCTTTCCTCCCTTCAATGTTAAATTAAAATTCAATCTATTCTCTGAAACCTTCCCTATCACCCCACCCTCCTGCCCCAAGATGAAAATGTCCCCTTCTTCCTCAATCTTTCTGAGGATCTTCTGTCTGGGTTCATGCTTTTCCCTATCAATTCCCACACTGAACTTTTACAAGTAGGAACATCCTCACAGGAATTTAGGGAATTTTAACACAAAAGAGAAAACAATATGCCTAATTAAGCCTAAACTTAATTCATTGATCTATCTGAACATCTTCAAATAGGTGTGCTCATTTGTTCAGTAGCAGATTTCTGTAAATAAGCTAGAATAGGGATGGGAATTAAAATCTAAGAAATCACTGATTAGAAATACGCCATTCCTTTTCTACCCAAACTATTTAGAAAGGGATTTTTAAAAGTCTCTTTCAAAGAATAATGTATGTATACAGTATTTAAAAATATTATTTGTGACACATATATGATTTCATGCTTAATACCCAGAAGTCCTCCATCTCAGATCAGTATTTATGAGTCTTACCAAATATCCCAAGGATACAGTGTTTCATGACTAAATTAGTTTGCAAAATGTTGTATTAAGTGGATCTAGAAAGAAGACTGGTACAGAGAAGGCTGCATTCATCTAGATGTTAGGAGAAAAACAATTAATAAAAAATTATAAAAGAGGGAAGAATATAAACAAAGCATCTATTTTTGCCAAAAGAACAAAGGTTGAACTTCTTACATAATAAGCAAGTAACAGACTACATTCCTTTTCCTTAATACATATGTTAGACTCCAAGGTGCAAGCCTCAAATTAATTTCAATTTAATTTAACAGTCATTGATCTGTATGAACATTGTCAAATAGGTGTGCTTATCTGTTGACTGACAGATTTCTCTAAATGAGCTAGAAAAGGGAGGAGGGTTAAAATCCAAGAAGATATTGATTGAACCCTATTCCATTCCCTTAGTGCCCAAGAGACTTAGAGAATAAGAAAAAAAAATGCTTCTTTCAAAGAATAATATGTTTGCATAGAAAATATTACATTGCTGCAGAGACAAAGATCTACTGAACTTTTTATTTAAAACACCGTTATTTATTATAAAATGGGATTGTATTAACATGGTAACTAGGGGATGGCAGGGAAGTGCAGTGGGAAATTAAGATATTGATGAGACCAACTCATCTATACAGCACTTTTAAGTTTTACAAAGCATTTTCCTCACAATTTTGCAGTGTAGGTAACTCAAATATTGTTGCCTCTATTTTTCATCTAAGGAAAAGGAGACTTAGAGAGATTGTGACTAGCCCACGAAGACACTAATAATAAATATTAAACTGGAATTGGAACCATGAACTTCTAATTTCAAGTCCAAGGAGCATCTACCTATATTTCTCTGCTTTTCAGAATGGCTTGCCTCTAATTTACATCCTTTTCCCTTGAAATGACAAATACAAAACTCTAACAAACTATGGCATGTCATCCTTTTATCCTAGTTGTGAAAAACTGGAAGCTTTCCCAAGACTGGAGAGCTTGACACAAAGTATATTTTTGCATCTGTAAATTCAGGTAAGAAAGTCACATTTAAATTTAGAATGTGGCACCCAGTATGATTCTTTAAGAGGGTGGTTAAAGTTAAATAAAAAAAATAAACTCACAGTTAACAGGTAACTGGGCAACAACACCCCAGGTTCACAACTTCAGAATCATTCTGGATTCTCCTTTCTTTCTCATATACAATTAGCTGCCAAGTATTCTTGATTATTGGGCATAGCAAGGTGAGGCAGTGGATAAAGTGCTGAACCTGGAGTCAGGAAGATTCCCCTTCCTGAGTTCAAATCTGGCCTCAGACACTTCCTAAATGTATGACCCTGGTCAAGTCACTTAAACCTAATTGCCTCAGTTTCCTCATATGTAAAATGAGCTGAAGAAAGAAATGGCAGACCACTCTAGTATCTCTGCCAAGAAAATCCCAAATGGGGTCACAAAGAGTTGACCACAACTGAAACAACTGAACAAAACAACTTCTTGAGTACATTTCCAAAACCTATCTCACACCTGTACCCAACTATGTTTCAGGCCCTCCTCATGGCTGGACTCTAGCAACAGACTCTTTAATGGGTGCCTACTTTTAGTCTCTCAGTTCTCTTACCTAATCTCCACATAATTGTCAAAGTTATATCCTTAAAGTTCTGGTCTGACCATATCACTATGTTCAAAAATCTTCAGTTATTCCTCCTTGTCCCTAGAAGAAAGTACAAAGTCTCCTAGAATTTAGAGCCCTTCACAATCTAGTTTCAATATTTCCACCCTCATTTCACACAACCCTCTATCATTCATTTTACATTCTAGTCAAACTGGATTATTTGATTTTCCTCATACACAATTTTATATCAACTGCCTCTACTGCCCTTTCTGACCTCTATGGCCATTAGTGCTCCCCCTCCCATTTCTTTGTATTTACGGGGTAGACTGTTTTGTATTTATCTTGTATTTGCTTATCTGTGTATGCTTTGCTCTCCTTGAACCTCCATCCCCAGCCCCAGAAAAAAAATGTAGCTCTTTTGAGACATGGGAGTATTATATTTTGGTATTAGCCTAAAAAGAATACTCAAATATATAGTAGGCATTAAATAAATGTCTGCTGAATTAAATTGATGGTCCAGGGGAAATAATAACAGAATGAGAGCAATACAGTAAGATTCAACTATGCTGCGAATGCTGTTGTCCAAATGTACATTTGCCAGATAATTTTCAATAGATTCATTCAATTCAATGCTTAATAATCTACTATGTGCAAGGTCCTAAGAAAGTTACATCCTGAGAATACCAAGATAGGCTTAGCATAGGGAAGGACTCTTTCCTTTTTCTTAATGCCATGAACTCCTTGGTCAGTGTGATGAGGCCTATCATTTAGAACAATGATAAATACACAGAATTACAAAAGAAATCACTGAAACAGTGAACAACATATTGAAAAAAAATTAATGGATCCCAGGTTAAGAATTCTTGCTATAGCATAAATTCTGATCTTAAGAAGTTCACAATCTAATGCAGGCAGACAAGTCTGTCTGCAACAATGCACTGTGTCCAGGACAACTCTAGACAAAGTTTTATGAGAAATCTGAATAGGGAGAAATCAGAAACTGATTGCAGGTGGGTCGATGGTAACCATAGAGGCCAGAGTAGGACAATATCCTTTCAAGAAACTTCAAATTAAAAAAAAAAATCCACAAGCTCTTTCCATTTTTTATCTGCATATGATCTTGGAAGAAAAGACCTTTGCATTCTGTAATGAGATCATAAGCTATAAATGGATCATTTCAAAATCCTTGGGATTTGGATAGGTAGAACCCTGATTCTGCCAGACCAGAGACATCAAATCTTCCTTTTGGCAAGAATGGCTACATAACGAAGTGGACTTTCAAAGAGGAAGTAAAAACTTATTCATTATTTAACAATGGTCATGTTATCTGGCATGAAAAGCAAAGCCAAATATATGCTTATCTCAGGAAGCTGAGGCAGAGTGTCCTGTTCCTTTTGGCAAAGGTTGTTTTATTAGATGAGACAAGTAGCGCTGAAGTTAGAATGAACCACAGGTAAGAAAGCCTCATTAAACACAGGAAGAAAAGATGCCACTTGCATTTCTGAGCAGCTGGCAGATGTAGAAATGAATCAATCATTGTAACCTCACTGGGGAGGATTTGTAGGATTTGTTTGGGCTGATTGTTTCCCTGTAGGACAGTTTAAAATAAAATACCTTTACGTCAATGAATCTTGTCTCTGTGATATATTGCTTAAATAAATAATAAATGAATTTTTCTGGGTCACTAAGCTGTGTGGGGAAAAGACCCAGAGTGTATATTTTGCTGGGAGAAGCTAGATATGCTTTGTTATGGACTCAGATTTAAATCAATTGTACATTTATTTAGGATTCTCTTACTTTCGTGATCAAAGATCAACTATTAGCCATGTATGTAATGAGTCCAGAATTTCTCCCATTCCCCTACATTTTTTCTTCTTCAAGAAGACTGTGAAGTACATTTTGAACTACACCCAATTTTAAGCAAGGCTGTTCCAGTGGTGTATAGGGTTCTAGAGAACTGGGAGAAACCACTGGAAGTAGGAAGGAAAGGAACCTATCTATCTCTGGCCTGGCATATCTCTGAATGACTCTGGGTGCACAGCAATACAATTAGTGCTTTAATCTCCTTCTACAGATAACTTCTTTTCTTTAAATATTGTATTACTATGTTTTGTTTTTAAAATTATAGATTCCCCCTGCCTCACTCTGGGAGAGGTATTTTGTAACAACGTAAAATATTAAAGTAAAATTAGCAATACAGCAACATCTGAAAAGGTTGGCAAAAATTTCTACATCTGTAGCACCACTCACCTCTTTGTTAAAAATTCTACCTTCTACTCCACTAGAAAAAAAATAGAAAATAAAAATAAATTCCTTGTAACAAATATGCCCAGTCAAGCAAAACAAATTCTACTTTTGATGTATAAAATAGGTATATCTGTACATATGTAGGTATATATGTACATATCATTCTGTTGCTGAATTTAATTTATTCTTTGTCAGGAGGTGGCTAATATGTTTCATCATTGGTTTTTTGGAATCATGATTAGTTATTGTATTAAATCCTTGTTCTTATAGTTTTCTAAGATTTTTTTTTCTTTTTTAGAATATTGTTGTTTGTTTATAAATGTTTTAGCTTTCATTTCAGTCTCCATCAGTTTATAAATGTCTTCAAAATTGGGGGTGGTTAGGTACTATAGTGGAAAGAGTGCTGGACCTAGAATCAGGAAGACCTGAGCTCAAATATGGTCTCAGACACTAATTGAGTGACTGTGGGCAAGTCAATTAACCTCTTCTGCCTCGGTTTCCTTATCTGTAAAATGAGGGTTGTTGTGAGGGTCAAAAGTTAATTTTAAAGCAATTAGTACAGAGCCTGGCACATGTATAGTAAATACTATATAAGTTTTAGTTATTATTAAATTGTTCACTTCTATAATACAGATGGTTTTTCTGGTTCTGTTTACATCACTCTACATTAATTCTGATTTTTCTCTTTCTTCAAAATAATTTTGATCTTCATTTCTTATAGCACAAAAGTTTTCCCATTACAATCATATATCATAACTTATTTAGCCATCCCTCATTTGATGAGCATTCTTTACTATCCAGTTTTTGTCACTACAAAAAGAGCTACTATACGTATTTTCATACATATAGGATCTTTTGTATTTCTTTGATCGCTTTTGGGTGTAGACCTACCAATGGTATAGTTGAGACAAAGGCCATGCACTATTTAGTAACTTTTTACATATAATTCCAAGTTTTCCAGAAAGGTTGCATCCATACACACATCTAATAATAATTTATCAATATAGCTGTTCTCCCAGAGCCCCCTCACCATATATCATTTTCCTTTTTTTTGTCATCTTTTGTCCTCTGATGAGTATGAGTTAGAATCTCACATTTGCTTTAATTTGCATTTCTCTAATTATCAACAATTTTAATCATTTTTCCATATGATTCTGGATAGGTCTGGTTTCTTCCCTTGAGAATTTCCTATTCATATTCTTAGACTACTAATCAACAAAGGAATAGCTTTTATTCTTAAAAATCTGAATTAGTTCTGGGGAAGCTAGGTGGCGCAGTGAATAGAGCACTGGCCCTGGAGTCAGGAAGACCTGAGTTCAAATCTGGACTCCGACACTTAACACTTACTAGCCGTGTGACCTTGGGCAAGTCACTTAATCCCAATCGCCCTGCCTTCCCCCTCCAAAAAACAAACAAACAAACAAAAAAATCTGAATTAGTTCCTTGAATAGCTAAACCTTCATCAGAGAAACTTTCTGTAAAAAAATTTTTTTCTATTTGGATACCTGGCAAATATAAAAAAGTCACTCATATATATATTAGAGAAATAGGAAAAAAAATTACCTACCAGATCAATGGATAGAAGAAAAGTTCATGACCAACCAAGGGATAAAGGGAATCACAGATGATGAAATAGATTATTTTTAGTACCTAAAATTAATAAATTTTCACATAAACAAATCCAAAAAAGTTAAGATTTAAATGGGAATATCTTACTGGAAAAAAAAATCTTACAGTAGATATACTGTAGGAATGCTTCTTATGGTTATTTAACAATAATCTATTTCAGCACAGCATATAGAAGTAGAAAAAAACATTGAATACGGAAGCTAAATTTTAGTCCAAACAGCTGCATCATTTGGAGAATGTAGCTTTAGCTTAATGGGTCTCTGTTTCACCATCTGTAAAATGAGGAGGTCAGATGGATGGCACAGTAAGTAGATAGAGCATTGGGCCTGGAGTCACAAAAATTCATCTTCCTGAGTTAAAATCTGGCTTCACTCACTATGTAGTGTGACTCTGGGTAAGTCACAATCCTGTTTGCCTCAGTTTTCTCATCTGTAAAATGAGCTGGAGAAGGAAATGGAAAACCTCTCTAGTGTCTCTGCCAAGAAAACCCAAATGGGATCACAGAGAGTCACAAAGGGCCGAAAAATGACTGAACAACAACAAAATGAGAGGACAAAGGAAAAGGCAGATAGTGAATGAAATAAAACAAGAAACAGGGTCCCTTCCAGTCATTTAGGTTAAGTTCTAGCTGTTAGTCAAGTTAAATAAACTACCTAAAGGCCTACATTACTTATGGCTAGTATGATCATTAGGGACAGTTAACACAAAAGAATGGTATGCATCAATTTAGCAATAAGCTCATTTATATAACCCATGTTTAAGAGTAAGATTCAGTAAGATTCCAATTGGTGGTTGTAATAAGAACAAGATGACGGGCATAAATTTGAACAGAAGCTGTTGTTCCTGAAGTGGTTCATCAATATTATAAATTTACTCCAAGTGTAGGATTTTATTAAATGGCTTTCTTTTATGTGAGCGATACAAACATACGTATATATGTAAATGTATATTGGGAAAATATATCAGGGAATTTATCTGATCACTAATATATAGGCATACTTACTAGTATCAGAAATCAGTCACGTGATACTAATATTATAGATCCCCACAAAGTTGGGGTCAGATTTGACATCATGTTCCCACTTCCTATTTAATGGCAAGCTGACAGAATAGTCAAAACTTAATCAAGCAGTATCCCCATCGCTAACCCCAATGGCTTTCGATAGATTTCCAGTAACTTAATTTTTGAAGTAATACAAAATAATGAACAAAATAATATGGCTACAAGGAAGGGAGAAATTCTATTCATTCATCAGGATAAAAGGTCACACAATGTTAGGCTACTTAGCAGAATTTCTAGATTTGTGAGAATGGGATTACATAGTTTGGAAAAAGCCCAGTGTGATATTAATATAGGGTGAAATGGAGGTAGAGTTTAGGAATTAAATGCCTTTCCATTATTTTTTCATAGCAATATAACTAAAGAATGTTACTTTATAGCATGTGCCTCAAAGAAAAAAAATCTAAGTTTCAGCTTTTACTATGTCTTATTAGTTCTGCTTACAAACATACAGTCCTGTAAAGTTGTGTTTTGTTTTTTTTTTTGTCAACAAAAATGCTGATGTTACTCAGAACTATATTAGTGAAACCACAGGGCAGCATGTGGCCTGATTAATCTTATGAGCTCAGCATTAACATATTGCTAAAACATAATGTAGATTATAAATTTATGAATGTACATTATCAACTTCCAATAAAGAGAAAATCATACTCCTAAGCAACTTAACTGTAATTCTCTTAACCTTGTACTGTGAACAAAAACAAAAGTTCTAAAGTAGTGACTCATGGGATCTCACAAAGATGATAGCTAGATGTAGCATGTGTTCTGCAGCATGTTTCATAAGGGATTTTTTCTTTCTTTCTATTTCCCATCTTTCCCATGGAAATGTCTAAGACTAACAGCTTACATTTTGTTTATACCACATAAAGGTTTAGGATTAGGAAACAACTGGGTGATTATCAAAGGAATTACACAGAGATCTCTCCTGTGAATTCAAGTTACAATGTATAAAATGCTACTGGCTTATGAAAAACAGATGGAACCCAGCACAGATTCACTTTCAGAATATGCATAGTTATGTGGCCAACAATTCATCTTATTACATGTTTCCCATGTGATAAAAGGATTACCTGGGTTTAATAAATTTAAAAAATGACTACAATATTATTTTAAAACTATAATTTTCTATTACAATTATGTTTCAACATTACCATTTAGAATAAACTCATGATTAACTTCTCAAAGATTTTTTACATTGTAATATTACTAATAGGCCTCTTTTACTTCATACCATGTGCTCAGATCATAACATTTATGCAGATATTATCAGATATCATTTTTAATCTTATTTCATATCAAATACACTAAAACAAAAAAAAAAAACCCTTCTTGGCCTGTTGTCATAATTTACCTTGGATGCTGTTGCTGGTGAGTCATTTCAGTCATACCCAACTCTTCATGACCCCATTTGGGGTTTTCTTCTCACAGATACTGGAGTGATTGGGCATTTTCTTCTCTAGCTCATTTGACAGATAAGGAACTGAGGCAAAAAGGGTTAAGTGACTTGCCCAGAGTCACATTGCTAGTTAAGTGTCTGAGGCTAGATTAGAATTTAGTCTTCCTGACTCCAGGCCCAACATTCTATCTGCAGTGCCACCTAGCTGCCCTATGAATGAGGTTGTTGTTCACTTGGGTCTGACTTTTTATTATCTTATGGACCATACTGTCCGTGGGATTTTCTTGGCAAAGATTCTGGAACAGTTTGCCATTTCATTCTCCAGTGGATTTAGACAAACAGAGGCTAGGTGACTTGCCTAGGTTCCCACAGCTCATAACTGCCTGAGGCTGGAGGTCTTCCTGATTCCAGGCTCAGCTCTCTATCCACTCAATCACCTAGCTGCCTCTCACCTTGACTCCCATTCTCAAGAGCAAGTTCTTGCCAAGGTGAAAACAACCATGACAACGGTAGCTTCAATTCTGGGTTCTCTGTAAGTCATGGTAGTCTTGGTCCATAAGGGTAAGACAATCTTTTTTTCTAAATGCTGAGCATAATTTTTGTTTTTAATTATCTGCCCCAGTGATCATCTCCTTTAGAACTGAAAAATAATAGTGTTCTATACTCATTCCATCATGATAGTAGTTTAACTTAACAAAATGATTTATAGAATTGCATGCATTCCACATGGAAATGTATATATTCCACACCATTTTATGTGGAAAATATTTAAAATAAGTTTCAATAAGTTTTTCTTTTAGTGATGGACTTTCCAACTCCTAAATTATATAATTATATGGATACAATCTATATACACATGTATATTTATATATAAGCATGTATATTATATGTATACATACACACATCGATAGAAAAACTTCCCAAGCTAGGGCATGGAGAAGTTAAATGACTTGTCTAGAGTCACATAGGGAAGAGTGTGTGTGCAAACAAGCATATATATATATATATATATATATATGTATATATATATATATATATATATATATATACACACACACACATATATACAAAGAAATGTAAAACAGAGAATGAAGGTGAACACATGAGTTTAGGGAGTTTCGTTTCATGTATATATGCACATGGGTATGATAACTAAAGAAAAATTCATTTAAATTGTTTTTTATCAATATATGTAGCAAGACCATAAAGTTATATGAAATAGTTCATCATTTTAAGTTAGTATCATGGAGGAATGAATACAAAACACCATATATTATCAGTCTTAATAGAGGAAACCACTGACAATAATCATTAAAACTTCAACCATCTGATATAAACAGAAACATGTACAAGGCAGCTAGTTGGCACGGCAGATAGTGCTAGCCCTGGAGCCAGAAGAACCTGAATTCAAATCCAGCCTCAGATACTTACTAGCTGTGTGACCCAGGGCAAGTCATTTAACCCTGTTTGCCTCAGTTTCCTCAAGTGTAAAATGAATTGAAGAAGGAAAGGCAAAACACTCCAGTATCTTTGCCAAGAAAGCTGCAAATGGGGTCACAACAACATATATATGTACACATATACATATATGTATATATCTCCAAGTTAAGACTAATGATGGGAGCTATTTCTAGCTAACACCAAATCCCACATCAGTACAAGCATATTAGAAAGCTAGCTGTATTGCTTTTTAGAACTATTAGGTTGATGGATCTTTTCAGATACAATAATTCTACCTTATATTTATACAGCACTTTTCTCCAAGAAGCTAAACTATTTCTCATATTATTTCTTATCACTTCTCTTCTCTCCAACAGTAAAAGCATGCTATTTTGGTAGACCTTTGGAATAGAAGTCTAAGGATTCACCTGAAGAGGGAGAATGAATCCTGACAATTTTTGATACATGCTATAAAAAGCCTTTTATCAAGCTGAGGGTTCCATGATGCTATTTTTTTTAAAGTTCAGATTTACTTCTAACTCTAGCAGAAAGGGCATGAAATGACCTGACATGCTCAAATTCCCACGTACTTAGTAGATGGTGATGCTTGGTATTAATGAAATCAGCAAAGTCTCAGAACCATAATGATATGTGTAGCATATTCCAGATTAACTTTGTTTCTTTTGTTTTGGTTTGTTTTCTTTTTTTTTATTTTTGGAGGGGGGAAGGTAGGGCAATTGGGATTAAGTGACTTGCCCAAGGTTACTTGGCTAGTAAGTGTTAAGTGTCTGAGGTTGGATTTGAACTCAGGTTCTCCTGACTCCAGGGCCAGTGCTCTATTCACTGCACCACCTAGCCACCCCTGTCTGTTTCTTTTGGAAAGCTACAATCATCCCATGTTAGTTAGTTCACAATCTATAGCACAGATAGCTTGGTATAAATAGGTACAGAAGAAATTTTCCTCCAGGAAGGTTAGCCTACAAGATTCATACTATAGGTGGGTGGTCCATGTGTTCATCTACAAAGGTACAGGATGTAGTTAGTGGAAACAAAGCTCTCCAAACTTCAAGGAGTTACCAGATAGTCCAACTTTTTCATTTCTTCTATAAAACCAGGGTTACTCTCTATCAATTAAAATTTTTTTTTGATATGTAGTACTACAGTATTATAATTCAATAGTAACTTACTTCACCAAATACTTAAGAAATACCTACTGTGTTATAATGGCAATGGGAATTTGAAGATCTTCCCTGACCCTTAATGAGCTTAAGGAAATTTGAAGACATTCCTTGCTTGGAAAATAAACACTGCCCCCTAATGGGCTGAATGTAATTACATGAAGCCTGTGGTGGGAGGAGTTTGATGAAGGGTAGAACAGAGCTCACAGAAAGCTGGGAGTCAGAGCAGTAGACATGGTTGGGAGGATAGGGTGCTTCCAAGGGAGACAGTTAGGCTTGTGAGTAATGTTGATGCTTGCCACCTACTGTGAGAGCTAGGTTTGTGTTGGTTTGTGGGAAGGCTAAAGGATGCCGTGGCTCTCTGTGTTGTTATAGCTTATTAACTTCTTTGCTACTATGATGGAATCAGCTTACTGGTTTTGTGATTCGGTTTTGTGGTGTCTGAATAATTTTTTACTTCTGTCTTATATATGGAGAATCTGTTATATTTTGCAATCAAGCACTAGGCAGGTATATATATGGTGACCATTGGTGCTGTGAATATTGCATTGGCGCTACATGTGTACCAAGCACAGTGGCAGGGCCTGTGGATAATGAAGAAACAAACAAAACAAAACAAAATAGTCCTTTATCCTCAATGAGTTTACTGTTTATACAAGATATACACAAGTAAGTAAATTCAAGGTATATATAAAGTAATTTAAAAGGGACAGAATTCTGATATCTTTTATGTGGGGATCTGGAAGGGGATCACGTAGGAAGTGGTACTTGAGCTGTATCTTAAGGAAATCTTAGAATTTTATAAAATTAAGGTAAGAAAGGAAAGGGGCTCTAAACATGAGGGCTAGCAGGTAAAGGTGTAGATGGAGAAGAGGTAGTAAGCTGGTTGGTCCAAGAGGTAGGAGTATATGAAATGGGAAAAAAATGATATGAAATAAGACTGAAATGTAAGTGTAACTAGATAATGGGAAACACTGAATGCCATGCTAAGAATTTTGAATTTCAGGGGCGGCTAGGTGGTGCAGTGAGTAGAGAGTCGGCCCTGGAGTCAGAAGGACCTGAGTTCAGATCTGGCCTCAGACACATAATGCACACACAAACAAAAACTTAGCCATGTGACCTTTGGCAAGTTACTTAACCCCAATTGCCCTCCAAAAAGCAAAAAAAAAAAAAAAAGAATTTTGAATTTCAGTGGAATTTCTCTTAACACGGTAACATGGAGCTTAAGATGTGGAGAACTTTGCCTCATAAGGGAATATGGTTTTTGCAGAGTCAGTTATCTTGCCTCAAACTTACAGTACCCTGTTTCTACCTCCTTAATAGAAGGTATGGCATAAGGGGATTTGAAAAAGATGAAATATATTTATAGTGAAATGAAACTGAATCTATACCCCAAAATGTCTCCTTTTTGCTGAGCTAGTTGGTTTCTTAAGACAACTTAAGGAAACAATTTCTGAGGTGACCATTCAGATTTGATAGATGAGATGGAACAAGATTCTAATGCATAAGAAAGAATAATAATAATGAAAAGGTTTTTGCAGCTCAATATAACAGAGAAAACAACTTGGGATTTGTGCTGGCTGGCACTATATAACTCTAGCACATGACATTAGTGAACAGGAGTGGGGGGGGAGCAGCATTTCAAAAGCTTGAAAAATAAACAATCGGCACAAAGATGTCATTGAGGAGTGGAATTCTGCATTTGCTTTGAACAGATGGAATACGTTGGATGAACTCGGCTGTGGCTGTGAAACTTCCCGTTCACATTATTTCCAGACTGACTAGGCTATAAATCATTCTGTTGTTGCAATCACAACAAATAAATAAGGCCTAATAAATACCCATTGCTACCACAGACAAGTCAGAAAAGTTCCTATTCATAGCGTAGTCTGTTTCTAGGCTGTGGTCCAACATGTCCTCTGATAGGCTACTGAGGAACAGACTGAAATCATTTGATTCCAGGCAGCTCTTCTTGACCATACATAGCCAGTACAGGGGTGGACAGAGCTTGCCATTTTGGATTTTTGTGCCCTGCTTTTTAATTTTTGGATACTTTTCTCCTCCTGACTTTTCTACTGGCCACAAATTTTCCGGTAGCTAGAAAGTAACAGGAAAGAGGAACTAAATTCTATTGCACTCACTACAAAGAGACTCTGGATACTCCTTGCCAAATCATTTTTAAATAAAACTGAGGTGTGAGGAAAGAAGCAGTAGAACAAAGGGAAAACAAAGCCATTTGGACACGGAATCAAATTCTGCAAACATACATTAGAATGTGGTACACAGATAGTGGAAAGGGGGAAAATAAAGAGAGGTAATTAGAATGGGGAAAAATGACTGTCAGATTTAAATATCATTCCCCTAATGAGGAATATTATTAGTTGAGTCTGAATTCACTGAGTCACATAAAACTGAACAGTAAAGAGTCAAAACAAACCAATGCTACAAAATTAATATTGTATTTTGCTTTTCATAACAGGTTGTTCTTCTGAATCTAGCTTGTCTACAATATAAGAGGTAGATGCTTCCACAATGCAAAGGTCAGTGTGTCTAATAAAATGAGCCCTTTGGGAATTGGCAACGGTAAATCTTAATACCAGTGCATTTCATACACCTTTCTTTTTGGCTCCCACTTATGCCTAAGCAACTAATCTACAGAGTAAAGCTCCAAATCAAAAACAACACACCATCGTGTTTTCTTTATGCTGATACTCTTACTATGCCTGAGAGTTTAATCATTTCTTGCTTAGGGTCTGGATAAAGTGGCTAATTCGAATGGAGGGGTCTGGAGAAACCTACCAATTTGAATGGAACTTTAACATGTTAAGTGCAGCCCTGGGGTCCCTGAAACATGGGAGATACTGGTTCTAAGAAAGCAATATTCCATCTTAATCAAAGCAGAAGGCTACCTGCCATGTACACTGTGCTGTGCTCTGCATTCTTCATTCTCCACATGTTTTGTCCTAATGATGAGGGTACCCAGAGTGTGCAAAACATTACCCTTCTGAGAATACATCTGGCCTCTAAGACATGTGATGGTTGTGCTGGTTTATTTTATGCTTATTAAATTCTACTAAAACTCATCTGGGGAAGCAAAATATTTTTGCTATCATTTAATCATTTTTTTTCAAAGAGGGGTATGATTTTGGAAGTTAAAAACCTGTCTACTTAAAAACCTGTCTACAACTTGAGGGGAGGGGAAGAGATAATCCCAAAATCTATTTACAAGCATCTCAGAAAGAAAATAGTGCTGCATAACAACCAGCTTGGACTTTTTAATAACCTGGCCCTGTGACACAGGCTTTTTTTCTCAGTGACAGCTGACAGGCCCGGAAATAAAAGGGACAGGAGAGAGCTTATCATATTTCCAACCAGGATTTTGGCTTTGTCACACAGTTATGTTCATTAAAAAGCTTAAGTTAGATGAAGAATTGGCAGCCTATGGTATACATATATATATACACATACAAAAGGTGAGGTCAAATTTGAATTGTTGAGACAGGAAAGCTAAATTGGTAAAGATAAATGGTAAATTGGTAAATTTGGTAAATTGGTAACGTTTGACTTTGTTCCCTGCCCACATCCCTCTGTCACCATTTCTTTTCCTCCTTCAATGGTATCTCACTTCCCTAAAGAGGTTTATCTCATACACAATCCCCCATATAAGTTAGCTGTTAATTAATCTTTGATACTTACCAATAACTAAGGTATAAATTCTTCCCATATTGCATTTTAAAAGTTGATTCTCTAAGACATGCTGGGGCTTATTGTGCTGCCATGAGTCTAGGGGAAGTATTCTTCTGGGACGATTTTACTGTTTCTGCCACACTGAGATCCTCCAATGAAGGATAACTAATATCTCCCTTCTCCCTTACTACTACAAGAGAGTAAATGAAGGAAAACTTGGCATGCTTCTTCCAAAAGGTTGCCAAATTCCATCCTGGCTTAGTCTAATGGTTCCAAAACTTTTACAGACAGTAGCTCAAAAGAGAATAACTTCAAAAACTACAAAAAAGAAATAGGCTTATATTACATAAGAGGATCTAATCCTGACACTGCCCTGACTCTGATAGATTTGCTATAGCCTGATGTATACCATGAAGGGAAACACTCCTGTAGCCTGGTGGTTGGTGGAGCATGACTGTAATCCCAGCTTCCAGAAAGGCTCCCTTAAGTTCTGATCTGCAGTAGGCTAAGAGGATTGGGGGTCTGCAAAAAATTTAGCATGATGAACTTCCAGGAGTGTGATGCCACCAGTTTGGGGAAAGAATGGAAAATTAGTCCAGATCAGATACAGATCACGTCAAAGCTCTTATGATGTAGTATGATGTAGGATTATGAGTAGGACCGGGACCGTGATTAGCCCCTGTATTTCTTGCTTGGACAAGATTGAGATGAAGTCTTTAAAAAAAAAGCCAGCTCCTGAGATGAATATAATGTGGTCTTATTCAGCACTGTAATTTTATTGTCATTAAGATCATAGACATAATCTATACTCAGTAAGTTTTCTAAATGATGTTTACAAATTCTAAAAAGCAGAATGTGGCTACCACCATTTTCTGATTGACTGGATTGACACAACTGTATCTCTCAGTCTGATTTTTCAATACAGACTAGTAACAATCTCAACAATCATCTCTTTATTGTTAAGCCATTTTCTGGTTATAAAATTCACAAAAGAGAGCTCTACTGTATTGTTTCCTTTCAAAGACAAAGTGTAAAATATTTCTTCAAACCGTGATAGTGTGAGAATTACTTAGGATTGACATTTTGCTTTAACATCATGATAATGCATGGCTGTTATATACAGGAAGCATTTGGTAGCTGGTTCATTATGGAACAGCATTATTCACTTAGATATCTCCTGCAGAGTTGCCTCCAAAATTATCGGTTGGTTCAGTGGTACAGAATGCTAAAAAATGTTAGCTACTGCTACAATGAATAGCTGCAGAAATTCCAACTGTGCACAAGCAGTGTCCTTTTGTATGGGGCACAAGAGGAATGCGTTCTACCACAACAAAGTATTCAAATTTAATGTGTGGCTGTGGCTAACTTTATGTTGAACCACACAAACCACATGCCCCCTGGGTTTTTTCTCTTGACAAAAAAAAAAAAAGATGCCCTGAATAATATGGTCTGATGCTCCCCTCCCCCTGCAAATAACAGAGGAATAATTAATGTAAGTTGGCATAATTTACTTTTCTGATTTTAAACCCATCAATTTCTAAAATAGTCTTTTCTATTTGTGGGAGTCAGGGCAGCTAGGTGGCACAGTGGATAGAGAACTAGGCTTAGAATCAGAAAGAAGCAGCAGTCTGAATTCAAATTTGACCTCAAGACACTAACTATGTGACCCTGGGCAAACCACTCACCCCTATTTGCCTCAGTTTCGTCATCTGCCAAATGAGCCGGAGAAGGAAAAGGAAATATTCAGTGACACCACTGAAATGACCAAAAGATATTTGTGGACATCAAGTTAAATCAAGACAGCAAGCATTTATTAAATATCTACTGTGTTCCAGTCACTATAGTATAACACTGGGGATATAAAGAAAGGCAAAAACAGCCCCTGCCCTCAAGCAGAGAGATATACAGGACAAACTGGAGATAACCTCAAAGGGAAAGTGCTATAATTTGGGGGTTTGGAGAAGGGATTCTTATAGAAGGTAGGATTTGAGCTGAAATTTGAATGAAACATATTTTTGTCTTCTGGGATGAAAACTTCATATACTTTTAAGAGTGGTTAAAAAGTAAAAGAAAAAAATATTGTTATGATGTTGAATATAAGCATCTAAAACTGCCATCTGTGTAAAATCTCCAAAAGGCAAATGGAAAAAGTTTTGATATATTGGTCAATGAAAACAGTGGTGTTGTTTTTCACGTGTAAAGTAGCTCTATTAGGAATTCTTTCAAACCTGGTGTGATACATTGAACTTTAAACATATGAATTTTGCTGTTATATATTTGAATGTTTCCATGCCTTTATTCTTTTGACCTTAAGATTGTTGGTATGCCATTATGTCAATGTATATTCATCTTGACTATCTCCCAGAGGAAGCACATCCCTAAGAAATATGGAATCTTTAAATATGCCTAAGAGAATCAGGGGGTCTGAATGGTCTTCTTCAGACAAAAGGATTCCTGATCTCTTGAATGTGAAAGCTGTCTAGAAAGGGGATATTTAATGGATGGGACAGAGAAGGGGCAGTTTCTAGATTTAATAATTATACTACCAATGCTTTCTCTACATTCTACTAATTGTTCTTTTCTGCTCATTTTCTATTCATCAGAGACTATAGTATAGGTTTCACATCTCAAAATCATATGACACTGATGAAGTATTAAAACAAAAATTGGGTCACGGATGGATTCACATGTAGAATAGATGGATAAAATCACATTAAAATGACTTTGCAGTCTGTCAAAAGGCAATCCATTCTCTCCTTCATCTTATTCATATCTGGGCTCAAGCAATATTCATCACACAGAGATCTGATGAGCTTTATAAGTTATCCATTCAAGTATTAGAGATATTGTAATATGAAACCCAGGCACTTTTCATCCACTTGGATTTTGCTAAATGTGTGGATACTTAGGCCAGATTATTTTGAGGGGTTATGAACCCTCTCCAGGAGTTTCTGCAGTGTTCTGGGACTTGATATAATCTATGGATGACGTTACATAAATAGAAGATTAGGGAGAAGCTCACCACATACAAGCTCACCCACCTAAACTTGGATTCTGCTGCATTTCCTCCATGATATCAGGGAACATCTCTGCCAAGCTAACACCTCACCATTGTTTTCTAAGCCCCAGCTGATATAATGATTGGGTCTTTTTGTTTTATCATTCAAGGCATCTTGTATAACTTTGATGTAAACATGGGAGACACCACATTTAATGGGAGCTTTTAAGACAGTATTTTGATTGAATTATCCACCAGGACATCAGAATCTAACTGACCTGATTATCTTTACATCTGCCTTTCCCCTGAAAGCTTCACCACACCAGTAACAGCAACCCCTTTATCTCCCAGAAAGGGTCTGATTGGAAAGTAAGCAAGTCCCCTCACACTTTCATATTTTCATATGTTCTGAGCCCCATATCATGCTTTATCCCTTCTGTGTCTCAATTCTCAAAGGAATCTTGCCATCTACCCTGCAGAGCTCCTATCCCCACCAGGAACTGCAGCTCTCAGGTTCCTGTCTCCCTATGTCCCTGTCCCTTTGCTCTAGGGAAACTGATCAATTAAATTTTGAGATTAGCTCTAGGGTCTAGCTCTCCCATGTAAGCTAAATAAGTTAATTCTTACTTCATCCCTTAACATCTATCTTGTCCTAGACCATACTTTATCAGAACAAGCCATCCACCAAGACTTCACTGTCTAATTAGTGGGGCCATCTTTCTACTTTCTATATAATCTCTGACTTCTTTTCCACTGACTATTTACAGGATAATAATAACATCAACATTACTATTGCTACCAGAAAGGATGTGAATTCTAACACCCTATGAATCCACTTATGATCCTTGTACCAACAAAGGACCAAAACTTTCTGGCCATAGCCCCTGATACTATTGAATCCATCTAGCAAAATGCAAGCTCCTTGAGATCAGGAATTGTTTTTTGTAGCTCTGCTGATTAGCATAATGCCTGACACAGGAGGTGCACAATAAACATTTATTGATTGATTTATGCCAAATCAAAAGATTTTATATCTTCTAAAAGCAAGTATTGCAACAAGACCTTGCATTCTCCATACCTGTCGGTCAAATGCATAAGGATAAAGATGTAGTCAGCTAAGGAATATCACTTGTAAAACACTGTCTGATCCCTTCTAGGATCATCAAGAATGTACTTTCTGTGTGCATAGATTATCATGAAATTCTATACAGACAGGAAAATGGGCATACAGATTAGCAATTATTGATGTACTGTCAGTCTTTTGGGGGGGTAGTAATAAAGTTTGATGTTTTTTTTCTATAACTTTGGTTTCTTTCCATACTTTAGATACCTTGAGAGTCGATCCCTCACAATTGTGTTGCTTCTGGCATAGGACACCTCATGGTCCAGTTACATACACAGCCACACACCCACATCCCCCACCACACACACATACACACATATGTAAGATATGTGTGTGTTTAGTATACATATATGTATATAGTATGCTATATAGTTTAGTGTAGATATAAATATAGATAGTATATGTAGTATAAATTATATAAACATATACACACTATATATAGATAGATGTGAATATATTGACATAGGGCAGGTAGATATGTATGTAGAATGCCGTATATGTATGTATATAGGTATGCCTATATATGTATGCATATATACATAACTATATACATGGATGTGTATATGTTCATGTATATAGAGAGATATGGAAACCAGATATAGTCTGAAAAGAGGAATCCCAATATTAAGTCAATTACAATATAGATCAATTACAATCACAATATAGGCCAATTAGCAAGTGAGCAGTGCAGATCAAATTTCCTATGTGATTCTGTGTAAATCGACATCATGTATCACTGAGCCAAATGATTAGGACAATGGGAAGGAAAGTCCAATTTCTGGATCCTTAGCTCCCTCAGATAGTAGGATCCTGTGATCCTATAAGGAGGAATGTTTCCAAAACTTTTAAAGTTTCCCTGGAACAACATTTTATGGCAAAGATAGATACAAATCCATGAAAAATGGATTTCTGAATGAAAATGCCAGTGTATCTAAAGACCACATATATGGGATCATGAAATTGCTGGGAATGAATCAACAATAACATTGAAAAAATGAAAAAAGTAACAAATTGATTACTATGAAAAGTATTAAGTAAAATGATGTGAGATGGCAGAATTGGGGAACTTGCACCATAATTTCTGGCAGGCAGGTGACACAGTGGATAAGAACACTGGGCCTGCACTCATTTTCCTGAGTTCAAACCTGGCCTTAGATACTTACCAGCTGTGTGAGCCTGGGCAAGTCACTTAACCTCATTTGCCTCAGTTTCCTTATGTACAAAATGAACTGGGAAGAAAATGAGAAACAACACCAATATCTTTGCCAAGAAAACCCCAAATGGGTTCACAAAGAGTCAGACTTGACTGAAAAAAAAAATGAATGAACAACAACAACATTTTTTAAAACACGGGACATGATAAAAGAAGGTAATAAAAAACAATTCAATTATACCATTTTAAGATTTACAAAAGACTTTCCTTACAACAATACTGTGGGGTAAATATTTCAGGTATTATATCTCCCATTTAAAGATAAATAGGATGAAAGAGATCAAAAGACATGGGTTCCACATAGCTAGCATTCTGATTAAAACCAAGTCTTCTGAGTCGAGGCAGCTTTGCTGCCTCCTTTGGCTTTAAAAATGATTTTTAAATTCCACTGGGGGCTGGTGATTCTTTTATTTTGAGCTGTACTAGTGCCTCTGGAGTAAGATTTTAGGGCTTTTGGATTTCAGAAACTAAACTCTTTATATGTGGTTCAAGATAGGACCATCTTATGTTGAATTCTGGTCTATACTATATTAATATCAATTGCTCTTCTGCCTTTCTGGTGTAATGCTGATACAGAAAATGGCTAGTTTAGCATTTTGCTAAATGCCAGGAAAGCCAGACACAGCTCAGAAGAGAATCGAGAGGCCCATTTCATTTAAAGTCCTAAAACACTAATGCTCACCTTATTCTCTTTCACCCTAAAATGAAGGTAGAAAACTTATAAAAACAGGCTCGTTCCTACATTTCCTTATTTCCTCCAACTTTTGTAGAATGAAATTAACCTTCTTATGAGGTTTTAGGATAGAGAAATGTCTTTAAACCTTTGACAGAATTGATAAAACGGAATGGATTTTTGGAATAATTGATGCGGGAAAACTCGATAATGTTTTATTATTTCTTCATGGGCCTTTGGTTTTGATTTATTTAACTTAATGTTATATAGTATATTGAAAAACATCAAATGGGGAAGTTTCATGACAAAATTCTCCTTTATCACATACAAGAAAAAAAATGACATTAACTGAGGCATCACATCATCCCCCAAGCCAATCAGTTGACTTCACTAAAATCTGGCAGCATGGGAGGGTGGAAAGAGAGTACAGTCAAAGACATTACTTTAGTCATAGGTATTTATTAGCCGTCACTTGAGAAAATCTGCTAACTTCTGTGAATCTTAATTTCATCATCTCTAAAACAGGGGTGATATTAGCATTAGCCAGCTTAAAGGATTGGTTAAAGATTGAAATGAAATAATAAATATGAAAAGAGTTTGCAAACTATAAAACATTAGATAAACTCAAGAGATTTATTAATTACTTTAAGAATCTATTAAATAACAAGTTGTTACCATATTAAATCTTCACAACAACATTTTGAGGTAGGGGCTATTATTGTCCTTATCTTAGAACTAGAAAACTAAATCTGGGCAATGTTAAGTGACTGAGGAGGATTCTAACACTCTTCTTCTTGATTTTTAATTCATTACTCTATTTAATTTGTAATTGTTTATAATTATCTCTTACTTCTATATCACCTTTCTAAAATTATCTTGCATTTACTGGTGCAAATCTTGAAGGCCCTCCCACCTACCAACAGAATATGCTCCTTGATCAGAGTCCATTTTTCTTTTTGTTTTTGTACTACCGGGTCCCTAGCATTGTTGTTGTTTAGTCTGACTCTTCATGACCTGTTTTGGGGTTTTCTTGGCAAAGATACTGAAGTGCCATTTCCTTCTCCAGTTCATTTTACAGCTGAGGAAACTGAGGCAAACAGAGTTAAGTGACTTATCCAGCTTCACACAGCTAGTAAGTGTCTAAGGCCAAATCTGAACCCAGGTCTTCCTGATTCCAGGCCCAGTGCTAAGTCATCTATATGTCCTATGCCTAGCAAAGTGGGTGCTTAATAAATTAGTGTGGAATAAATTATTATTAAAAAAGTAAAGCTTTCTATATAAACCCTACAAAAAGGCATTATATCCCTGGTTCTTTTTTCTAGATCCCTAATAAGTTTTACTTTCTCATGTCCCTAGGAAGGATTATAGCCCAATTATAGAAAGAGTAATTTTATACTGCAGGAAGCTAACAAATCTTACTCTCAAAAAGAACTGGGGTTCTTTCAAATCTTAAAGCTTCTACTATTTTGGTAGAGGAGATGCTCTTCAAAAATTGATGTGACTCTGACAATTATGGCATCCAAGAGAAATACCATCTTGTAAATCTTTAGTTTTTTTTGGCGCCTGACCTCTACAGTTTGAGGCCTATATCCTCTGTTGCTCCATCTTTCACATCCAATAACTACAAACCACTTAAGTGTGAGTTTTAGGAGACTAATCTGACTGCTTCCTATTCTAAGGCCTCTTTGTGGCATGTACATAAAAGTATGGGTTTTTGATGGCTATGCTAATTGATTATAAACTGTGGCAAGCACAACCAAATGAAAAGGCCTCAAGTGTGGCCTCAGATGTCATCTGAGTACCAGCTCAGTTAAGTATGAAGAGGCTCATCACCAACAGGCTAGACCCTGGATGATGTATTTTTTCACCAAGGCCACACTTGAAAAGGCAAACAAAAACAAAATGGAACTTGATATTAAATATTTCCCTTTCTGGCAGGAGAGAGGTGGAAAGGGGTTGATAAAATCCCAAAGAATTTTAGAGTATAAACATAAATTATACATTGGTCTTCTAAATGTGAGAATTTTAAAACAATAAAAAAGTTGATACATGATACACATATGTGTGTATATACACATATACGTACACATATACAGAAGAGGAAGTAGAGCATTTTAAGACAGTCATTCTCATTATAAATGAAAACAGAAGTCAGTAAGAAATACCAGCTAAGCAAAAGGAAGGCATGTTTTTCTTGGCAGTTGAATAAAGGCTATTGAAGAGTTGGCTTTATCAATTACTTAAACACAACATCAGACATCATTTTATGGAATATTTGGTCACCTTGCCTTGTAGTATTCATGATAAACAAAAGCAAAAAGACAACTTGGAAAGTAATTTGGAGCTTATGCATCAGTATTTGTTAGAGGATATAGTACGGAGCTCTTATTAAGAATTGGTTAAGATTCTTTATAACTAGTTAGCATATGCCTAGCTGATAATCCCAGTGATTTAAACAGGAAGATGTTCACAACAGACAAAAGGACAAAGAATTATCAAAAGTCTAGGTGAGTAAAAAAGAAATAAAAAACTAAAGGATTACTAATTATTTAGAAGTCTTGCACTGAAGAGAATGAAAGCTTTATTCAAGAAAACACAAGACTTTATACATGGAAACCATCATTCTAAAACATGAAACTGATTATATATTAACAGAAAAATATAATTGGTAAATGAATTTAAAGTCATTTTTGAACCATCTGTCTGTATCCAGTTGGGTCATCAACTAGTTAGAGAAAAAGTAAAAATTGAGAGTATAGAATATAGAAATATAGAAAAGTATAGAATATAGAATATAGAAAAGAACATAACAAAACAACTGCTGAAGGTGGAGAAAGTCACAATCAGCACCACTCTGATTTTATTCTTAAAGCTTATCACCAACAAAAGTATCCTTGAGATTAGTTTGTTATGGGAAAAAACCTGGAAGCACTCAGGAAAGTAGGGGAACTACTTTGTATACTGGACAATTCATTGGAGAAGGAAAAAAACCAACCTATGAAAAGTTGAGTTGGTGCACTGGATAGAGTGCTGGACCTCAGATTGGTAAGAGTTCAAATCTTGCTTCAGATGCTTACTGTGAACCTGGACAAGTCATTTAACCCTGTTTGTCTCAGTTTCCTCATCTGTAAAATGAGTAGGATAAGGAAATGGAAAACCACTCCAGTATTTTTGCCAAGAAAACCCCAAATAAGATCACAAAGAGTCAGATAAGACTGAAAATAACTGAAAAACAACTTTTTTTTCCTCAAACATTTTACAGCTAGGTGGTTCAGTACATGGAATGCTGGACCTATACCCAAGAGGACTTCTTTTCCTGAATTCAAATCTGGCCTCAGACACTTACTAGCTTTCTTACCCTGGGCAAGTCACTTAACCCTGTTGTCCTCAGTTTCTCATCTGTAAAAGGAGTTAGAAAGGAAATGGCAAGCCACTTCAGTATCTTTGCAAAGAAAATTGTAAATGGGGTCATGACTAAAACAACTAAACAACAAAAAAGCTACTTAAAAGTTTTTTTTTTAAAGAAAAAAGATTGCTTAAATCAAGTTTAGAATTCTTAAAAGGATAACAGGATTGGAATGAAATACGAATAAGACAAAACCAAAGTATATATACACAGACAAAATATACAGAGTATTTTTTGGGAGGATGGGGGGACTCATTTTAGATTTTTAAAAAGCCAGACTATGAATGCAGATCAAAGCATACCATTTTTTCTTTTTCTTTTCTTTCTTTCTTTCTTTTTTTTTTTGCTTTCTCTTTCTTATGATTTTTCCTTTTTGTTCTGATTCTTCTTTAACAATGTGACAAATGTGGAAATATATTTCATAGGATCATGCATTTATAACCTATATCAGATTGAATGCTGTCTTGGAGAAGAGAGGGAGGGGGAAAATTTGGAACTCAAAATCTTATAAAAGTGATTGTTGAAAAATAAAAATAAGTAACAAAAGAAAAAAAATGTCAGCCTAAACAAATGCACATAACATACATTTTTTAAAAAGGAACTTAAAGGTACTAAACAAGTAGCTGCATTTTTATTTACTCTGACCCTGATTCTTTGTAAGAATCTAGAATGAAGCTTTCCATGGGCCTTCAAGTGCAGTTTAAAATATGATTAATCAAACTCAGCCTGTGCTTGAAGCGCCTGTGGAGGCCAGTAACCTTTATTTATTGTTGAGGTTAATTTTTCTTTCTGAGGGTCACCAGCTCTGATTTCTTTTGCCTGACTGGCTGCTGGTGTTTTGCTAATCAGAGCATAATCTTTCATGAATAACAACTCTGTGTGTCTGGAGCTAATTTCTTTGCATGACCTTTTCATTCATCTTTCTTTGTAAGGGATATTGGGTTTCTCAAAACACTGTATAGGTTAAGCTCCTGTAGATAGTAATGAAAACTTCTGTTTCCTTATTTAACCATACCTAGTACATACAGATAATTGCATGGGTTAAACTAAGTAACTGAGAGTTACTTATTTTATAAGTAATTAATTCTAGTTTAAAAAAAATCATTCTAAGCTAAGTTTTGAACAAATATTAAAAACAGGTTTTTCATATTTGCACCAATATGAACAGACACATAAAACTAGAAGGGGTTCACTATAGGTAATTTTATCTAACTGCCTCTAAGGAAGGTTAATGTTCAATTCACTGAAGATAAATTGTAATCTAACCTATTTTTACAGATGTCTGCATATTTAGTATGCTCTCTCCCTCAGTAGATTGTGATATTCTCTCCCAATGGAAACTATTTCATTCTTTGTATCTCCAGTATGGTGGGGAACCTGTAGCCTGGAGGCCATGTGTGACCTTCTAGGTCCTTGGGTGCGGCCTTTTTCACTGAGTCCTAGTTTTACATAACAAATCCTTTTAAGGAGACTTGCTCTGTGAAATTTGGATTCAGTCAAAGAGCAGTACTCACTTGATGCCCTAGAGGGCCACATGTGGACTGGAGGTGGCAGGTTCCCCACCCCTGCCCAAGACTAAGCACACACAGTACCTGGCCCATAGCAGACACTTAATAAAGTTGATGATATATTCATTATAAACCTTTGTCTGGAAGCCTATTCCCCAAAAGAATTTCCAGATTACATCTGAACAATCTCTCTTTTTGCACTTAAGCATTGTAGTATAACAAGTAATTCATCATACTATTCAAAATACTGGGCAAATATGCCCTCAGGAAATTGTTCACATTAATGCACATAATTGTTAATGTCTCTATTTGATTCTGGTTGACCTTAGTGTCTAATTTTTGAAGAGTCTGCAAACATTATTATATGACTTCCCTTAATTTATATGTGAGCAGCCCTTGGCCCTTTAAAAATATCATGACCCTACTTAGACATGAAAGAACAAATTTCTTCCCTTTAGCTTTTAGCAACCAACAAGTGAGAAACAAGTGAAAAAAATGTAGCAATGAACGTTGGCTAGCTCTTAATTAAACCAGTTTTGCATTATAGGTGAGAAAATACTATTTTCTGCTTGTGAATCAATTCCCTTGACTAAAACATGGAATCCCTTAAAGGGTAAGTTAGTCCTTATAATACTAATTATCTACTACAGATAACCAGTAAAATTAACCTTCCAGATGCCTATTTGCCTCAGTATGCTAAACCATGCCAACTAATGTAAGGTTGTTTCCTTTTTTAGCAGTTAAATATAACCCAGCACAGTTCATTTGCTTTATATATTTGACCTAGAGTTTTAATAGGTCACGATTTTAAAACAGGAAAATTATATACTGTCTGTTCAAGCCACCAGAGAGAATTATGGCCATTTGTGCACAAGGGATGCACACAGCTTGATGGCACTGTAATGCTATACTTTTGGAAGTTCAAAAACATAATAATAAAAACAAGTAAAATACTTGCCCACTTCCCTCCCCTTCTCTCATTGTAGAAAACTGGTGCTAATATAGAAGGGGTAGCTGCTGATTTCAGTTGAGTCTTTCTTAGGTCTTCTAACATTGTTTTCATTCTATTAAGCTGTAGGTCTCCAAAAAACCTGAATAATAATATTGCAAGTTAATTTCTATTGAACTATTATACAGCAGCCATAATTAGAGGCAAATCTTTTTGCCCTATTTGCATTTGCTGATTTTTCCTTAATTACTCTGCTGTCTAATTATGAAGCTCAATCTAGAGAAGAACTCACAAAATCCAATGGTGCAGAAAGCAGAAGACAGTTTATTCCACCTCATGGATTTACTGCTTTGGAATCCTATAGCAAACCAGTTGGAACAGACTCTATTTGTGAGGTCATTAACATGTAAACAGTGTCAGATAGAAGACACATAGCAATGACCCACCATGCTAATGAAAAGTGATATTGAGTTTACTAATTCTGATAAGAGTACACAGATTGCCTTTTCTCCCAAGCACAGGAACTGTCACAGAAACAAATGTGTGGCCCTTGTTGCAATTAATTTGATTCTTGTTCTTTTAAAGCTCTACTTGTAGATTTAATTAAAGCTTTCACACAGTGGGCACATTCAGAAAGTATCTGAATTTAATGGCTTCTTTTGAATGAAAGAAGCAGTGGAGGTTATGATTCAAACACTAACAGGCAATAATAAAACAGGAATATTCTTAATAAGGAAGAATTGCTCTTCTTCCTTATGGACCTAGTCCTTTCTGTTATTTTAAAAGATTTTTATTTTATACCCCTCATTATTGCTTCATGATTTCTGACCTAAAAAGGTTTCAATATCAATACCAGGCTTAGTTTCTTGGTCCAAGGATTTCTTTTAGAAAAGTCTTTTACTCCATTAATTCATTCCCTTATTCAACAAGTGTTTATTGAGTTGGCTGTTGTCCTTCATGTTTAAAGAGCACCAAAATGACATCACTGTGTCAGTGGTCAAGGTACAGTGTGTCTGTCTGAGCAGATCAATATGAGTTTGGAAGGCTTTATCGGAGGTACATTAGGGTTTCCTCACATAGTCTGGGATGCTACTATGAGGTCGTGTTTGTTGAGTATATACAATATACAAGATGAATAAGAATTTATCTCTGCACTTAAGTCTAGAAAGGAATAGAAGGAATAACTTTGTATTGAATTATAATACAAAGTCTAATGTAAATTAGCAGTATTGAAGATGTCATATGCTATTAGAGTTCAGACAAAGGGGAGATTGGTTAAGATTGGAGAGGATCAGGGAAAATGTCCTAGAAGAGGTGACATTTAATCTGGGGCTTAAAGGACAGGAAAGTTATTATGAGGTATCCCAAGGACTCAATTTATTCTGCTCGTTGCCAAAGGGTGGTACTAGAAGCAATGAATGAGAATGACAGATGGATGAAGTCTTGCAAAGAAAAGTGTCTATAGAAATAGTGGAATGAAGATGCAATAAGGAGGATGCTTGGTCAGGTGTGGGCTGGACCAGATATCTAAAGCACCTTCCAAGACTGAGGTTCTGTGATATAAGGATGAGTAGCAATTAAACAGAGAAATCCAGAGGGGAAAGGTAGTGTGTGGAGGGAAGATTAAAGGAATTCCTGCTATAATCCCAGAAGCAAGGCATGCTGGAATGCACTCCAGGGACCACAGATCCACAGCTGCAGGCTTCATTTAATATTGAGCTTTACCACCAAGCTGTTTAGAGTATCCACTCTATAGACACTCAGGTTTACAAGTGCATTTTGTGATTGGATCAGTACAGGTATTCCACAAAAGATGACCACAATCTATCCACATCCATTCTGCCTGGGGAGGGTTTAGGGAAGAGGTTCCAGCCATTGTGTTGAAGGCTTTTCTAACTTTGGTTTGCTTTGCAAAGATAATAATGGAGCACACATGGCTTTCATCTTTGCTCTTACCAATTGACCAGGACATCTTTTTCACCCATAAAGTGTTGCAGCCTACTCACGTCTACCGCCTGCCTTTCCACTGGTCTTTATGTAAGCCTCAATTTCAATTCTTTGAAGATTATAGCATGAACTATGCCACTCTTGGCCATTTACAGCAACATCAAAAAAACTGATGCTAAAGTAAGGGGTCTTTGTCTTAGACCTTCTGTAGATTCTAATACTAACATAGGTATTTATTCTTATACTCATCATTGACATCGACAAAATCATCTTAATTTTCCTTTTTGATCTTTAAAATGATTATATCTACCATTTAAGTTCATTCTTATGCCATTACTTTATCTACAAATGTCCTCTATTTGTTCTAAGTCTTCTGCTAGCCTTATTCCAAAAGGAATAAAATTCCTACCTGACCTCTCGAAACTCCTCAGTGCTTGGTTCTTTAAAACAGGCCCATTGAAGGAGTTCTTTCTTCAAAATATTTCTGTGACCCTTTAAATTGGTGATCATGTTTCTTTTTTTTTTTTTTTCTTAAGCAATTGGGGTTAAGTAACTTGCTCAAGGTTACACGGCTAGTCATTATTTATGCGTGGGTGCTCATTTTCTGAGGCCGGATCTGATCTCGGGTCATCCCAACTCCGAGGCCGGCGCTCTTACTCACTGGGCCGCCTAGCCGCCCCTTTAGGGCAATTGGGGTTAAGTAACTTGCCCAAGGTCACACGGCTAGGTTTTTGTTTGTGCGGATTAGGTGTTGGAGGCCGGCTCCGAACTCAGGGCCTTCTGATTCCAGGGCCGGCGCTCTATTCACTGCGCCACCTAGCCGCCCTGGTGATCATGTTTCTTAAATCTAAATGTAATAATAATAATAATAAATCTAAATTCTACATTGAAAATGCTACCTAAATTTGCAGGTGGTATTAGGAAAAGTATCCTTTTTTCCCAAAGACATAGCTATCTACATGAATGACTCATTTAAAAGAGAAGTTTGTTTCATGTAAATTATTCAAGATTTTCATCATATCACCATTCGATATAGGCTGGAATTTAGCACAAAACGGGTCCATCTTAGAACCAGCCCATTCATTTGTATTTGGTTACTTTGCCACTTAGCTCTACAGGCCTAGGATGATCATGCAATCTTTTCCTCACTTCTGGCTATTTTCTGTTTCTGGAAAGAGTATGTCAATCAACTGCTTTATTGTTCCATTGGCCATCTTTGTGAGTTCTTAGATAATAACTGCTTTCTTTGGCCACTTTAAATACCATTTAAGTATGTGTTATCTTCCTCTATTACAAAGAAAGCTCCTTAAGATTGGAAATTCTTTTGCTTTTATATTTGTATTTTCAACTCTTTGCATAGCGCTTGGAACATTGTAAGTCCTTACTAAATTATTTTTGTCCATCCATCCATCCATCCCTATCACGCTTTGTAAAAGGTTATTCCATACCAGGAACCCTGAAAAACAAATTTATGATAAAGCTCTAGTAGACTGTAAACTCTTTGAGAGAAGACACTGTCTTACTTTTTCTATTTGTATCTTTATAGCATATGGAAGGTAGGTGGTTCAGTGGGTAGAGCACTGGGCCTAGAATTAGGAAGACTCATCTTCCTAAGTTCAAATCCAGTTTCAGACACTTAGCTATATGACCCTTAATGATCACTTAACTTTGTTTGCCTCAGTTTCCTCATCTATAAAATGAGCTGGAGAAGGAAATGGCAAGTCACTCCAATAGCTTTGCCAGGAAAACCCTAAGTGGGATCAGAAAGAGTTGAGTGACAAAAATATTTACAGCATATCAGAGCAAATGGATGCTTAAATAAATGCTGATTTACTGTAGTATGACCTGCTGTCCCAAAGTTAAGTATCTTATACTATATGGCATATAAATGATTCCTTTTAAGTTAAAAAAAATCTCCCTCAAAAACAAGATTTTGAGTGTGTATATATGTGTACTATATATGTGTTTATGTACTTATATACATGCAATCTATGTAAAGATGTAAATCATATTCCATCTGCCGTGGTTATCAATAGCACCAGATGTTGGAAAAGTAATTTTCCCTCCCACTTTGCTGAGCTGCTAAAAGGTTAATATACAAAAGAATATGTAAAAACTAAATCTGGGGCTACTTCTACCCATCTGCAACTATAAAACATGGATAAATACTGATAGATATGCACAGAATTTCAGAGTTAGAAAGGACGGTAGAAGTCAAAATTTGCATTCTCATACATAAAAATTTAGCTGGGCATCATGCAATATGGACCTATGATACCTGTAATATATCACATGTTCACATATAGTTGTATCATATCAGCATGACATAAGGTTCAATATGAAGACAAATAATATGAAAAAAATAAAAGCGACCTTGTTTCTATAATTTCCATACTTTTATTTATGGGGGAGCAAAGGTTTTATTAGCCTGATGATTATTCCAAAGAAGGCAGCTAAGGACAAGATAATCTATCTCATCTCAGAGAACAAGTCTGTAAGTTTGATGACAGCAAGGTTTGAGTCTTATGTAAACCTTGTATCTTCTCCGCTGCCTATATATAGTGTGAGGTTGGTGCTCTGCACCCAGAAGATGCTAAAGACATGTCTACTGAACAAAAGTCTTTTAGCTTCAGCAACCATGTGGCAGTGACATTTGACAAGAACCAATTCCCTCTTCAGGGCAGGCTCAGTGGATAGACTTCTTGGCCTGGAGTTAGGAAGATTCATCAGAAATTCCTGAGTTCAAATCTGATCTCAGACACTTTCTAACTGTGACCCTGGGCAAGTCATTTAACCCTGTCTGCCTCAGGTTCCTCATATTTAAAATGAGCTTGAGAAAAAAATGGTAAACCACTCCATATCTTTGTCAAGATAGCCCCAAATGAGGTCACAAAGAGTTGGACGTGACTGAAATAACTGAACAGCAACAACAACCAAAGTTCTTCTCAACTTAGATCTATTACTTTTGACAGATGCAAATCAATGTTATTGAAACCAACAAATCAAATTATTGGAGCAATATTTTTTTTTGAAGATTTTTCACATGGCAGCGTGGAAAGAACACTATAATTGGAGTTAGAAAACCCAAGATCAAATCCTCTCTCTGAAAATTTCTATCTCTATGACCATGGACAAGTAACATAAACACCATAGGCTTCAGACTCCCACCCTGTACAATGAAGAAATGGGCCTACATGGCCTATAAGGCGTCTTCTGGTTCTAAATCTGTGACCATATTTCATAGCACCATATCCCCCCTCTCTATACACAATTCGGCAACCACACTGGCATACCCAGGATGGCTGCTAGCATGTGTTCTTAGATCTGCTTTACTAGGAAAGATAACTGTGTAAGGGGTCAACAATCTTTTTTAATTACATTCACTAGTTCAGGGGAAAAGTCAGTACCCTGAACTTCTTGGAAAATACAGAGAAAATAAAAGCAGAGAAAAAGACCAACAGACAGAGCTCTGACTACTTGAATCAATTATATACTTTACAAACATCCCTGGACTGATAGAGCCTTTATGTCTAAGCAGTTGGGGAACTCTGAACACAGGGCCACTCAGAATCTCAACCAGTCTAGCTCCCAAAGCAAAATACCAACTCAGACTATGTATGTGCTTCTCAGAGCTAGAAATCATCACAACCCTCATGACTCAGTGCCTAATTAAAAATTAGCAAAAGGTGTGAAAGCCTTCCTACAAGCAAGCCTCCCCTAAGCTAGCTTCCCTTAATGTGCTCCACATGAGATCTATTAATGGGCAGGGAGGATCTTAAATCCAATTAACATTACAGATAGGAAAGATGAAAAATTGAATGCCAGAAATATTCCTCAGGATTCTCATTTTATAGATTCAGACATTGAAGCCAGAATGGTTAAAGGATTTGCCAAATGGCAGCCACCAGCAGAGCTGGGACTAGAACCCTGGTCTCCTGATTCCCATTCTAGCACTCTTCCTACTGTGCCAGAACCAGGCCTGATATTTTCTGAGAAATACCTTCATATGTTTAGTCCAACAAAGCTTTCCCCCAGTATCATGTGTCTGCTTTGCAGATCATGACAGCTTTTAGGTATTATGACAAGAACAGATATTTTTCCTTCTTCCTTTCTTTAAACTTTTTTCTACAATGAATGTTCTATATCCAATCTTCTGTCAAGTCCTTTTGATCCCATATTCCCAACCTCTCTAGTATAGGTTCTCTTCTTTCTGTGGTAGTGCTACAACCCAGGCTTAGGCCCTTGTCATTTCGTGCTTGGACGACTGCAGTAGCCAATGCTGATTGGTCTTCTTAGCTCCAAGTCTTCTTCTACTCCTACATCCTCTATTTAGGTTCAATGAACTCCAATGGCTCCTTATAGTCTCTAAGACCAGTTATAAAATAATCTGTTTGGCTTTTAAAATTCTTCACGAACTGCTCTTTCCCCTACTCACCATCTTTCTAGTCTTTTTATACCTTTCCCCACCAAGACACAGACCCTACCCCCATCACATCCAGTGACACCAGATTTCTTGCTCTTCCTTGCTCATGTCTCCCTCTCTTTACTTTGCTGTTGTGGTTGTTGTTATCATTTTCAGTCATTCCAATTCTTTGTGACCCCCATTTGGGCTTTTCTTAGCAAAGATACTGGAGTGGTTTGCCATTCCTCCTCCAGCTCATTTTACAAATGAGGAAACTCGGGCAAACAGGGTTTTGTGATTTACCCAGGGTCACACAACTAGTAAGTGTGTGAGGCCAGATTCGGTTGTAGTCATTTTCATTGGCAGTCCCTCATGCCTGTAACTCTTTTCTTAACCTTTTCCTACCTGCTGGCTTCTCTGGCTTTCTTCAAGCCTTAGCTAAAATCCTACCTTCTGTAAGAAGCCCTTACCTGTCCCCTTTAATCTTAATGTCTTTCCTCTGATATTATTTCCAATTCACATAGTTGTTTGCAAATTCTATCATCTAGTGGCTTATAAATACCTTGAGCGACAAGGATTTTTTATTTATTGTTTGCTTTTTTGTTTTGTTTTTGCCTCTCTTTGCATCCCTAGCACTTAGGCAAGTTATATGCCTGGCACATAACAGAAATTTAATAAATTCTTGTTGACCTGACTTAAGGTAAAACAGTTTTTCAATTAGAATCTATGCTGGCTATTTCCCCTCTAGTAATATAATGTCATAATCAGTATTAACATAATTAGTTGTTCAAAGAAACCTAGATTATTCCAGTTGCTAAATTAATCTGGACATAGAACTACTTATCTAAAAGGCCCTTCCTATCCCACCTGGTGGTCTCATAATTAGACTCACACAAGGTCTATTTTAATTGATGAATATATCACTGACCACCCTCTGCCCCTGACAGCTTCACACTTCTGGGCAGATGTGGATATTGAAATAAGTCAGAATCACATTTCTGGTATCTGGCACATGGCCATCTACTCACTGCTCTTTGGCACATAGGAAAGGCTGGTCAGCCAACATAAGGAGGCCTTCTATGATTGGAAAGGCATTTTTAAAGAAATGAAACAAAAGAATACCATTCTGACAAAGTGAAAGGAAGGACCAAGAGAGGATTTTAAGGAAAGAAAAAGAAATGAGAAAGTGGGAAAATCAGCTGGACCATCAGAAAAATGGAAACTAAAGTGAATTGTGGACACAGGCTGGACAAGCTGAAATACCCTTTCTTTAAAAACAACAACAACAAAACAACTTCATGCTTTTATTCATATATTTCCTTTTAAATCCTATTCCTTTCTGTACATATCCCTGCTTTCACCACTTCCGTCTCCACCCTAGTAAGCCATTCCTTGGAACAAAGTTCCATAATAAAGGAGGGGAGCACGCATCAAAAATATGACAGTATATGCAATATTTCACACCCAAAATTCCCCACCTATGCATGAAGGGGGAGAGAAGTAAGTTTTATCAATTCCTGAAATATATTTTCAGAGAAATAGCCCCTGTAATTTACTGATAAAAATTGAGGAGGATGAGTTTCAAGACAATTGAAATAATAGAACCATTACATCTCCTCAGATGAGAACAAGCTTTTCATAGTGAGATTTTTCTTGTTGTCAATTGCCTTATGACTGTGCCATTGAAGGTTTTTCAGCCAAAGAATCTTTTTTGCGGACTTATAGGGATATGCAGAGGCTTAAAGCCTCCCTCAGAATGATCACTCAGAAAATCTTCCATCACACAAATGATTGAAGGAATGAAGCTTCACATTTAAACAACTGTCCAGAGTATAGATAATTCTGTTTCAAATCTTATTGGCCATGTACTGTTGTTTTATTATAGAAGTCTATAGACGGCATAATTAGAGAAATAAGGCTTATGATTTTTCCCTTTGTTTTGCCTATTTCTTGTTCTCCCTTCCCCCCACTCCCACCCCCCCCCCTTTTTGCACAAAGGTAGGAACTGTTTACAAAGCAACACTTCCTCATTTCTCAGAGTCCTACATCCATGGCAGACCAGTGGCATCTGGTTCAATATTTCATTAAATCCCCCTGAAAACTAACAGTTCAATCTATTAGAAAACTACAGTCCCTAAGCAACATAAATTACCTGGTAAGCTGTGGTTGTACCATGCAGCATAGCCCATTTGCTGTTAAGACATTCATAGCTATAGAGTTGCTTGCACATTCTGGATGCAGGAAGCGTAGCCTTATAAGCCCACCTTTCCCTTAGACAGTAAACACTGAAACTTACCAAAAATTCTCCCTGGGAATAAAAAGGCTATTTCGGTTTAAAATGAATGATTTTCATGCCTTGCTTTAATTATCAGTGAATCCCAAGTAGAACCTGTTCTGGGGAATATAGATTTTTAACTACCTGCATAGCTTGGGGAGTCTTTGCACTTCTTTTAGCCCTCAGCAAAATGAGTGAAGAGCATTCACATTATGGCCCCATCTGAAGGCCCAGCTCCACAACAAGAAGAAAAAAAAAAACCCAACACACAACCCTTAGAGCTAATCTATTTTTGCTGTAGGGTATCTTTGAGTTCCTGCAGTTCAGAAGCATGGAATGAGTGACCCATCCACACCACACCATGGGAAAATAAAATGGAACCTCATTCATGAAAAATTCAGGGTAAAATTTCATAGTAAATCAAGTTCAAAGTTTAGACATGACCAAAATCAGGAAGGAAAATCTGTCCAGGTTTTTGTATGATAAGCACTCAATGATTAGACCCAATTAAATCACCTAGATAGGAATTCTAAGGGCCAAAAAAAACACCATAGGAAGGATCTTTCATGGAATGTGTTCTATTCATTCATTCATTCATTCATTTATTCATTTTTTGGAGGGGGGAAGGCAGGGCAATTGGAGTTAAGTGATTTGCCTAAGGTCACACATCTAGCAAGTGTTACCTGTCTGGGTCACATTTGAACTCAGATCCTCCTTACTTCAGGGCCAGTGACTGTGCCACCTAGCTGTCCCATATGTTCTTTTTAATAGGGCGTATAATGAGGTCCTATGTTTTGGTTTCTAAGAGCTCAGCAGAACTGCTGTTGGTAAACCCAAGAGGAAGCAAGACATAATAGACAGATGAACAGAACTTAGGAAAATCTAGGCTCAACTTTTACCTTTTGGTCCATAAAGCCTCTGCACATTGGGCAAATCACTTAATTTCTCAGTGCTCCAGACCATCTCTTGAGTTCATAAGTTGCAGAGATCTGTTTCTTTATCAGAAGTTCCTCTGCCAATAAAATCACAGGTTTGTTCCAAAACACATTAACAATAAAACTTCAAAATATTACTGAAGCCTTTACAAAGCTGTCTCCAAAATCCATGAAGCTGAGGTGTAAGAAGTGTGGTACTACTGAAAGAGTTCTGGATTTGGAGGCAGAGAACTTGGGTTTGAATTCTGGCAATTGCGTCACTTAGTCTCTTTGGGTCTCAGCTTCTTCCTCTGTGAAGTGAAGTGGCTGGACTATGTGACCCTTACAACTCTAGATCTATGACCTTCAGGGCTGTTTGTTCTGAAAGGGATCCCAATGCAGAATCTTTGTCATTCTTTGACTACCAACAAAAATTGAACCTATCTGCAACTGCCTGGCACAGAAGAACCAAATATAAATCCAGAACTACCAAGACAACTGATCAAAGCTACTGGAGTTTTCCCAACCCTTTCCTTTAGGCATTTAAAGGAAAAAGGAGAGATCCTGTTATATACTAGCTTTCTTATTCAGCAATAAGGCTTGTCAAATACAATCAGAGAAGTGCCACTACAGTAAATATGGCAGTGTGGCACATGTATTGACAGTGGAATATTATGAAGTTAGAACCCCTAATATCATGTAGCTAAACAATCTCTGGAACTGTGAGAAGTCATTCTTTCCCAGAATACTCTTGGGAAGAGTCCACACGTTAAAGCAGCAATAAATGACAATACTATGAAATGGGAGCCAACTTATAGCTGAATGACTTTGGATAAGTCACTTCAGGGCTTTAGTTTCTCCATGTATAAAATAAAGTGAGAAGACTAAGTGATGTCTTAGGTCCCATTCAATTTTGCAATTCCCTAATGATGAAATTCACTTAGTTTGTGCAGTGTGGTGTTATCTTACATATGAAATGCATTCCTGAAAAATGGCTTGTTTAAAGTGCATACCTGAATATCAAATCAAGTTTTCAAGTTACTTGCATTATCATTTCACAGGGGAAAAAATGGAATTAAATGCAAAAAAAAAAAAGAAAAGAAAAGAAAAGAAAGAAAAGGAAAGGAGAGGAAAAAAATACTTTAGCAATACCAACATTTGCTTGGAATTCCTTAACATTCAGTGTTTATGTATGCACAATATCTGCAGTAAGTACTTAGTCTAATGTCTAGTCAATGCTTATGGTCCATCCACACACACACACACACACACACACACGCACACATGAAAATACATCCCACAGTCAATTCTCATTTCACTGGGATTTTTCACTGACTCTGTGGACCCTGAATGTGTAATTAGCTGCATGGTTACTTTAGGTATTCAGCACAATTCACTAACTGGGAAAGCTAGGTTAAGATGATTTTTCCCCTCCAGGAAGAACTCAGCCAATGCATTCTTAACAATAAAGAAGTTACTGTCCTTTTAAGTAATCCTATCAAGTTACTCAGCAGGAATCTTTGATGCTTGGGATCTGTGGAACAGCAACAGCCACTTCTGTGACTATGGCTGCAAAGCAGCAACTGAGCTTTCAGAATTGTATTTCCAGCCATGAAACACCCCAAAAGACCACTGTAGTGCTTTGCATTAACTGTGTAAAGTTGAAACTACAGTAAGTATCCACGCCCAGAATCTGACTGACCAGCAACATGTATGACATCAAATCAAGTGGATGAGTAACTATTAAACACCTACTATGTGTCAGGCATAATGCTAAGTTCTGGGGATACAAAGAAAAGCTACCACAGTCCCTGCTTTTGAGGAGCTCTAATGGGGGAGACAATACACAATCATGTATTAATAAGGATATACTGATAAACTAGGGGTAATCACAGAGGGAATGACCCAGTTAGTATAGAGGAGAGCTTCAAAGGTTTCCTGCAGAAGGGGTAGGGGGTTTAGCTGGAATTGGAAGAAAGTCAGGAGGGGATGATGGGAAAGGAGAGCATTCCAGTCAAGAGGGACAGTCAGTGGAAATGTATCAGGTAAGGAAATGGAGTGTCTCGTTTGAGAAACAGCAAGAGGTCTATGTCACTAGACTGGAGAATACATAGTATAAGGAGACTGGAAATGTGGGAGGACCCCTTTTAAAGTCCAGGGGTCTTCAAAAGCCAAACAGAGGGTATTATATCAGACTCTAGAAGCAACAGGGAGGCACTGGGGTTTAATGGCTAGCAGAATGATATGGTCTGACCTGTGCTTTAGGAAGGTCAGCTTGATAGCTGAATAGGGGATGGACCACAGTGGGGGAGACTTGAAGTGCAGAGAGCAAATAGCAGGTTACTGAATCAATCAAAGGGGTGAGGTGATGAAGGTGTGCACCAGGGAGTATATTCAAGAGATATTATTAAGTTAGAATCAGCAAGTCTTGTCAACAGACTGGATATAGGGGATGAGAATGTGGTCTTAAGGATGTCACAGAAGATGTGAGCCTGGCTGACTGGGAAGATGGCGATGCCCTTAAGAGTAAGACAGAAGCTGGGAAAGAGGCAAGATTTTAGGGGGAAAAGGAATTCAGTTTTAGACATGTTGAATTTCAGATATTTGTGGAACACATAGTTTGAGATGTATGTTATCAAGCGCTCGGTAAATTATTTACTCCCTTGTACTATATGACATTTTTTCTACCAAGGGAAAAGTTATTGTGCCAACAATGACAATAGAAACCTGGGACACAGGGGTGTTGACTTCTGCAAACTCTGCTACTTTTAACTCTTAGGAGGAGATGCCATCTTTAGGGAATCTTTCATAATAAAAGTACATAAGACAGTACAGTTACTTAAACAGGTATATTAACAGGCCTGTAAAAAAAAACAACACGTTTTTACTGTGACATTTTGCTTCTGTTTTCTCTGCCAAACAGAATGATTGGCACTCAAAAATACATGACTAAGATGGCTAAGAGGAACTTAAACTCATGATAAATAAAGTGATAGGAAGAGAGTACCTAGATGCTTCTCATAAGTTCAAGCCTCCAAGCCCAGGAAAACCACACATCCCAGGTATTGAAAGAACTGGAAGATATGCATACAAACATAAATATACATGTATATACATGCACATACATATAAGCACATGTATATACACATGTATGTGTACATGTACACACAACACACACACATATGTATATGTAAAAATTTGAGCTGTGACTGCTTTGGTACAGGCAATACCCAAAGAGGGCTGTCTCTACCAATGTAGGTGGGCATCTTCTCTGTCTGTTCTGACACTTACACTTTGAAGAGAGCTGACTCAGACACTGGACACCTAAGTGATTACCAAGTCAGTATGTGGTAGCACTGACATGACTTGGACCCAAACCTTTTTTTATTTTTATTTATTTACTTATTTGCTTTTTTGGAGGGCAATTGGGGTTAAGTGACTTGCCCAAGGTCACACTGCTAGTTTTTGTGTTAAGTGTCCGAGGCCAGATTTGAACTCAGGTCCTCCTGATTCCAGGGCTGGTGCTCTATTCACTGTGCCACCTAGCTGCCCCAACCCAAACCTTTTTTGACTTTGAGTTCAATTTGCTACCCACTATGCCATGGGGCTTCCATGCCACTTTGTCAAGTGACGCTATATCAAATTTGGGGGAAAATTCAGTATATAGTCCTGTGACACTATAAGATGGTTTATCTGCAAGAGAACTATATCCATTGTGTCCCAAAAGAGGTTCAGTGATATAATGATCAGTGTACCTTATTTGTACCTTATATTTCTTCCTAAAACAAGTAATTATTATCATATAGTGTATTTTGATATTTGCAAAGCACCTTTTCTTCATTTTGAGTAGGGGCCCAGGCTGATCATTTTTTAAATCCCTCCTGGCCCTGCCTATGACTATCTAAACTTCATCACTATGCCTTAGTTTCCTTCTTACTCTAGAACTTCCCTTAGTATATATGGCAGAAAATCCTGAAGCCGTGCTGGCCTCCTCCCATTGTTGATTCCTTTTAAGGCCTCCTTTCTGGGGGAGGGGCCCAGGCTAGCCATCTTTCATTCCTAGAGCTGCCTCTGATTCTCTAGTCTTTACCACCACCAATGACCCTATCCTCATCCTTTATTTTACTTTCCTTTTGTGTTATCTTCCCCATTAGAATGTAAGCTCCTTGGGGGCAGGCATTGTCATTCTTTTTGCTGGAATGTGTATTTCCAGCACTTAGCACCAGGCCAAACATAATAAGTGTATAATAAATGTTTCTCTTGCCTTGACATATTATCTTGTTTTGATTCTTGTTGACTTCAACACCTAGGTGACCATAATTATTGATATTATCCCAATTTTACAGATGAGGAGACTGAGGTTGAGGAAATTTTACTGATGTGTTTAGGGTCACACAATTAGTAAGGGTCTAGGATAGGATTTAAATCCAGGACATCCCTAATTCAAGTTCAACACCTCATATACTTTGCCAAATTGCCTCTCAATTGCCAAGGATAATTAAGAGTTGATTGTATGTAGAAAAAAGTAGGATTTGAAAGCATGATTATTATAAGAAAAATGAATATAGTTGTAGCCTATTATTCTTACTAATGAAAAGGAGACAGTCTATGAATTACTAAATTTAGAAAATTAGATATTGAGAAAAAAATCAAGGCTACTATATCACCAAATGTAGCCTTTTCATTTGTTTTGCTAAGTTTACTTTTAATTATTTATGATCATAGTCAACACCATATTTTCTAAGAATAATGAAGTCAGAGTAACAAAAGGCCTCACTATAATATTTTCTCTTAATCTTTGCTGCAACAATTGGAGAAAGGCTATGTGAGACACAGCATGGAAAACAGTGAGGTTTGCTAATAAGAGTTAAGAAAGAACCAACATTTGAAAAAATAATATGCCTTGAAAAATGTGTTTTTATGAACTTTTAAATATTGGTAGAGATCAATACAGTATAACAAACAGAAGTTTGTGTGTGTGTGTGTGTGTGTGTGTGTGTGTGTGTGTGTGTGTGTGTTTAACTGGGCTTAACATATTAGGATAATTCCAAAGAAAAGGATGGATATATACATGCTGCTGCCATTAATTATTATTTAGGAATATTAGAAATAAGTTCAGTGCTACCCAGAATAGACAGGAAGATACAATTCCCTGCTAGTTGTTAAAAATATTTATAAAAATGTACTCATGGTTGGAATAGAAGCAGGTGAGTGAACAGATGAGTTTTTCAGTTCAGACACCTAATGCTAGCATTAAAAGCAAAGCAGAAATTACTTCAAAGGCTCATTCATCTCTTTACTTCAATGAGAGGCAAACCCAAATATTTATCACAGTAGTCGAATTTTTCACCATTCCAATGGAGGAGGCAGATGAATGAGAACTGTTCTATGATATTAGGGGCACATAACTTTTCACACTTCAGAAACACATGCCAGCCCCATCTCTGTTCACAAGACAAGGGTTAGTGAGCATATGGTGTGGGCTTTCCTCTGCTTCTCAAAGGTCTTAACCCCACGCTGCAAGGCATCTTTTTACTCCAGATACCAGATCCCCACCTATAACTCACAGCTGCTTCCACCAACAGAAGGGATGTTACCAGTTCTCATTAACCCCACAGAGTCAGAGCGGTGATGAAGGAGAGACCTGGAGTCTCTTCAGCTTCATGCAACATCAACAAAACCCGCAGCCTTGCCTTCTGTTCTCACACTGTAAGAAGTAATGATGTAAAAAAAAGACAATAAAAACACAGCTTGAGTTTGAAGTTTTCTTTGTATAGATTGGAACAAGGAGGCTAATTACAGATGTCAGAGGCATAAAGGTGAGTGTAGGTGATAAGGCTGAAATTGAGAGAAAGCTAAAATTCCTGAAGGTAGTGTGCCATAAGATGGTGCACTAATTGTAAAAATACAATGAATGCTTCAGAGAAATGGAATATTGTATTAATAAGTATATCAAGGCAAGGAGAAGGTAAGTTAGGACACCTATTCACCAGATTTTTTAAAAAGTATTTTGGTTAAGGAGACTGAAGCACAATAAAAATTTTATTCTGGTTACCAAAAATAAGACTACTGAACTTTCCTGCTAAACTTTTAGTCATCAAATCTTGGACTGTGACCCCTTCTACTGTGTGACCTTGGTCACATCAAGATTTCTAGACCTCAGTTTTCCTTCCTTGAAAAACTAGATACAGGAACTAGATGACCTCTGAGGTCCCTTCTTGCTCAAATGCCATAATCTTATGATCCTAAGAACATCTAGGAAAGTGACCATTTGTCTATGTGAGTCACAAATTAGCCTAGTGAGCTGAACTACAGATGCTAGGGGTGATCAGACTTGTGCCATCATCAGTCCTCTTTTATTCAATAGATGAACAATAGCAGCTTTTACAGTTGAGAAAAATGTAGTGCTCTCACTAGGCCATTCAATATCTTTTTCCATAGTCATAATCATCACATCTTGGGTTACTAAATCCAGAAAATCTCAGTCTTTATGTAAGCTAAAGAGGGTCTTTTAGCTAAAAGGAACATATAAGGCTATTCTGCCTGAATTCGGCCTGAATCCTCTTTATTTCTGCTACCTGGGGCACGTTTGACTTCATTGAGTCCCAGATTTAGGAGTTCTACTAAACCTAAAGACTTCAGAACTGGTGCTCGTCACTGTAGTGAGGGGAAAAGGTGCACCTGGGGATGATGAGGGAAATATAATGGAGAGAACACTTCCGGATTCCATTCAGAGTCAGTCAGTGGCTACTACTTAAAGAGAGGAAAAGAAAAAGGAAAGTGAGGCACAAAAAGGTATTTTAAAAATTAATCTTTTCATGTCTTTCTTCAAATATTTGCCTAGCTCTATATAGCTGGCAGACTCTAGAAAAGTATTTGACAATAGCTTGAATATCAGATGAGTGTTTACTACATATTTCAGGTTCACAAGGTGTGATACAGTCAGTGACAATGTTAAATGAGATCCCTACTAGGCAATTAAATGGCCTGTTTTTTGAATGGTTTTGAACACAAAACCTTTAGGCTCTAACTGATTGATGAAAAGAAAAAAGTAATGTCGCTGCAACGGTTTCCTATAGTCTCTAGGTAAAAGTATGATTTTCTCCTATTTGGTATTTAAAAACCTTCAAAATCTCACTCTAGATTTCTTTTCAGGCTCTTTGTCCATTACTCTCCTTCACATATATTACATTCTAGTCAAACTGGCCTATGCGTTCTCAACCATCCATACTTTTATCCCCTGCTTCCCTGACTTTACAAAGGCCTTCTCCCATTCCTGGTATGAATACTATTGTCACCTCTGCCTGCTCTGTTAGAATCCCTAGCTTCCTCCAAGGCTCAGCTTAAGGGCTACTTCTTATGGAATGTATTTCCTGATACCTCTGGTTACTAGTGTTGTCTGGGAAATCACCTTTTATTTACTTTGTATCCAATAGATGTTCACTTGTTATCTACATTTACTGTGGTTTTACTTATGTTTATTTCTATTTATCTATTATTTATATTTACCATCCATGTTGTTTACCTCTTCATATCATCAAAAAAGATAAACTCTTCCAGGCAAGAATTGTTTGGGTTTTTTGGTTTTTTTTTTTTTTTTATATTTGCAACCCCAAACTATTATATAGCATAATGAATGAATACAGTAAGTGCTTAATAAATACTTGCTGAATAAATGAATTCAGGTAAGGTATTTTTTAGGTTCTGAAAATCTCATAAACCTTTCTTTTTTTCCTCTCTATCCTGCCTTTGTTTCTCCCTTTCTTAACTTAATAAACACCAAATAAAACTAACCTTTCTATATAAAAAAAGTAAAAAAGAAAAATAAGAAAGGATTGCAGAGGAAACTGATCTCTATTACATTCAGCTTGCTGTTCATTTTAAGTATCAAATGAATGAAACAACTTTCAAATCCATCCTGCCTTTCTGCATTTCTTTCTTGTCTTCTTCCTGTTGTCTTCTGTGAATTAAAAATGCTTCAATCACCCCTTCCTTCCTTCCTTTCTTGTACTTAACAATTCTATCGCTCTTCCTGCCCCACTCTCACCTCCCCACTGCCCATCAGAAAAAATAAATATAAACAGAATCCCTATAGCAAATATCCATGGTAAATCAAAACAAATGACCACTTTGGCCATGTCTAATGAAGGTGGATTCTGAAACTACAGTGTCCAAAGCAACAGCAACAAGCCTAAAGACAGATATGAAGAGCAACTGTTGTATAAGCCTATGGTGTCTTCTTTATTAAAACAATGCTTATATAAAATGTTCACATAATACTGACAACAGTATACAAGAGATGTGATAGTCGCTGTGCCTCTCCTCAGCTCACTGCAGTCTTCTGAAGTCTTACTTTCTGTTTCCCTCTCAAGTCAAGCATAAAAAAGGAAACTTACAAGAAAGAAAGTTAACAGTCACGGCGGTAGCAATGGGACTCATTTTTACATGATCTACAGGTTTTTCTGCTTCATTAACTAAGCCTGAATTAGATAGCTAGCTACGACTTCTGTTATTGGTTCTCTGACCAGGCCACCAGGGCACTGTCCATCACAAGAACACTTCCCAAAGAACAGCCTAATGTCAGTGCTGGCAGCCATCCCGAGAAAACCAGCTATATAAATGATCAGTAGCCACAGCAGCAGTTGATCTATTACTCTTTCTCTTGAAATGAGCAAAATGTTATAAAAAAAAATAGACCAGGGTGTTGTTTAAAATGAACAGAAATTAAGTTTAACTCTAATTTTCTAAGTGAAAGCACTCAAACAGATGTGACCACCTATGTTTATCCTGAGTCCAAACGATCCACCACTTGGCTTGAAGAAAGACATAGAATATAATGACGATTCTAAGAAAATAAGAAGAATGGTTCCAATTTGTGTACTACTGTTATTTTTGTTATTGAATGAGGAAGATGTATCCAATCCTAACAACAGTAACAAATACAAGATAAAGTGCAAAAGAGAAATCTGTATGTTCCAAGTGGGTACCACTTTTAATTTATCAATTCATTAAGGGAGGCTAAGGTTTTGTTTTCTTTTGTTCTGGTCCCCTCCTGAGTTTGGAGTTTTGTGCCTGGCACAAAAGTAAGTTCTTAATAAATACATATTAACTGTCCGATTACATGTAGGGAAGGTGGAGAGGGATAATGGAAGAGATGGCCCTTTAGCATGAGCCATAGAACAAAATAATTGACAAATGTGGTCACTGAAATAGGTTTCATTTTTAGTCTGTGTTGAAACTGGATGGATCTTCAGTGAAATTTATGAGATAACTGAAAATGTACTACAGCTAGTTCCATACTTCTCTCAAAATAAGAAAAGAATGATCTTGATAACAAGAAAAGCAACCTGTCTTCTTCCTTTCTTTGTATCCCCAGAATTTAGCATAGAACCCAGTACACACTAGTTGCTTAATAAATGTTTATTGACTGAATGAATTTTTCTAAATTTGGCCAATTCTTTTTGAAGGAAATTTTTTTTCATCTACTGGGCTAGAGTCTTCCTAAATCTGTAATCTGGGTTTTCAGATAAGTCAACTGATGTGATCTCAGAAAGCAGCCAAACCTATATTAAATGGTTTTCTCCTAAGTCTGATTCTATTAGTGTTCTCTTTTTCCTATATAAGAACTGAGAACCAATAGTGACCACACATTCTTATAAAGTAAGACTTGAAAGGAACAATTCCAAACAATAATGGAGTAGCAAAGCTGTTACCAGGAGAATGGCTGACTGATAAATTCAGTCAGGGACTCCAATTACAGAGGTCTCTGGCATATCTACTACTATAAGTTTGAAGGTCTTTTCATTGTAAGACTTCTGATTGGAGTGATTTGAAAAATGATGTTTAAAGCTGATGTTTATCAGAGAAAAATATCATCTAGGAAAACATGTCTATTCATTAAATTTTTAAAAATAATATATATTAATTGATGGTTTATATTGTCTCTGTCTAAAACAGGCAATGAATGTCACTGTTCATTAAAGTGTTGTAAAACTGGCTAAAATGAATGAACTGTGGATAAGAGATTGATTTAAGAAAACAGAAACTCATTTAAAACTGCTTCTTCAACACACTAATTGATTTAAATAATACAGATAGAGTGTAATTTGTACACTAAAATACCTACTATGGTGACCAAAAAGTGGAAACATTTCTTGTTATTTGTGATGACTACAAAATGCAAATCTCTAGAATCTAATAGAAGGTGGAAACTATTCAACAGAAAAACTCAATGCACTAAATGCTTAGACAAAACCATATCACTAGGCAGCTAAATTGGATAGAGTACTAAGGCTGGAGTTAAGGGGATTCATCTTCCTAGGTTCAAATCCAGCCTCAGATACCTCCCTGGCTTGTGTGACCCTGTGCAATTCACTTAACCCTGTTTATTTCAGTTTCTTCATCTGTAAAATGAGCTGAAGGAGATGGTAAACTGCTCCAATATCTGTATCAAGAAAACTCCAAATGGGGTCATCAAGAGTAGGATACAACTGAACAACAAAAAAACCAGATCACTACAATTTCTAAGACACAGATATGTAATTACTTATGAAAGGTGAAAACAACTTTTGCCATTTAATGAAATACAGCAGTTCAATGATTTAATAATGAGTGGATTTATTCTTACAGTAAGACCCATAAAAATATATGCAACCTAGGTCTACCATAGCAACAATGATGATATATTATATACAAAATATAATTATATTTATATGTAATACAATTTATATATTATACACGAACAATGTTATATATAATTTTTATATGTTATATAAATTATATATCATATAAATACAATATATAAATTAGATATAATTTATACAATATAATATATAATACATACTATACAACATAATTTACATATAATATATAATTAATAATATAATACAACACAAAATTATATTATATATAATATAACATAATTATGTTATATATAATAAAAATATAATAGCTGTCTCCAGTGGTAGTGTATTTTAAATTGAATAAGAAGCCTTCATATTTTCAGTACCATTACATACTTTATTGGTGAAGTTAACTATAGTGTAGTGGATAGAGAGAGTCAGGAAGACTTGGGTTTGAGAGTCACCACTAACACTTACTGATTATGTTGGTGGAACAAGTCATTTAACTTCTTTATGCCCCCAGGCAACTCTCTAAATTCCTTAGTAGGTGTAGATATGTATTGGTAGAGGGGGGTTCCTAAATGGGAGTTCTTTGTCCCAATGAAGGCTGTATTTTACTTGCCTTTCTTAATACCAATATGATGGGGAAAAGAGATTGATAAAAATAGGAGTACTTTTGCACTATATTTTAAAAGAAAATCCTCAGCATCAGCTGGATTTGGTCTACCCTTCCTCCCTTTGTCTATTTCCAGGTATCTTTTCTATAAGCAGATTTAGAACTATAGGCATTAGAGTCCCTTTCCTTGTCTCTCAAAACTCCTAAAATTCAAGCTCAAAGATGAATCCATTCCAACTGTAGAATTCTAAGACTACAGATTCTAAGAATCTTTCTAGTATTAATAAACTAAGAATTGTCATATATCGTAATATCTGGATTTTATGTTTCTTTTCATTCAGAGTTGTTTTAACTTTGTTTTATACATCTTTAAAAGTCAAAGAAAGAAGATAAAGATATTGAATACCTTTCAAAGGGCTCATTTCAAGGATATGTTAATATTTTGAAGCCTTAATCCCCACTAAAACATCCTTCCATTTCTTATTTAAATACTACTTATCCAAAACCTTAAAATGAAGTTTTTAAAACATAAAATAAACAGTAACATAGTCAAAGAACACAATTTGCTTTGTAAGTCGTAAAGCATCATATAACTGGGGGGCTTGTCATTACTATTATTATGTTTCTATTGATATTTGTCGGACTGTTAAATGTGTTCAAAGGATAAAAGGTAACAATTAATTTTTGCTACATTTAGATATGAATATTTGATGGGATTCATAGTAATTACTTTGACTTAGAGAAGCCAACAGAAGTCAGTTTTGGTAAAGAGCTGCCAAGTACCATGGCAGTTGATGTGCCTAGTGACTTGAGATCTGAACTACTTATAAATCAAGGTCAGTCAGCTTCAGACAGGACTAAAATCAGAGCTTTGTTCAGACAAACCAGTGTTGATGAAAAAACCACAAGAGAAAGAAGAACATTAGGGTGGAAATTTGGACTTTTTAGAGTGACAGGAAGATAAGAATTAAAAGAGAAGGAAGGTTCTTGAGCAGTATTTAATCAACATCAGGGAGAGCACTCAGTAAACCAAGTGCTTCAAGGAATGCCTCAGTAGATGATGACAAACTTTTAAAACCAATAGCTAGCTTCATAACCAGTGGAAACCTTTTTGGATCCTGATTGATTCATGCAACATATCAGCTATGCCTCCCAGTTGGATAGGAAGTATCCAAATTTACTGAAGGTCAAACTCAAGATCTAAAAATGTCTTGACAGGTATAAACAATGGGATAACTAACAAGATAAAAGTTAATTGGGATAGCTATAAAGTCCTGAACTTAAGTGCAAATTATCAATTCTACAAGTAGATGACTGATGTTGGGGAGGAATATGGCTAGAAAAAGACACAAGAGAAAAAATGGATTTTTGACTACAAACACATTAAAATCAACAGTTTCCACCTCATACCACTCTCTCATCTTTGTCCTAGGGCCTTGATGTTTTAAATATGCCCCCAGCTTTTGCAGCTTCATTTTCTCCCTCGATGTCAGCTCTGTCCCTTTCGCCTTCAAACATTTTTAGGCCTCTTTATTTCCCGCATCATCCTTTCCTCACTCACCACCCCCCCAAACCTTCTATACTTTGGAGCAATCACCCTCTCTCACTCTTTCCTTTTACCACCAAACTTCTGTTAAGGGAGTGTGATGAAGTGACAAAAGTATTAGAACTGTCCTCAGAAAAACTGGGTTTTGAAATATGGTTGACATAGGATCATGTGCAGGTCATTTCATGTAAGTTTCTTAATCTGTAAAAATGATGATGATATTATCTGCATTAACTATGGAAAATAATACCTGCATTAATTACATCATGGGTTTTTGTAAAGAAAGAACTTTGCAAGCTTTAAAATGTTGTGCAATTGTGAATTTTCATTATTGTTTTTGGAAGAAAATTGTCTTCACCTAACCTTCTACTCTGTTGGCCTGCAATCAGTCCTCAAACCCTTACTATCCAACTTCCATCCTTATTACTCAGATGCAATTGCTCTTTTGAAAATCACCACTGACTTCACAATCACTCAAACCAATGGACTTTTTTGAAGCCTTATCCTTTTTAACCTCTGCAGAGTTTGACAGTTTATTGTTGTTTAGTTTATTTTTAGTAGTATCTGACTGACTCCTTTGGCAGTTTTTTAGGCAAAGATAATGGAGTGGTTTGCCCTTTCTTCTCCAGCTCATTTTACAGATGAGTAAACTGAGGGAAACAGGGTTAAGTGAATTATCCAGGGGCATACGGGGAGTAAGTGTTTGAGGCCAGATTTGAGGTCTTCCTAACTCCTGGCCCAGAACTCTATCAATTGCGACACCTAGATGCCTTTATTTACTTCCCCTTTCTTAATCTCTCCTCCCCTGGTTTCCATGACACCACACTCTGCTGATTTCCCTCCTAATTCTGCAAACACTCCTCTTTCTACATTGCTAATTCTTCTTCCCAGACCTTTGGTAATGGTCCCATGGCTTTGCCATTAGTCTTCTCCCATTTTCCCTCTATGTTGGCTCTCTTTCTCATCTTTTACCTCTATGCAGTGCATATTCAAACTTCAGATATCTCCATCCTTCACCTTTCTTTTGAGTTACAGACCCACTAGCATCACAAACTCAATATGTCCAAATTTTTAATTTCTATCTTTCTCTTTAGGAACCTAGCTCTTAGAAAAAAAGCTATCTACAATCATTTCCATTTTCTGACCTCCCATATACTTTACAAGGTCCAGCAATGTTTCTTTCTTTCCTCATCACTGAACCAAAACTGATCTTTACAAAGTCACTAATTATAGCTTTTTTGTCTTTTCTCAGTTCTCATAGAGATGTTGCAAACCTGTTTCTTTTCTCACCTGTTAAGAGTATCATGTTTGGAAAACAGCAAAGGGCTACTGGACTGCAGAATACATAAAGGGTTTAAATAAGGTGTAAAAGACTGGATAGGTAGTAAGAGGTCAGCTTATGAAGGGTTTTAAAAGTCAAAGAGTATATTTTATATTATATCCTGGAGACAATAGGGAACATCTGGAATTGAGTAAAAAGGAGTGACATGATCAGAACTGTGCTTTAGGAGGATTAGGCAGCCAAGTGGTAAAAGGAAGGATTATAGCAGGAGAGACTTGAAGTAGGGGGACCAGCCAGTAGGTTATTGTAATTGTCCAAGTATGGAGCATTAACAACTTGCAACAGGGTGGATGACAGTGTCAGAGGAGAGAAGGAAGCATATAAGAGTAATATTGGGAAGGGAGGGATCTTCTCAACAAATAAGAGTTGTGGAAGAACATTCCTAATATATGCAATACTCTTCACATCTAATCAATTGTCAAATCCTGCTTATTCTAGACAATAAAATACACTACACATCTATTAAGTGCCTACCATCAGGCATTGTGCTAAATGCTGAGGATACAAAAGGAGGCAAAACACAGTTGCTTGCCCTCAAGGAGTTTACAAACTAATGGGGGAGAAAACATGTAAACAAATATAGACAAAGCAAATTAAATACAAGATTAATGGGACATCAGAAAAGAAATAAGAGGGATTGGGGACGTTTTCCTATAAGTAGGATTTTAGTTGGAACTTAAAGGAAGCCAGGAAGGTCAGTAGTCGGAGTGGATGAGGGAAAGAGATGAAGAAAAAGAATTAAAAGCATGGGGGACAGCCAGAGAAAATGCCCAAATCTGAGAGATGGAGTGTCTTTTTCCTGGAATAGCCAGGAAGCCAGTGTGACTAGATCTAAGAGCTCCTGTTATGGAGGGTGTAAAAAGATTGCAAAGGTAGGAAGGGGCTAGGTTATGAGGGGCTTTGAATGTCAGAGCATTTTGTATTTACTTCTGGAGGCAATAGAAAGCCACTGGAATATAATGAATATGGTGGTAACATATTGGGTATGCCCCTTTAGGAAAATCACTGTAGTAGCTGAATGGAGGATTAATTAGACTGCAACGAGACTTAAGGTGGGAAGACTCATGGGAAGACTCACCAGCAGTCTATTGCAATTATTAAGGCATAAGGTGATAAGAGACTGCACTAATGTAGTGGTAATGTCAGGAGAGAAGGGGAAGTATGAGAGAGATGTTACAAAGGTGAAACTGATAGCCTTGGACAACAGTTTGGTATGGTGTAGGGAGAATGGAAGTGCTAAATGATAATGAGAAATGTAGGATGATGACTCTTAGGTCGAAAACCTGAGGGACATGGAGGAGAGTGCTTCCCTTTACAGTAACAGGAAAGGTGGGGATTGATGGGAACTAGGGAGAAAGATAATTGGTTCTGTTTTGGACATGTTGAGTTTAAGGTGTTTACTGGACATCTAGGGTGAGGTGTCTGAATGGCAGTTGGAGATAAGAGACTAGAGATCAGCAATATTGGTCCAGGATATGTAGATTTGATCAGCAGCAGCATAGAGAGTAATTCAATTCATAGAACCTAATGAAATCACCAAGTAAGTAATAAAGAGGGAAAAGAGAAGTGGGATAGGGACAGGATCCTGAAGGACACCTATGGTTAGAGGCTTGATCTGGAAGAGGATCCAAGAGAGAAGACAAAGAAGGAGTGGTCAAGTAGGTAAGAGGAAAACGAGAGAGTGGAATCCCAAAAATATATAGAGAGGTGAGTGTCAAGGAAGGAGTGATCAACAGTGTCAAAGGCTGCAGAGAGGTCAAGGAAAATGAGGATTGAGAAAAGACCATTGGATTTGGCAGCTAAAAGATCATCAGTAACTTTGGGGAGAGTAGTTTTGGTGGAATGGTAAGGCTGGAAGCCAGACTGTAAGGGGTTAAGAAGGGAGTGAGAGAAGAGAAAGTGGAAGCACCTATTGTAGATGGACTTTTGAGGATTTAACTACAAAAGACAGAAGAGAAATAAGACAACTCTTAGCAGGGATGGAAGGATCAAGTGAGGAGGGGTTGTTTTTTTTTCACTATAGGGACATGGACATATTTGTAGCCAGTTGAGAGAGAGATTGAAAATAAATAAAAGAGTGGAGATGACAGAAGGAAAATCTGTTGGAGATGAGATGAAATGGGATCACTTGAACAGGTAGAAGGGTTGGCCTTGGTAAGGAATATGGCCCCTTCATCATGCGAAACATGGGTAAAGGAAGAAAAAGTGGCAGAAGACATCTGAGGAAGCGGGGAGAAGAAGGAATTAAATTTTGTTTTTTGCTGTAAAGTTTCTTAGCATGTGTATAGGCATGAAGGTGATGAGTGGTACGAGTATCACAAGTCTGAGGTTTGGCTGGGCATTATCAGAAATGATAAAGGGAACTAGGTATTCAAGAGAGGAGGATAATGTGAAGTTGAATCTCATCACCAAAGAGTCACAATGGGGAGAAGAAAGTGGCTAGCACAAGGCAGCAGCCTGGGAGAAAACTGAACCATCAAGGAACTAGAGGTCCTGATTAGGATGAAGAGTAGTATTATATATAGGGAAGCAAAGAGAAAGGTGAACAACCAATAGATTATGGCTGGACAAGAGAATTTCAGAATTGCCTTGTGGACAGAGCGCTGGACCTGGAATTAGGAAGACCTGAACTCTTGAACAAGGAGATGGTACATTTTGGGGGCAGGACAAGATAGAGGTATGATCATCTTTGTGTGTGGCTGAAGTGGGGAGGAGAAGTAGTTCATGGGAGGTAGGTTGAAGAACTGAATTGTTAAGGTATTTGAAGGAGAATAAACATGTACATTAAAGTCTTCTAGTATGAAAGTAGAAGTTGTGGAGGAGAGCAAAACTATAAGCCAGGTATCAAACTCATTGAGGAAGAAAGGGGAGAGACACAGAGGTCTGAAGACAACAGTGAGCAGGATTTTGATTGGGTGGTATATAGGAAGAGCATGAATTTCAAAGGACAAAATGTTGCTGAGTGAAGGAGGAAGGGGGGATAACCTGGAATTGGAAATGAGGAGTAAGGAGTATTCCAACTGCCCTGCCTCAACTAGTGAGTCAGAGAACAAATAAAGGTGAAGCCAATACAAAGTTGGCTAGGGCAGCTGTATCATCAGGGGAAAGCTAGGCATAGGTAAGAACTAATAGACAGAAGGAGTGGGAAAGGAATACATTTAAGATGAAGGGGGATTTGTTGCCTATGGAACAAACATTCTAGAGGGTACAGTGGAAGGGCTGGGTTGAGTTAGAATGAAACTGGGAGGGAGGACTGAGGGAGGTAGGAATGAGGAATCAGCTGGTGTGGAGGTAGAATCAGCAGAGGGTGTGGAGTGGGATTTGGATGATGATCTATAGGAGTTTAGAATCACTGGTATGTAAAAGGTATGACCAGGTATAAGAATATACATCACTGAGTGGAGGGTGGCACTTCTCTACCCTCAAATGATAGGTGTAGCAAGAGGTGGGATACCTGAAGTGGAGGGGAAGGTTGCTCTTCTTTACAGTGGGGATTCTAAACATTCCAGCTGGGAGATTGGGCTGAAAGCAGTAAGTGGAAGATGCCTTGTGTCAATACAGAGGAAAGTGGTTGATTTGGGGCAGATTCTATTTCCTTAATATAATTAATAGTAATAATGAAGAAGAAGGGGAAGCAGCAGCAGCAGCTAGCATTTACTTGGTGCTCTGAGTTCTGTAAAGTGCTTTACAAAAATTTTAATCATTTTTCAGTCATGCTTCATCACTCCATTTGGTGTTTTCTTGGCAAAGATACTGGAATAGTTCTTCTTCAGCTCATTTTACAGATGAAGAAAGTCAGGCAAACAAGGTTAAGTGACTCTACCAGAGTCACACAACTAGTAAGTGTCTGATGCAAGATTTAAATTGAGGAAGATGACTCTTCCTGACCCCAGGCCCAGCACTCTATTCACTGTGCCACCTAGTTGCCCAACTTTACAAATATTATCTCACTTTATCCTCACAACAACCCTGGGAGGTAGGTATTATTATCATTTCCCTTTGACCAATGAGAAAACTGACACAGAGGAGGCTGACTTGCCCAGGGTCACACAGTCAGTATCTGAGACCAGATCTGAATGCAGTTCTTCCTAATTCCAGGTCCAGCACTCTATCCACTAGGTCACCTAGCTGCCTGATACTGGTTAATCCATTCCTTTCCATTCCCATTGCCAATCACCTACAACAGGCCCTTACTGACCATCAGAAGAACTACTATAATAACCTTCTAATGGATTTTTCTACTTCCAGTCTTTGCATCCTCCAATATAGATTTTAATTTCCACATTATTATTTTTTATATGCAGCCTTGATCATGTTGCTCTTAAGCTCAAAATTAATAAATGACTTCCTATTGTCCACTGAAAAAAAATCCAAATTGTATAGCCTAGCACCCTGGACCTGTACTTTGATGATTTGGCACCACCCTATCTTTTCTGCCTTACAATATCGGTACTCTGTTCCAGATGAACTTTAGTACTCCCTTGTATATGTTTCTTACTTCCATATTATTGCTCATACCACTCCCTATATTAGGAATGTTCTCCTATGTCTCTGCTGAAATTTGACCCACATTTCAAGATCCAGCTTGATATGAACACCCTCCCCAAACTCTTTCCTGATTCCTTCCAGTCCGAAATAGTCCTCCCTCAGACTACACATAATATTTTATCTATTTATTGCATTTATTGTTATAGTAGCTACATATAACCTTTTGTGAGATTGTAAACTCAATGAAGACAGGAACTGTTTTCATTTGTTTAGTCCAATGATCTGTAGAGAGCAGGCAGTACATGCTTATTTAATTGAATTGAATATGACTGATTAAAAAGCTGATGCAACTTTAGCTGCCTTAAAGGCAGGTACCATATCTGGAATAAGGATCCCATTTCACAAGTCAAACCACTATTTTGTTTAGTTCTGTAACCATATCTTAAGGCTAGCATCAACAAATTGGCAGACATCTAGAGGAGAACAACTGGGGAGGAAACTTAAAGTCATGGTAGTGTGAGTAATGGCTGAAAGAATTGAGAATATTAAGCCTAGTGATGACTGAGAAAGATCATGCTGCCCACAGTCTTCAAGTATTTGAAGGGCTATCAAGAGGAAGAAAGATTAAACTAATTCTGTGTGTTCCCAGAAGGCAGAACTAGAACTAATGAGTGGCAATTACAGGAAGGTAGCTTCAGCTCAATACAAAGCAAGAGCCTAACTGCAATATGAATACTCAGAGCTAACGGAAAATGGAAAGGGCTGCTCTGTTTCCCTCCCCATCACCACAGATACTTAAGCATTATTCATGCTGCTGCAGAAGAAATACATTGATCAAGCGATACTTTCTGAGGTTTCTTCCAACTTTGGCATGCTAAGTAGGATGGGGAAAATAAGCTGGTCCATGAAAATAGCTAGCAATTATATAGTGTTCAAGGTTTACCCAGAAGTCAGGTCTCTACCACTGATCAATTAAAAGCTCCTGATCTAGGTATATCTTATCCAATATATTATATTTTTTTGCAATACTGGTGTTATAGGTGAGAAGAGGGTTCAGATTTCACTTTAAAGAAAGGGAAATGTTTTCACTGATTGCCTATCTCCTCCTTCTCCTCCTATTATTACTACTACCAACACTTATCATTTATTTAGCGCTTTACTAAAATTCTCTTACTTTATGCTCACAACACCTCTGAATAGTAGGTGCTATTATTATCCCCCTTTTCAGATGAGGAAACTGAGGCAGATGAGGTTGCATGACACGTTTAGGGTCACACAGATTGGTGTCTGAGGTGAGATTTGGATTTAAGTCTTCCTGATTCTAGGTCTAGCACTCTATCCACTATGCCACTGAGAAGCCTGATATCACTTATCCTTCACTACTATGTATAAGAAACTTGATTTTCTTACTAGGAATATAAACAATGTTCCCTTCCCCTTAGGGATGAGAATTGCACACATCTTTAAAATGACAAGATTTCATGCCTAATCAACCTGATGGGCCACTGGCTTATGTTCAATCGAAATATTACCAAAGAAAGCTCAAGAGCTGAAATATCTGATCCAATTTTTTTTCATTCATTCATTTGTTCCATTATTTTTCTGTTTGCCATTGTAGCCTGGCTTTTTATATTACATAATGCATTTTAGGTGACTAATTCATTTTTCAGCTTGTGTAAATAGGATCACAGTATACGTACAGAAAAATACAAATGTATAAATACTTGTTTTGACATGTTACTAAGTCTTCTTCATTGTTCACAGGTAAGGGAAACATATTATTTAAATTAGTAATTGTCCATCAATCTCTGTTTTGAGAAAAAGAACAAAAATGCATCAAGTAGCATTTCCAGTATATTTATGAACTAAAGTAGTGCACCTGAAAATGTAAAGAGACATTGCACTAGGAGGCAGTTTTTCAGGAAACCAACAACATTTCTGTGTTCCCAACTCAATCCCCCAGAATTTTTTAGAGAGCAAGGCTTATCAAATGCTCTAACTTCTGCTTTGGTACCATAAGCACATCCCAGTAAAGAAAAGAAAAATGCATAGGTACAAGAACTACTTGTGTCATGAGAGTTGGAGTATTTAGGCAGAGGTGACAGAGATGGAATAAAAAGTAAAGTCAGATATTATTGCCTGAAAACTTGGAAAGAACTGAGACCTGAACATAGAATAACAAATGAGAAGTGATTGAGAAAGAAAGAAAATGACTTAGACATATCAGGAATTGCATCTGAAATTTATTATCTACCTAATATAAGGAAAACCATATACAATTTATTCATCAATTATTAATTGAAAGTGACACACTTCTATTTCACCAGCTACCCTTCTGAGCACTAACATCTCAACTTCCCCATATGCAATTGCTTGGGAAGGAGAGTAGATTGCTTTTAGATCACTAGAAACACCTGGGAATGAAATATTTCAAAATGTTCATAAGTAATCCTCCCCTTGTTGGATTTTATTTCCCTTTTCTACTTGCTGTCATTAAAGAAATAAACAAAGAATAATGAGCCTGATAGATATTTCACATGTGTGAGTATGTAACATAGCTAATGACCTTCAAGTATCATTAAACTGGCAAATTGAGCTCATGTTGACACTTCTGAGGAGTAATGGTCTGCTGATTTAATGGATGGTTTCTATCTTCCTTAGGGGTTGTTAGCAGATAAAAGTGGTTTGTAGAGTTTGGAAAAGTGATAAATAGGTACTTTGACATACTGTTTTGCTCCAAAGCTAATCTTTGAATGCTTTCTTAGGGAACTCTTAATGTAGGTAGTTACTGAAATAAGAAAGCTAGTAAACTGAAAACAGAGGCATCTTTAGTTAATAGTTGAGGAATAACTGGTTGATGGATTAATAACATTTGTGTACACATACATGTATGCATACATTCTGTTTTAAGCATGCCACCATATGGTTCAGGATAAGACTGGTTCAGATTTCAACCAAGCATATGACTCTAAACCCTCTCCTCCAGCTGTATTATAAACAGACCACTCAGAAAGTGGAGATCTCTTTGATGGAGGGAAAATGTAGAAGCTACCCTCTAGACTGAACACAGCTTAGGGAACAAGAAAACTGAATCAGATGTCCTAATGAAGAGACAAATTTGACTTTGTAGGTATCACTGAGATGTTGTGGTATGAGACCCACAACTAGATTGTGGCCCTGGCTGTATACTCCTTATTCAAAAGAAATGGGGGATGTAGTGAACAGTGTACATTATAGAGGCATAGTTACGTTAGGAAACCCAGGAACCAAATGGTGGTTAGTATTAATGTAAAAATCAATGGAGGGACACACAAAAATATTGTTCTTGAAGTATACAACAGACATTTATAGTGGTCAAAAAGAGGTAAATGATGATGAGATCAGGCAAAAGCAGGACAGAGACATGATGCAGCAGTGCAAGGGACTTCAATTATTTAGGCATCTGCAAGAGCGCTCTCTGTGTCCAAAATAAAAGAGCTGAGGGCTTCTTGGGTTTGCCTTAATGATAATTTCATTTTTTTAAAGGTGGAGGAATCACTAAGAATGAATTCTATTCTGGTTCTGATTCTCACTAATAGGGAGAAACTGATTGTTGGCAGTGGAAATGAAAGCAACCTGGAGGAAAAGCAAGTACTCAAGAAATTCAACAATGGGAGATTATTTATGAGCAGCCTTATCTCATGGTAAATATATGTTGCAGCCACATTAGATTACTCTGTTCCTTGTTATAATCCAGCCTTTTCCCACCTCCATAACTTTGTTCCTTCTCACTACCACTTTGAACTACTAAAGTTACCTCTTAGTTACTCTATTAGATCCTCCCTAAGCAAGCAATGTTTCCCTCCTCATATGTCACAGTAATTTGCCTAAACCTCTCCTCTGAACTTACCCCATTGTCCTTTGTATCACAGTTATTTGTATACTATGCTAATTCCATGGTAAGCTCTATGAGATCAGTATCTCTGGTATATCTATCTATCTTTGGGTTCTTAAGGTGTTCTCATGTGCAGGGTCTTGAGTAATAGGTGCTTAATCATTGTTTGTTGAATTGAAATGAATTGAATAAAATCAATGGAATAAATCTTCACAGACGTTTCCAAGCTTTGTGTATGCTGCTGCATATTAAGTGAATACATTCTAAGCATTAATCCAAATTCAAAAGATTCTCTATGTAACAACATTTTCTGGCTCATCTCAGAGAAAAAGAATTTGAAACTTTGTACAGAGACTGACCCAAGGAATTTTCTCACAGGATATACCTTTCACTCTAGATGGGAGGAAAAGTTCCACACCCTACATATAAACAGACCTTGCAAAGGGCTACAGTTAATGCCAAGTTGCCTCTAGCTACATGCTGCTGACATCTCTTTGAAAACTGGGCTTTCATCAAATTTTCTCTCTTATCTTCTTTGTTTCAAGATGCCTTTAGAAATATTTCCCATTTTTCACGGCCATTTTCCTGGTGCTAACAGTATTGTCTAAACACTAGAGAATATTTAATATTTAATCCCATTTGCTGAATTTAAGAATGTATTCCTCTTAAAATGTGTTTCAAAAGATCATCAGGGACTGTAGATTGCTAGAACTAAAGTCATTTCACTTACCTATATTATACCCCACTGCATTTGTATGCACGCCTGTGCATTAGTAGAAGGGTTTTCATACCCCCCTTCCCCCACTGCTGAAAATTACTCTTTTATGTTTTTTTTCCTTTAAAATCTCAACTTCTCGAACTATCTATTTACTGCTATTTGAGACGGGAATATTAATGTAATTAGTGCAAATATCCTCAGATGTCTCAAAAGATATAGAATGATTTTTAAAACAACAATAAATATAATTAATCAGCATATGAACACTGTTGTTTGCAAACTATATTCTGTCAAATGTGTTATTGAGATAAATTGGTCTGTATGAAAACTGAGGTATTTTCATTTGTATAAATATATTTAATTACACCTGGAAGAAATATGATAAAAATGAATGTCTTATGCTAAAAATATCTCATATGAATTTCAAGAATCTAAGACTATGTGGCTTAATGTTAGAACACAACCAAGCTATTTTTCATCCATTTTTATCTGACATGTCTTCTTCATGTTTACCATATGTACCCAATGAGAAAATTAACTAATTTTGGAAAGAAATCTAAGTAGTCAAATTACTTATGGAATAAACAAACCTTAAACAATAATAAACTATACACATTAGACAATAAGAACCTATTAAAGATGATAATGTTTGATACTGTATATAAGACTAGAGCCCAGATTAGTTTAATATCCATGAATATAACAAGATCATTAGGAAATTCATCAATTGGCATCATAAAATGATTCCTTTGTTTAATCTAACTTCTTCACATTTTGCTATTGTCTCCATCTATGTGATAAAGGGCTTTTCCTTAAGTTAATGGTGAATGTTGATTCATAATAAAATTACAAATGTGACCTTAATTCATGACTCACCATTATCCATAAGGTAAATCTTCAACTAACAAATATAAATACAACACTAATGGCTCTTCTTCAGTAGGACAAGCATTTACTTATTTTATTATTTTTGGGGGAGTGTACTTTTTTTGGTTAGGTCTGCACTGGGTCAAATAACCATTCATACTATTTCTAGTCTAGTTCCTATTTGTGATCAATGATGTGCATCTTGAAGAGGCTATCACAGTATGGAGGTACAACCTATTGAATGGAAAAGTGATGAACTAACAGTGATGAAAGGAAGAATATTAGCTTCCATAAAATCATGCTTTTCCAGCTGAGTTAACATCATCTGTGTATAGGTACTGAGAATATTTATATGAATAGTTGGCAAAGGTAGAAATGTACCTATAGTATAAAAGGCACCCAATATCATTAAGAGTTATATGCATTGAGCAGATTGGAGGAAGCGATATCTTGCGGGACTGCTATTTTGGGAGGGTGGGTAGGGGAAAAATGGGGAAAAATTGTAACTCAAAATCTGGTGGAAATGAATGATGTAAAACAGAAGTTAATAAAGCATTTGTTTAAATAAAAAATAAATAGATAAACATACTTATATGTGTGTATACATACCCAGTATATATGAAATAAACAAATTTTTAAACTGGTAAAAAAAAAAGAGTTATATGCATTGAACAACAACAATAAAAAAGATCCTTTACTTAAATAACAAAGTAAAGACAACTATTAAATGATACGTTTGCTCTACTTCCAGAGATAAAAAGATATGGTAGTAGAACTAGCTGTTGCTATGTCATAGAAAACAGAAGTATAGAGCAGGAAAGCATCTAATCTTAGGAATCATTCACATCTTCTCTTCTTTCTCACTCTTAATTTTATAGATGAGGAAACTGAAGCCAAGATGGAAGTTCAGTGTCTCCAAAAGTCATAGACATACTTAGCAGTACAGCCAAAATTAACACCTGCTTTACTGGCTTCTAGTTTTTTGGGTTTTTTTTTTCCATTCCACCATGTTGCCTTTAATTAAATATCAACAAATCTTCAAGTAACATTTTCATGCTTAATGTTATTTTCTACTGATCTGGTTTTATATGATTACTTTGAAATAAATGTACATGTTTTGACATCCTGAATCTATAAGTCTGTGACAAATACCCAGATATTTATGCCTATCTACACAGACTATAATGGACCAGTGGTCAAAGGACATGAATGATTAACAAAAGATGAAATACAAAGTGTTAATAACCTCATGAGAAGATGCTCAGAAAAATGATAATCAAGATAATCTTAAAGTAGAACATGATGACTAGTAAAAATAACTCCTAAATAATAAAATTCAATGTTGGCAAAATTATGGGAAAATAAGACATACTACAGGTAAGACTGCAAACTAGTGCAAACATTTTGGAGAACACAGTGTCTGGCACCCAGAAAATGATTAATAACTCTTCTTTATTTCCTTCTTCCCTCCCTCCCCTTCCATATGGTAGTATATACTCAGAGTGAAAACAAAAACAAAAAACTGAGCATAACTTTGAGCCCTTCCTCCCCCGCCCCAGCCTCTCTTCCTTCCTTCTTTCCTAGATAGCAGTATCCAAACAGAGTTAAAAAAAATTAACATTGTTTTTGACCCAGCATTTTGTTTGCTAGTATAGGAAAGGATTTGTCTGTATAAAAATATTGACAGCTGTTCTATTTGTAATATCCGAATCTTAGAAATAACCTATATCCCCAACAATAACAGAATGTCTGAACAAATTACAATCTATTAGTGTAACTGGGATATTATAGTGCCATAAAAATAACAGAGAAGAAGTATAGAAGGTAATATCCAAACACTTAAATGAAGTAATACAGAGTAAAATCAGCAAAACCAAAATTCTCTACACTGACCATGAATATGTAAAAGAAAGAAGAAAGGAAGGAAAGGATGAAAACCTGGCCAAAGATGGCAGAATCCTGGGAGGTGCTAGAAGGGGAAACTAGAACAAAAACGTTTTTTGCTTGTTTGTTGCTTATTAGTTGTGATTCTTCCCTGCAGAAAACTGAGAAACTGGAATAAGATTTTTCCCCTTTTTGTATGTTTATCTGACTGCTTGTCTTTATTGATGATTATTAAGTTTATAATGAAGAAGTATATCATATGATTGATTTCCAAAAAGACAGATATTTGTATAACATACTGAACTGGAGTGATGTCTCTTGGACTTCATAGTTTAAGATTCAGATATATCAAAGTCCAATAAAAATTGTGACATATCATTTGTATGATGTCAAAAATTATGTAGTAAATAATCACACAAAACTGATACAAATTATTGGCATTTACTTTGAAGTTATACCAAGGCCATATGTATCCTTTGGCAATTCTTTGGAAATGCATTATTTATAACATAACCTAAGTGACCACCCATGAGACCTAGGTGGAATAATGAATTAATTTACCCACAATCTCTCCCTGGAGGGCTGTTTAACATTTAGCTTAGGTCATAAAGGTAACTGGATCAGTGGTTTCTGTCTATCTTGGATATCAACTCACACAAACATCCTCAAAATGATACAATTCACAAGGATTTTTTTTAGTGTTTCTATATGTATATATGCATGTATGAATATATGTATGAATGAAATAATAAATCTATCCCCTTTGCCTTAATATTATGTTAAAATTCATGTCAAAGATATTATATGTATGTAAAACTGAGTTGTAGGGACAAGTGAGGAGAGAATATTTGAGGGAAACAGAGGAGCAGAGAAGGAAAAATGAGGAATGGTTAAAAACATTAAAAAAAGGAAGAAAGGGCTCAGGAACAAAATTTTCCACAACAATTTTGTGAATGAGGAACGAAGGAAAAACAATACAAAAAATAGGAAGAAGTATAGAAAATAGGCTAGATAAAAGAAAAGAGACTGAGAGGTTAATAACAGAATAAAAGGAAGGGGAAAAGAGTAAGATTGAGAAGAGTAATGAGGGGAAAAGACAGTTAAGAAAAGGGTACAGGAGAGGAGGAGTACGACATTTAATGTTTGCTGCAGATGGACTTTTCCATAGCGCCTACCTAAAGGATACATTTTATTCTTTTGTAGAAGTAACTTGAGTTTAAGTTTAAACAATATCGTTAAATAGCAAAGTAGAAGACATTTCTAAAGTTAAACACATATATGGTCCAGGGGAAAAGCAAAACAAAACAAAAAGCAAACTCCACAACTCTCTTGTGAGTTGAAATAAGTGATTAATACCATTGTTTTGACAAAGATTCATGCACCTTGAGAGATTCTTCTTGACTTTTTCCTTTACATAATAATGATTTTCTAATCTCTTTGCACTGTCCTTGCCTCTCCTTTCTCCACAGCCTGTGAAAGGCCTGGGTATAACGGGCTGGCACCTGTTGTTTCTAAAGGCTGCTGATCCCTTGGTCAGATAGACATTCCAGGATTGAGACTGTTTCACACAATACTGACCCAAAGGACAAGTAGTGAGGTAAAGTATTTGAAGCAAGGGAGAGGTGAGGGAGTAGTGGAAAAACAGTATAATATATTTCCTTAGGGTGGGAAAGAACAAGTATTCTTCAAAGCCTAGCAGAATAGAGATAACTCAGCAGACCATGGTATGGGCCTAGTCTAGTGAATCAGAATCTGAGAGGGAAGAAAAAAGGGTTCTCTTATTAACACCCCTGACTTACCATTAACTACATTATGCATACTAAAGTATATACCAAGAAATAATTTAAAATAAAGAAATTAAAATGTTTACTTCTTTTTCATGTATTTCTGCCTTATCAACTGTATGAACCTATAGGAAAGGATATTCTGTCAGGCAGAGTGAGAATTCTTTTCATCTCTGTCTACAATATGCCAGTCCCCATGCTAGTAACTTTTACTGTGCTGTACAGTGAATCAAAACATTCTTTGGACCACTCTCATGGACTTTGATAGCCAAACACATACAACTTTTTAATGAACAGTATCTTCTCACATCACTAGTGGCAAGCTCCAAAATACTTCATCCCCTTTTATAAACTACTTTAAGATATAGACATTATCTTAAAACAGGCAGAGTAACAACTAATTGCACCTCCATTGCTTGAAGAACAGGTTAGGGAAATTCTGTGACACTTATCACCAGAAGTTTGACTATCAAGTGATGGGTTTGGGTTTTTTTTTCCCCAGCAAGAGTAACTCATGAAATTGCCCTCTGTAGGTTCAAACAATGGTCACATCAATAAAATCACAACACTGTCAAATGGAATTCTAAAGTAAAAATAAAAGTTCAAGGGTAGGTTAATTTTTAATTGCTTGACTTCTTTTAAAATGTTCACCTTTCCTTTTCCATCACTGTTATACAACTAAAAAAAAAAAAAACAACCCAAAGGAACCGTTATTTCTTATTTATTTCCCAATTTAGGCAAATTTAAACTATAACTTTCTGATATCCATAGCTGATCATTTTCACAGATTTGCTGGGACAGAAAAGAAATATCTTTATTCTCCCCATTTGGGTTGGATAATGTTCTAGGGGACAATAGTCAGCTTCTTCTCTTTACTACTTCTGTGTTTCCATTGTCCCCTGTCTCTTTCCTCCAGTAAGACCAGTGGCCATAGCGCTATCAATATCTCATCCATCTCTGAAATTATTGCTACAATGGCCTTCCTCCTGTTTTCTATTCATCTAAACCTATTTTTCTTAGAAGAAACACAGATATTTCTTGTATATCTTATTCCCTTAACAAGTCTTGAGACCAACAGCAATGCACATCTTCTATTTTCTTTATTTTTCCACCTTTCAAATATAATGCTATAAAAGGAGTTGAGTCAACAAATTCTTATTAGATGATCAACCAACCAACCAATCTTAGCTGCTACCTGACTGTTTGAGATTTGTGTGACTTTCAATGGAGCCACTTGAGGAAGTAGTGCATGGATTTATAGGAGATAAAATTCTTGTATTATTTGGGTATGCTAGGGCATTGGTAATCTATGCAAAAATGGAACAATTTACACTAAGATTTCTTTTATCATATATTAACAAACATTCGCAAAAATCCCCCCTGGATAAAGAATATTGAAATCAGTCTTGGGTGGGGAAAAAGAAAAAAAAACAACACCCTGTAATGGAAATGCAAATTTAAAGATCTTCCCTGCCCCTAGCTTAAGTGCACCTGGAGCCTGTGGTGGGAGGCTTGTTTTTCAGGAAAGCCCACACCTTGATACTTTGTGATTGGGCAGTGGGTCCAGAAGGTTGTTACATTCTCTGAGCCAGGAGAAGGCTATATAAACCCTGAGGAGAGGCTTTGCTTTGGGGCTCACTTTGAGAAGTGTTGTGTGATTTGACCAGATGAGACTCTGGGAAGCCGTTGTTGAGAGCCCCCCGGCTTTGAAAACCCAGATGTTGATGCTTCCCTCTCTGGTAACTGTGATTTGGTATTGATATAATGGTTGGACAGTTTGGAAGCCTGTCTGTTTGATCTGTAAGTTCTGTAACTCTGAAGTTCGGGGTGCTGACCTTTTTCCCCTGAACTAGGTAATGTGTGTTTATTTGATTAAAGCATGTTAACCCATTTTGAGTTGCTTTCCTTTTGAAAAGCAGATCTAAGAACCTGTGTTGGCAGTCACCCTGGGGATATTGGGGTGCTTGCCGCTACACACCCACAACAAAAAATCTCCCAAAACATTTTCTTAGCTTGTGTCAAACACCAATCTGCTATCTGAATATTTTTGCCAATATCAAGAATTCACAGAAAACACTAACAGATGACTAACCACATAGTTAATATTTGTTTGGAGCTCACCTTTTCTTCATTACCAGTACAACCCCCAGAAATATAATAACAAACAGCAAGATGCCTGCAATGACTCCAGCGATCTTAACTGTATGGTCGGTTTGTTTTTCTGGCTCTGGATCTGGTTTTGGAGTGGCTGCTCCTAAAGATTCAAAGAAATGAAAAAAACAGAGAAGAGAGACATGCAGTGAGAATAAAGATGTTACTTTTTTAAAAAAATTATTTTGCTGAATTTAACATAGGAATAAGACTTATCAGAGCCAGCAGACAGCATAGCTTTGAGTTTTCTAACCAGCTTTCATATGCACTGAAAAGAGTATAATTATCCATATTGTTCTTCAATATTTTGCTAACCCATAATATAAGTTGGATAGAAAACCCATGCTTGACCCTTTTATAAAAGGCTCTTCTCAAACACACTTTCCTATATTTGTATTATCTCTGTTGGCTCCCTGCTTGTCCTGCCTTTTAAAAACTTGCTAACAACACAATAGCTATCCTAAGCCTTTATCCAAATTTGATTTGCTGGAACATTTTCCTCAATTATTTTTCATAAATGAAGCAGTAATTCCAGAACATATTAGCTCAAACACCTGGAAAAGTGAGATAAGCTCATTTACCATGCATTTTACCAGCAATTGTTTTTTAACACAATAGACTTTTCCCCCCCTGCCTTTGGAAATCTAAATCTAGGTCACATCTGGTAGGCAAAAGACTCCTTCTAAGCAATTTATTCACAAAGTGGGAAGCAGCTGATGATCACATTACTGGCACCCACATTTAATATCTGTTTAAATGAGATAACCAGTGCCTTACAGCAGTTACTGTCTTAGCTTTTCCAGCTTCCCTATTCCTATAACATCGTTTGTACTGTTTACTGCATAATGTGATGGAACGTCAAATCCATGTCTGATGAAATATCCATTTCCTCCACTAAATGAGTTCAGGATGAAAAATGTTAGGGATGCAATGTTCAATTCACTAAACTGAATCTCCTTCCTCCCCCTTTTGAGGACTTTTACTTTTTTAATCAAAATGTGACAGCATTCATCATCTGAAGCACCATATTACCTTTAAAGGTAGAAAGATGGATCTAGAAATAGGGATCTATTTCTAAATTTTCTCACAGTATGCCTCTTTTTTCCTTATTTTTTTTTTGCAAAATACAGTTAAAATTTAATGTGAGTAGCAGTCTTTTTCTTTTATATTCAGATTCCTCTACATTCTTCTTTTTTTCTTCATAATTAGCCATTGTAATTGCCTAGAAATAGTGTAAACCAAGGAATAACTTTTTATCTATTCTTTTCTTATAATATACATAAAAACTGCTTAAAACTGTTTTCAGAAGGCATGTGTAGGGGTTTATAAAGAGACATCCTCCATTTCCTATAGGGAGTAATCATCACCGAAATCACATTCACCTCGTTAAAACGTGGATGTTTTGTTCACTGAGCCAGTATTTGCTTTGATTGTTTTTATTTGTGTTCTACACTCATGTATTATATACAAAATGAAAAAAAAATATTTTGTATTGAAGTCTAAATATCTACAGAGGTCAAACTGTATTATAACTCTAAATTTCAATGAATATTAAAATGAATAGATAGGCAAATATTTTAATTGTGATTTTGGCCCAAATTGGATCAGATTTATATAATTTCTAGAAACCACTAACTACACAGTGATAACTTTCTGTACCTCTATCGTAAAATGAATCAAATTCTCCAGTTCTTCAATGATGTCATGAAAACATGGTGATTTTTTTAAAAGTGACAAATGATAAAACCAAATATTTAAACGCAGAAAAAGCTTCAGAATCCGTCCAGTTGAAATCCCTCAAGAAACTAGGAAAACAAACTAAGGGAAATTAAGTGATTTGCCAAAGTTCACATAGATAATCAGCAGAGGAAAGATATGAACCCAGGACTTAATTCCAAATTTAGCATTTTTTTTCACTATACCATACTGTTACCTAAATGGAAAACAGAGAATAAATTATTTTTTTAAATTAAAGTGTTCTGAATATCAAGAATGAATCATTTCAAATTCAAAAAACTGAAACTAGTATTTCTAATGGTCTTTATTGTTTTTTTCTCATTCCAAAACTTGGATGATGGCCTTTAGTTAATCACACCAGGGACTTATGCTTGTCCCTGTGCTATTTAATATTTGTTATATAATTACAATATATAAAGAAACAGATTATTAAATTTTTGGCTAACACTAATCTGGAAGGGGCAAGCTAAAAAAAATCTGAATGGGCTAGATTATTAGATGGAAGCAAATAAGATGAAATGTATTTGGGAGAAATGTAAAGTATTTTTTATTTGAGTTCAAGGAATCAACTTAATCAGTACTTTAGGGTGCCACTGGTAAGCAGCAGCTCATCTGAAAAAAAAATTCAAGGATTTCAGTGGATTGCCGACTCAAGTCAAAGTATCTGGATATAAATATAAATATAAGATAAAGCAATTAGAAATAAAGGAGTAATAGGCTTCAACAATAAAGACATGAGAGTCTTGCTGTACTCTGTGTAGGTAGCTAACATACTCTATGTGTTGTCTTGTGGGCACTGACTTTTACAAATAGCATTGATAAGATAAAAGGCATACAAAGGAGGGCAAACAGGAATGAATGAATGAAATAGCATTTATTTAGTACTGGCTATGTGCTGTTCACTGAGGATATAAGTACAAAATTTTGATAGTCACTTCCCTCAAGAAGCAGATGTTCTAATAGTAGGACTCAACACCTCTAAGGGAGTATTTGACATGGGGGTGGAGTTTTGGTATGGAAAGTCACAGAGACTGGGTGGAGATCCATGGAAAGTAGGTTATTATGGCCCTTCCAGTAGTATTGGTTTGATTATTGTTCTCAGAGTAGGGAGAGAGTGGTGTTATATATGTGGCAGTAGGAAAGACGAAAAACTACCTAGAGGTCCTGGATCCCTGGGAGAGGGCTGAAATGAGCATAAAGCAAGGTCTGGAGCAGGTCAGATATAATGCAGGTGAATTTTCACTTTCTCACACACCAATCAGGACAGCCCCTCCCTAGGGTGGCATTTCATAGATGATTAGATTAATCTGGGGGCAAGGGGTGAGGCTGTCATTAAGGTTCCTTCAGTTCTGAAATTTTATAATGCCTTAATACATATCCTCTTAAAATAAGGATATTAAGCACTTATTAAGGGCTATTTCATGGCTTATCATTCTGCTTTGCCAGTGGTATCAGACTCCTAATTCTTTAAATAAATTTTATAAGGCATCAGTAAATTTTTAATAATTTTTTTCTAATTGTATTTATTGTTATTATTATATGATAAATATGTTTCAAGTTAATAGTTAAAAGTGGAATATTTTGGACTACAATACTTTTCCTCTTATAAACCACTTATCTCTTTATCCATTCCACATATGATATGTAGAATGTTGACTTATTTTTTTCCTTTGGGCTAAGCGCTTACCTGACCTATAATTCTCAAGAGGAGGAAAATCAAATTGTTATGCAGCTAGTATCATTGTTTGGTCTCTGCTACTAATTAATTTTGCATGGTAGGCCACGAAAATGCTATGTTTTATCCCTTACTGATGTTGGTACATGGTGGTATAGGATGGGAATCATGTAAATGGGTTGGCACTAAAGAAAAAAATAACAGGTATGATAGCTGTTGGACTCTGTTGCTGATGAACTTTCTATTCCAACTGTTCTCTAACAGTGCTACTACATGCTGACTGCCAGATTCAAGTATTTTTATCTGTATATGAGATGTTTGGGTTTTAGGCTTTTAGAATGTTTTAGAGAAGGATAAAAAATACACAAATCTGGAGATAAAATAAATTGCCATCCTCTACTTTGTTTTCATTTTTTTTTGCATGATCATATACAATCCCTCATGTACAAATGAAAATCAAATTAACTCAAAATACAAAGTCTGGCAGACTCACAGATCAAGGATCATTTCATAGAGTTCCCCAAATAAATCAATTAAATCAGAAGAATTTTAAATTTTTTACCAAATATCTCTTCACTTTGCCTTAGCTTTATATGGTCTTTCTCAACCCCTAAGCAAAAGAAAAAACAAAGACAAAGAAAACTGGTTTCTATCTTGAATAGAAACCTGGTCCACACTGGGTTTTCCAAGCTATGTGTAGCTCTCTCTAAAAGAATATGTGACCTGGGGTCAATTTAGCTATGCTCCTTTCTTTACTTTGTTTTCTAGGAGAAATTGGCTCATTTATTGCAGAAGTCTACATTATGACTTATAGTTAACTCCAGCTAAGGGTGATGATTTTCCTTTCCTTGTATATACTTTCCTAGGAGTTTTTAAATTTATATATGAGAAAATTTCTTTAAAATACATATTTTGGTTATAAAGTATCAATGAGCCACTGACAAGGTATAACTGGAGGTGGAAGGTGGTTTTGAGTGGTAGTTTTTTCTATGTTTTACCTACATCTCTGTTTTAATAGTACAATTTTACAAACTGCTACTTGTTATAAGTAGTTTTAAAATGTGTCCCCTCTGTTTTACTAACTTTTCCTGTCATTTCTAATGGTATCAAATCTTATTATTCCTCTTGGTACAAATTATAGTTATACTTGGAAAGGCATAACTCTCTATACTTGTGAATATTCTATTTGGGAATTATTAAAAAGCTGTGTTGGTATGTGTTTCTTTAAAGAGTAAAGCTAAATGTGTGCATTGTTGTGATGGGTATAATTTAGGCTGGTGTAATGACAAAGTATCACAGAGAAATCTAACAAGAGAAGCTGATAAAATTAAGGAGCAGAAGACAGGAACAGACAATTACTGGAAGTATTGCGTCCCAATAGTTAAGTTGACTGAATCATTTCCCTGAAAGATGGAATACCTTATGACCAAGAAAACCAGAAATGATGGGTGTCTAGTAAAATTTTATCAGTAAGGATCTCTGATATAGGGTCTAATAGGAAACAAAATCTCAAAGAAAAGGAACATAAATCCAATATATCAATGACTGGTTTTCAATTAGGCAGATAAACCTATTGGAATCTAATGTTTTGTGAAAATTAAACAAAATCAACAAACTAGATGCATAATGCCTACTGGTCTTGGGGTCTGGACTATAACTTTAACTACTCTGTTGGCCATTTGAATTTCCTTAGAAGACAAAAGAATAGAGTAATGCCAAGCAAGCATGTGGGGTATTCAATGACTCCCATAGCTCCAAGGCTGAACAAGTTAAGAGACTGGAAAGGAAGCTTCTCTGGTGGTAGGGCAAATGAGGGTTGCTAAGGCAACAGTTGGGAAGCAAAGGAAGTTTCCCAGGACTCAGAGCTCGACAAAGTAGAGCAGCTAGGTGGTGCAGGATAGAAGGAAGGATTTGGAGTCACAAACACCTGAGTTTGAATCCTTCCTCAACCACTTACTAGCTATATGACCTTACAAAAGTCACTTTGTGCCTCAGTTTCCTCATCTGTAAAATGAAGATAATAATCACACTTCCCTTAAAGGGTTGTTGCAACACTGAAATGAGTTAATATATGTAAAGTGTTCTACAAATTTAAAAACTCCATATAAATAATAGTTATTACTGTTGTTGATGTTATTAATTAATCTCAAAGGATTCCACATCTTTCCTTTTTTAGATGTAGAAGAAACATTAAATCATTTGTCATTTAAAGCTCTTCACAGTCTTGTCCCCTTTGCACCTTTCTTGTCTTCTTACACACTATTCCTCTGCACACACTCAAGTTATGCTATCTTCTGTGTTCCTCGCACATCACACCCCATGTCTTATCTGAGTGTTCACTGGCTAGCCCTCATGCACTGAATGTTCTCCTTCCTCAACTCCAACTCTTAGAAGCCCTGACTTCCTTCAAGATTCAGCTCAAATGCCACCTCCTTCTATAGGAGATCTTTCCTGGTTTCCACAATTGCTAAAGCTTTTTCCTATAATGCTACCTTTCACTGACTCTGTAACTCACACTTCTTGTACAATGTACATCTTATATGCACCTATTTTTATATATCGTCCCCAATTAAAATGATAGCTTGTTGAGGAAACGGACTGATTTTTCTTTTGTTTCTTTGTGTCCCCAGGACTTTGCACAATTCCTGGCACACAGTTGACACTAAATACATTTTTTAACTAGGATGAGATAACATAGAGAGAAGATAAAGGGAATTCACTTTTGCCTTGAGACCCAGAAATCATACTCATTCAATCAAGCATACCAGAAGTAGGGAGTAAACAGTAACATGGGATTATCCTACTCACATGCTATTCCCAACTTTGGATTCTGTAGTTTATGATAGGTTAAGTTGTCTTCAGCCCCTGCCCCTCCTTTCTTACTCTATAGTTCAAGTCTGAAGCCACATGACTTTCCACCCTTTGTTCACAATGCTTATTATACACTATTTATTTCACATGCTTATTACACACTACACTATTCACTTCTGTAGAGAAAGGGACAATGACAAGTTAAGAAGAAAAAAGTAGAAAACAAGATAGTGATAGAAACAATAATAGGAACAAATTTTAAAGAGGGATAGGGCAGGACTAAGGACTGTTAGTAGTACAGAGGGGAGAAGAAAAGGAGAAAATAAGATTAGCAAAAATTTGCCACAGTGCATATGCAAGAAAATCCTCCCTTGCTGTGAGAATAGAGAATAACAATCATTCAATTTGATTTAACTTGTCTGGTTAGTGTCTAGAGATACAAAGAAAAATTATGAAGACCATGGTGTTTTTTCCTTTCAAGACAGTTTTATTCCATTGTTATGATAATTATCATCACCATTATTAACAATAACAGCTAACATTTATGTAATTCTTTAAATATGCATTACTTCACTTGACCCTCACAACAGCATTGGGAGGTAGGTAGTACAGACATTATTCTACCTGTTTTACAGATGAAAAAAGTGACTTGTTTATGGTCACACAGCATCAAGGAAGAGCTCTTTCCTTACTACGAATTCAGTGCTATTTCCTCCATAGCATATTGTTTAGAGTAAGGATTATGGTAGCAATGAATGAAACATTCAAATATAAAGTTCATAAGCAGATTTTGGAGAAAATAAACTTTCACCTTAGTTGATTGTTTAATTTTAAAGAGGTTAAAAAATTGCCTCCCATAGGACCACCCCTACTGCAAACACCAAAGAGGAAATTTTTTTTTGCAGACATCACCAGTGATACACTTATTAATGAGCTGCTACGTAGAAAAGAATGATTCAATTGGGAATTTCTTATTGACAAAGAAATTGTTTCTTCCTTTTACTACTTGCTTATGACTATGGAAATGCAAATGGAAATGAAGTTATTTCATCAGGGTCATAATGTTACTAATAATTTCCTAGGAGCTTTAGTATCTATCTGGCAAGTGATAAGGGCTTGATATACTATGTTATCCAACTGTGTCAGCTACATCAATAAATGAGAGCAATAAAAGGTAGGAAAATAAGAACAAAGAATAAAAAAGTAAATTAATATCTCAGAGAAGGTGAATGTATCAAATCATCTACAATTTCAGTTCTATATGAAAAATTATGTTTCTTATTATTACTTGCAAAAGCTGAACATGCTCTATATGCACCACAGTGGAAAATTAAAGATAGTCAAGGGAAGAGTGAGAAATTCAAAATGCATACATATAATCAGGTTACAAAGAACAAATAAGGTATGAATTCAGATTGTTCTTGGAGTAGTGATTGACTCTGCATTCATGAAACAATGATATGAAATTAAAAAAAAAACTTTCACTCTGTTCTAAGACGATGTATGTTGTTGAGGTGGAATAAAGTTTATGTTTTTACCTCATAACAACTGAGAGGGTGCACATTGTAAGGAGCTGTCACAAAGAAAATTTCAAGGCAAACCAGGACATCGTTTTCTCACTATCAATAATATTGTTTTCGTGTGATATAAAAGTTTATATGATGCTTTTTTTTAATAAAGCAATTGGGTTTAAATAACTTGCTCAAGGTTACACGGCCAGTCATTATTTATGTGTGGGTGCTCATTTTCTGAGGCCGGATTCCATCCCAGGTCATCCCAACTCCGAGGCCAGCGCTCTTACTCACTGCGCCACGTAGCCGTGAGTTAATATGATGCTTTCTTCACAATATGATGCTTCACAATAACCCTGTGAAGGACTCATTTTGTACATGTGATGCACTTTGCAAATGAGAAAACTGAGGTCTTAAAAAGTCCAATAATCTGCCTACAGTCACCCAGCTACACAATGTCAGAAGTAGGAATGAATCTGAGAAAGTCTGATTGAAAGTCCAAGACTCTTTCTACAACTACTTTTCTGAAATAATAATAAAAAAGCCAGAAATGTTGGCAGAAATGCTATTCACAGGTAAGAGAGCAAAAGGATGTTATGATAATTCATTCATATAGATTCACTAGTACATAAAAGTCATAAAGATGTTACTGCAAAAGTAACTTTGGCCATTAAATAATTTAACTTACTCAGAAGAATCCTTGATTAATTGTCCCATCCACCAACCCTCTAAGTTTTTCCTGGTCAATCAATATTCTTTAAAAGTTTTTGCAAAGTTAATCAAATATTTCTTTTACATGACATTTGCTTTCCTTACCCTCTTTCCCTTTTCCTTTCCCTCTCTCTCCCCTCATTTTTCCATGTTTTCAGGAGCTACACATTAGCATTCCCATGATTAGAATTTGTTTTTCAAAGCTTGAAGGAAAGAGCAGGGAGCTTGCAATTGGAAGTATCAGAAGCAGCCCCCTGGTCCTGCCATTATTAGCTAGACAAGTTACTTAATATTCTGAACTTTCATTTTGTCATTTGGAAAGATGGTATGATATCATTGCATTACCTGTCTCAAAACATTTTAAAACTTAAAGTGCTATGAAATCTGAGCTGTTATCATATATATTTTCTTATTTAGATCTAGATCTCTGATTTCATTGAAACAGGGGAGCTCCTTGTGTGGATTCTCCCCCTGACGATTCAGAACAGTAACTCAAAACAATCTTAGAATCTAAGATTTGCCTGGGACATTAAAAGAGACTTACCCATGCTTGGACAGCTAGAATGGGTCTTAGGCAGGATCAATACCTAAGTCTTTCTGACCCTGGGCTGGACCTCATTTACTACATTTTGCTCCCTATTAAAAAGATAGGTTATCTAAAAAAGCAAATGGGCAAAAGACACCTTTACAATCCATAATGGACAGAAACCTAGGCATATATACTCTTGGTCTCCCAACTTCTAAAATATGTACAAACATATGCTTCCAACCTAGTACCTCCCTTTTTTAACATGAATATAAAATGAAACGATCCTTTCCCCTAACTTACATTGTAGAGAGGAATAGCCAAGATAGTGAAAGAGGAGACATAGGTCACTATCCAATTCTGTTAACTGTAATTTTAAAGCTTCATGCTTTAGTCTTTAAAAAGATGGGTCACACCTAAAACAGAATTTTTGAGGAGGTAATAAGATAAAAATATTTAAAATGTAGCCATTGGGTAAGAGGTCATAACACATTCTATCATTACCATTGCCCATATAAAACAGAAATTCTTTCTAAAATTTCATTTACTCTGGCCTTCATCCCTACCTCCTCTCTACTAAAAATTTATATGCTACTCCTGGGACCACCTTGGGCTCCTCTGATCTGGACTTAGATCTTCCCTTCAATTTTATGCCGTCTTTAGCTCATTTTATCAAGTACCCCATACTCACTTTCTAGAGAGCCTCGAGGCTTCTGCTCTTTGAGGGCAGACACTATCTGATTTGTTTATATTTGCATCCTCAGAACTTTGCACAATGCTTGGCATACAATAAAAACTTAATAAATGCTTTATCTTTCTATCTATGGAAGCTTTGGACATTATACCATTACCACAACCACTATAAATATTTCTTCTATAAGTCTTACATCATGTAAGTCGTACCCATTGTCTCCAAATTCATGACCCAAGATACCATGTACTTCAATTCAAATCAGATACATTTTTTCTATGTAGCAATTTTTAAAAAAATTTAAGACTTTTGTTTGTGTTATGAAAATTTGAACATAATCCTTATTTTCACAAAGAAATTTTAAAATTGCCCCACTAAAATATTAAAATCTGCTTATTATACATTTGCCAGAGAGCATAGTTTTTAAAAACTTAGTTGTTCTAAAGAATTTAGCAAAGGCTAGGAGAAAGTGAATTTGTTAAAAAATTATTGACATTTAATTGCAAACAAACTAATTAGAAGCCAGTAGTTTTGGAAATAAAGCATTTATTTGTCATATTTAATTGCTGGGGGGTTTTCTGTACTTGAACATTTATAGATGTGAGAAATGCTCATTGTTGATTGTCAGTGTTCCCATTTTCTGTCTGGGATCTGACATCAGGAATTTAATTTTTATGGACTATTTAATATATTTAGCAGTAGCAGCATGCGATGGAAAGGGCTCTGGTATCAGTCAAGAGGTTAGAATTTGAAACCTCCATCTGACAAACATTAAATATATGAACACAGGCAGGACAATTAGTGTCTCTGAGCCTGATTTCTCATCCATAAAAATTGGATAATAGCACGTGTTATCTACTTCAAATGCCTTTTTTAAGGAAAACAAAAACTGAAAGCTTTAAATACACTTAGAGGAATGAGAGCTTTTTTACTTTATATTATTGTTTAATCTCAAATATACAAAAGAGGAGAAAATCATCCCAAATAAATGCACATAAAACATGTAATAATATCCTAAAGCATATCAAAATGTGATGTATTTAAATACCATCTCCATTTTTTTCTCTCTAACATAGAACTTCTTCCTATAAATGTTGAGAGGCATAGAATTCAATGGACTTCATGTAAGGATGTGGAAATTTGGGAAGTGATGGAGTCTACATTAGATTCAACCCTTAACTCATTGTGTGATCCTAGGTAAGTTATTAATAAAATCACATAAACCAGCATGCACCTACCAAGTATATTAAATGCTTAGCAGAAAACCAAGATTAGCTGCCTACATTGTGCATTGTGTATGTCTTCAGTAAATACTTTCAGTACCAATTCAGAGAGGTTCCAGAGATTCCCAAACAAGTCAATTCTTTGTGCTAAGTTTTTAATGAGATCTATTAAGACATAAAATTGTTAACTAGCTGAGATAATTGGTTTGGGAGAGGAACCATTAAAGCCTATGACCTAGTAACATCCCAGTTAAATCCCAGGGCATTGTGACAGCTGGGTGGTACAATGGACAAAATGCCAGGCCTAGAGTCAGGAAGAACTGAGTTCAAATCCAGTTTCAGACACTTACTAGCTGTGTGAACCAGTCACTTAACCCTATTGGACACAGTATCCTCATCTGGAAAATGAGTTAGAGAAGAATATGGCAAACTGCTCCAAACCACTTTTTGCCAAGAAAACCCCCCAAAAAGGGTCATAATGAACTGGACACTACTGCGCAACAACCACAACAGACAGATTAGATTAGCTAGTGATAGCCTGGGGGAATGGAACAGGGACAGGGATGAAGGAAAGAAAAGTTAAGGAACAAAGGGAACTTTTCTATAAGGGGAAGTCTAGATATGCACTAATAAGGAAGGTCCCTTGACCATCTGAGAGTGTTTGACAGCTGAAGGATAGAGGGACACTTAAAATAAGCTTCTGATAATTCTTGATTTGAGTGAGGGCTGACCTGGAGATTAAGACAATATTGACTTATTTGGGACAAGAAAAAAGTTAAGGATACTAACCCTAACCCTAATCCTAATTCTAGCACTAACCCTAAGCCTAACCCGAACCCGAACCCGAACCCTATCCATAACCCTAAGTCTTCCCACGATTCTCTTTTCCCTCCTTCCTCTTCCTACCCTCCATCTCCTCTCCCTTTCCCACTGCTCCCTTCCTGCCTCTCCCCTTCTGTTCCCACCCTCTTTCTCTACTTATATAGTTATTTCTACTTATATATTGTGGGGACCTGATTCAATTAGCACACTGACATCCACAAACAGGGACATATTGGGGATCTCAGAACTGTTAACGATTTTTTCTGCTACTTGAACTCTGCCCAGGACAAACATGATGGCTGAAATATTTTTGGTGAGAATGTCTCCATCTTTTATACCTTCCTTGATAGAAATGAGCTGAGCATCATCACATAGAGTTTTACAAAATTCTAAGTACACAAATGCAAACAAGTAAGATAGTCTCTGCCCTCAAGAAGCTTACAATCTAATGGAGAAAGAATATAAATACTTTCTACAAAATTAGTATTCGTACTTGGTTAATTATACAAAGAATGGGTAGTCACATTTTCTTTATGCAGAAGATTAAATGTATGTAAATTAAAACAGGAAATATCTTTTGTTAAATACTTTCTTGACAAGCAAGATGAGAAAACAAGAGATTGGATTATAGAGGTGGGCTATAGAATCTCTGTGCTGGGTTTCTTTAAGAATATACCTCCTAAAAATTAAATACACTTTATTAATAATTATAATAACTACTACAACAACAATATAACAATAATGATTGTCACTGATCTTTAGGTATTACTTTAACGTTTCCCTGTTGTCAGAATGAGTATTTAGAAATTATTAAACATATATGAGTTATAAATGTATTTATTTAATTCAACGTTTTCCTATTTTTTCTATGGAACCTTATTATTTCTTATAGCCCTTTTATTTGCAAGAAGCAATTCCTCCTCTTTGTCTACATTTCAGAAAATCCCTGATTTGGTTTAGATATATTTCATTCAATTTATATTGGACTTTTATTCTGAAGTACTTATAAGCTATTCTTTTTTTTCTGTAGTAAGATCCCCGTGAGCTAGGTATAGCAGAAAATAATAAAAATATAGATAACAACAATAACAGACATTGAAGATTTAAAAAACACTCTACTTACTTCACTTGTTCCTTACAACAACCTTCTGAGATGCAATTATTTTAACACCCATTTTACAGATGAGGACAGACCGGCTGAGAGAGAGAAATTAAAGTAACACCAATTGTCACACATTAAGTTGTAGAAGTAGTTCAAATTCACTTTCCACTATATCACACTCTTGCTCCTCATCTTGCTGCAGATGGAAACATTGTGGCACAGAAAGATTTCATGGATTGTCTAATGGTCATGCAATTAGCAACTGTCATAGATGAGCTTTACTCAGATCTTCTGTTTCTTTGTTCCATTGTATCTCTCCATTTACACAAGATGCCACCTTTACTAACTTGAATTAAAAAAAAAGATTTTCTTACATTCTAATATTTCTACTTTTATCCTTCTTTTATTTCCTGGTATAATCATTCCTCCATAAATCCTTACAACGCCCATCATTTTTCCTCTAGTCAATAATTTTCCTTCCCTTTACAATTTAGATGTATAGACCTATAAAGTTTGCAAGTGCCTTAAAGATGATCAAATTAAAGATTTATCTAAAGCATGATTTCCCATTTACAAAATCTTAAAGGTCACCAGTGACGATGAAAAGTATAGTTTGTTCAGACCTGGGCAAGCGAAATCACTAAGGTAAGCTAAGAGTTCTCTTACCATCTCATTTAGTTTGGTTGTCAACTAATTACATATTTATTATTTTGATCTATCTTTTTCACTCAGCAGTTTGGTATCCTTAATACAAGTAAAACCTATCTCCAATTAGAGATATTTGGCCTTAACCAATGTATCTTTTGACTCTCAATTCTAGTCTTATCTCCTGCTGATAATTTTTAGTATAATCTTCATACTGCCAGTAAAATCCTACTTTCATACCTAATCATGAGTCAGAGAGATCCTGAATTTTTTTTAAGATGATATTAGCAAGCACATGTTTTGGCAAGTCCTATCAAAATGGAAAGGCAATAATTATAAGCCTAGCAATAGATTATGTGCCCACTATCTCAGAATTTGCCCAGAAAAAAAAAAAAGACTCAAGGTACATCATCATGAAACTAGCTGTAAGGTGATGATTTTTTTTCTTGTACATATAAACAAAGACCATGACTAGTACTGGGAGGCATTGTATTTTATATTAACAGGCATACTAAAATCATTGAAGTCACAGATCTTTTGAAGTACCAAAGAATTTCCATTAACATTTATTTTTTTCTTTTGTTTAGTCCCTCTTCTCTCCTATTAATAATCTCCTGATACTGTTTATAGCACATTTCTTTTTCAGTTTACATTTTCACAGAAGTATACACTTGGGGAATCAGGGAGAAAATGAGGAATGGGAACTCTTAAGACCAATGAATTCTATTATTTTCTCCTTTCTATATTAATCTCCAAATACTTCAGGTGAGGTTGAGTATGATGGCATGCACTCATTGCAGCTTACAAATAGCCTTAGCTTGGCAGACCATCACTGCTAACCAAACTTGTAACAAAAACCACTATTTTGAGCAAAGAGGGAATTGTGCAAATAGTAGCCCCACTGAGGATGCTAGAAAATACCAGCAAAACAAATGGGACTTTCCAGAAAATTCATAAGAAACCTGACCAGAGTACTCAGTGATCAAACTTACATTAATGATAAAATATAATGCAGAAGAGAAATAAGAAAAAAGAATACATATTGATGACTCCAAGTTATAATGCCAGTATTCAAAAGTAGTGACACATATGTCATTGATATGAAAGACAATTAGGTACACATCAGAGAGACAAGAAAGGCTTATCTATCAAGAGAAAAATGGTGAAACTCCATCATTAAATAGTGAGTAAGTGTATATAAACCATTTTTTCATGATAATAAGTTTAATTTATTAGAGAAGTCTTTAAATCATCCCAACATTGATGCTAATTATCACCACCACTATTTAATATTATACTAGAAACAGAACTAGAGCAATAAGACAAAAAAAAAATGGAACCGAAAGAATTAGAACAAACGATGAAGAAACAAGACTATCACTCTTTGCAGAGGATATGATGACATACTAAGAGAATCCTAGAGAATCAACTAAACAATTGAAATAATTAACTTTAGCAAAGCTGAAGGATATAAAATAAACCTACACAAATCATCACTATTTTTATATATTCACCAAAAAAATCCAACAGCAAGAGATAGAAAGAGAAATTCCATTTAAAATAACTGCAGATGATATATAATACTTGGGAGTCCACCTGGAAAGACAAATCCAGGAATAATATGGTCACAATTACAAAATACTTCTTATATTAATAAAGCCAGATCCAAACAATTAGAGAAATATTAATTGCTCATGGCTGGGCTCACATATAATAAAAATGAAAATTCTAACTAAATTAATTTACTTCTTCAGTGCCATATCAATTAAATTACCAAAAATATTTTAGATAGTTACTAAAAATAAAATTCATCTGGAAGAACAAAAGTTCAAGGATATCAAGGGAATCAATGAAAAAAAATGTGAAGGAAGTGGGTCTAGCTATAGTTCCAGATTTCAAACTGTATTACAAAGTAGTAATCACCAAAGCAATCTGGTACTGCCTAAGAAATAAAGTGATGGATTAGTGCAATAGAGTAGGTATAGAATACACAGTAATAAATTACTATTGTAACCTAGTATTCTATAAAGAACAATATAAGGTTTGGGGACAAGAAATCACTATCTGACAAAATCTTCTGGGAAATTGGAAAGCAGTTTGGTAGAAATTAGGTATAGACCAGCATCTCACACTGTATACCAAGACAAGGTCAAAATGGGCATATAATTTAGACATAAAGGTGATATCATAAGCAAATTAGGGGAACATGGGATATTTTACTTGTAAGATCTAGGGATAAGGGAAGAATTTGTGACCAAACAAAAAATAGAGAGCATTATGGGACGCAAAATAGATAATCTTATGATTATATTAAGAGTTTTTGTACAAACAAAACCAATACAGCCTAGATTAGAAGGTAAGCAGAAAACCATGAAAGAAATTTTTATAGCAAGTTTCTCTGATAAAGACTTCATTTCTCAAACACAAGAAGTGAGTCAAATTTATAAGGAAATGAATCATTCCCCATTTGGCAAATGGTCAAAGACTATGAACAGGCAGTTTTCAGAAGAAGAAATCCAAGCTATCTGTAATCATGTAAAAATGTTCTAAATCATTACTGATAAGAGGAATCCAAATTGAAATAACTCTAAGGTACCACTTACCTCACACCTATCAGATTGGCTAATATGACAGAAAAAGAAAATGACAAATGTTGGAGGAGATGTGGGAAAATTGAGACACTAATGTGCCATTGGTAGAGTTGTGAACTGATCCAACCACTCTGAAGAACAATTTGGAACTATACCCAAAAGGTTATAAAATTGTTCATATCCTTTAATTCGGCAATACCACTACTTTATCTATAGCCTAAATACATTTAAAAAAGGAAAAGAACTTCTATGTACAAAAATATTTATAGTGACTCTTCTTGTGGTAGCAAAGAACTGGAAATTGAGAGGAAGCCCATCAACTGGGAAATGGCTGAACAAGATGTTTTATATGACTGTGATGGAATAGTATTGTGCTATAAAAAAATGATGAGCAGGATGGTTGCAGAAAACTATGGGAAGACATATTAACTGATAAAATGTGAAATGAACAGTAGCAGGAGAACATTGTACACAGTAAAAGAAATATTGTAAGGACAATGACTTAGCTAATTTCAGCAATACAATGTCCAAGAAAATTGTGAAGGCCTTATGATAAAAAATGCTATCCATCTCCAGAGAAAGAACTGATGGAGTCTAAATGTAAAATAAAGCATATTTTTCTTGTTTTTTTTTTTGGGGGGGGTGTGTGTGGAAGATCTGTGTTTTCTTTTGCAACATGGCTAAAATGGAAATATTTTTCACATGACTTTACATGTATAACTATCAAATTGCCTTCTCTAGAAGGTGTTAGGGGAGAAAAAGAATTTGGAACTCAGAATTTAAAACAAAATGAATGTTAAAAGTTGTTATTGCATATAATTGGAAAAAATATAAAACTTTAAAAAAATCCAATAGCTCTGATGAAGGTCTTTCATTTGATACCTAAACCTTACCACTAATTTCAATATTTTGGCTTTGGGCTTGTTGAAAAATAAATTCAGGCCAAAAACTAATATTTTTTTTTTTGCTTTTTGGAGGGCAATTGGGGTTAAGTAACTTGCCCAAGGTCACACAGCTAGGTTTTTCTTTGTGTGTATTAAGTGTCTGAGGCCAGATTGGAACCCACGTCCTTCTGACTCCAGGGCAGGCACTCTACTCACTGCGCCACATAGCCGCCCCAAAACTAATAATTTAAAAAAAAAATTTAAAGAAGTCAGGGCAGCTAGGTGATGTAGTGAGTAGAGCACTGGCCCTGGAGTCAGAAGGACCTGAGTTCAGATCCAGCCTCAGACACTTAATGCACACACAAACAAAAACCTAGCCGTGTGACCTTGGGCAAGTTACTTAACCCCAATTGCCCTCCAAAAAAAAAAAAAAAGCAAAATTTTAAAGAAGTCTATGGATCTCTTAATCTTGTATTTCAGCTACAGAAATACTTCCTATAGTCTTTCTCACCCAGCAAAATAAGGGAGTAGATCTATAATGCTACCACAGATTAAAAACCCTGAACAGAAACTCAGACAGACATGAAATCCTACTGAAAAGATCACTATGTGTCCTAATAATTAAAAGCAGAATAATAGTAGGCAAAAACATAGAAAGCAAGCACATCAAGCAAAAAGTGGCAAAAAAATTACATAATTGTTAAAGCAAGCACCCCAGCATACCCAGAATGGCTGCTAGCACAGGTTCTTTGATCTGCATTACTAAAAGAAAGCAACTTTAAAGGTGTCAGCAGTTTCAATTAAACATATATATATATATATATATATATATATATATATATATATATATATATATATACACACACACATATGTATATATACAAACACATACATATACATACACACACATTATAATCATTCACTTTGGCCAGGGGAAAAAGCATAACTGAATTTCAGAAAATACAAACAGAAATTACAAACAGACAAAAAATGCAGACAGAGAAAATAACACAATAACACAGAACAATAGACAGGACTTCTAAGTGTCTGACTATTACATATATATACAGTGTGCATTACCAGAAAGAGAAGCATCAACTTCTGGGTTTTCAAAGCCAGGGGGTGCTCAACAGCAACCCAGATTCACATCTGGCCAAATCATACAACTCTTCTCATAAGTGAGTGCCAAAGCAAAACCTCACCTCAGAGTATATATAACCTTCTTCATGGTCAGAGGACATCACAACCTTCATGACTCACTGCCTATTTACAAAGTAACAAAAGATATGGGCCTTCCTGAAAAACAAGACTCCCCCCAATCAATCCCCTCCTGTTGGGTTCCACTTGAGGCCCATTAAGGGGCAGGGAAGATCTTCAAATTCCTTTACCATTACAATAATACTATCAAAGATTCCAGATCATTAGAACTAGAAGGGCCCTTTAAATCATCTATTCCAATTCCCTGACTTTACAGATAAAGGCATGAAAATTCAGAAGTTAACTAACTTAACTAGAATTTGAACCTAGATTTGACTTCAAAGACATTGGTCCTCTTAAAATGATAGTACACAAATGTGGATCAGATTATCTTGAGTGCACACATAAAAGTATTTACTTGGACAAAATCTAGAGTTCTAGATAAAAAATTTGGCATGATGGCCATGTACGTTATGGTCCTAGGCTGCAAAGTAGATAAATTATATTATTAATATGTTGTATTGCTTGAGAATTTACTCTCATGAAAAAAACAGCACCATCAGAGATCATGGTAGGGGTGCTCAATATATAACATTTATTAATTCCATTGGGGATATCAACCTTATTTTCAAAGGCTATTTCTAGGAGAAAGTAATTTACTCTTCCAAATGAAAATTACAAGGTAAGATAGACTTGCTGCTAACTCCTGTTTTTAAGTATGGTCTCTTCTCCCATTACCCAACCACTTTTATTTTGTATTTTCTAGCATCAGGCCCTAGAGTCTAAGAAAACTTATTACAGGAGGAGATTTGCGATTGTATTTTATTGCAATGTGTTTTCATGTGCTCTCTGGAGAAGGTACATTGCTGAAGCACTGTCAAAAAGAGAGTCAGTCGATGTTTAAGCAAGGACACTAAAGAACAAAAGGAACCCAAAGGAACAGTACAATCGAGTCAGTCCCGGGTTTTACTCAGCATATCAGGCTACTGGGAGGCACAGAAACTCCTGCATAATGCTTTGGGCAATGGCTGCTTCAAATAAAGCAAAGTGACTTTTTTTTAATTTTGAAAACTCAATCACTTCTTTTTATCATTACCATCAGGGCCATCATTGCCTGTAGCAAAATAATAGCTTAGGTTATACTAATGCTGTTTCCATCCGAAAGTCATAAAAATGGAAAATGGCATCAGTTGAGGGGTGGGGAGGAAAGCATCACTATAGGTCTTAACATGACAGAAAATCAATGTTGTATGTATACTTGAGTGTTCCCTGAAATGTGTGTCTGCATGTCTGTGTGTGTGTGTGTGTGTGTGTGTGTGTGCGCACGACTGCCTTACATATAACTTGAATCTTCCAATAGCTCATATTCAAGACCAAGTCCACCCAATTTCCTGTAACTTCAATTTATAACATCTTACATCAACTGCAGGGTTCTGAATCAGGAAACAGTTCTTTCTTTCACCCTTGCAAGTTGCAAATTAATTGCTACTAAGCAAAGTAGGTAGATGCCATTTGACTAATCCTGAAAGCCAATAGCTGTGCAGTTAAAAAGGCCATACCTATACAGGATAGAGTTTCAGAGAATAACTGGGCCCTGGATCCCACATACTGCATGGAAAATTACTCTAGCAAGTGCTGTGTATTTAGTAAAGGAGGTATCATGGTAGAGTGGAGAGGAATCTAAGACCAAGAGCAAAGGAGCTTTTATTTTAAGTCTCTATTTATAAAATTTTACCATTCAACACATCTGGCACCCAGTCAAAGAGATTTGAGCTAGATTTTTTTTAAGGTCCCTGGCTGAATTCTATGACTAACTAGGCTTAGAAAACAATCAGTTTAAAAAGGGGCTAAGGAAATGTAAAAAAAAATGGTTACAGACTAATTACCAGTTTCCCCTCCTCCCCCCAAACAACAACAACAACTACACACTAAAATAGTGTGGAGACTAATAATTACATCAATACAATCAAAGGTACTGTCCTGTCACACAAAATACCACACTTTGACTTCCAGATGCGCTATCCAAAGTTTATGGCAGAAAAATGGAAAACCAGTTCTTTCATCATTAACTCTGCAAGAATAATAGACACTAGCCTATTTTTACAATTGCTAATATGTGGAAAATTATGTCACAGATGGGAATCATGAAGATTTACTGAGATAAGAAGTAGGAAGATGGGGCGGCTAGGTGGCGCAGTGAGTAGAGCGCCAGCCCTGGAGTCAGAAGGACCTGAGTTCGGATCCGGCCTTAGACACTTAATGCACACACAAACAAAAACCTAGCCATGTGACCTTGGGCAAGTTACTTAACCCCAATTGCCCTCCAAAAAAAAAAGAAGAAGTAGGAAGATGAATGAAAATCACTCATCTCAAATGTATGGTCCTGAGAACTGGGGAAGATGAAGAGAGGGGTTTAGGTCTGCTGTTCAAGTAAGATAATGAGAAAATACATGACTATTATATAGCTGGGTAAAATACAATTCTCATCCTGTAGTGGGACACATCTGGAGAGTGCTTCATTGACTGCCAAGGGCCTTGTGTCCATGGTCTTGGAATAAACTCGACTCTGTGCTTTTAAAAATTGTCACATAACAAAGAGCAAGTTTTTCAGTATAAGACAGGTGAAACAATCAAAGCCAGATTCTTAATTTCCTTTGCAAATGAGACATCTTTATGAATTGTAGTGTTGAAGTAAGGCAGCATGTAGCATAGGTACAATAACTTTCCATTTGATACAGTGAGATACAAGTACAACCTCACAAGTATTCTACTATAGGACCAAAGGATAATTTTTTTCTTTCCACTTTCAATTTTTTTTGTTTCAATTTGCACTCTCTACACTGTAGTTTTCTCCTTGATTCAATTACAGTCAGTAAATTTCTCAAAAATTTTCTTCAAAAAATTTCTTTCCTATTCTTTCTGTAGTCTATACTCCATTCTCATCTTCCAATTGTATGAAAAGTAAGGGACTTAAAAATATTTCGTATTCGAATAGGCATTTTGGAGAACACTATTACTCTAGTGGTAAATATTGTCAGAGAACTTTAATATGTGAAAAGTATATTAATTCTGAAAGCAGGAAAAACAAGAGGACAATTAAGTCATGGTTATCTAAAAATTCCGCAGCAGAACAACATATATGAGCTTTTCTTCCAGATTGTTCCTTAAGTTCAAAGGGTCACTAGTTTCAATTTCTTTACCGAAGTAACAAGTTAAGACAAAAATCCTCAAACCTAGGGTCAAATAATGAGCAAGTATTTCATAAGTATGGACTACAGCAATGTGCTAAGTACTATGTGATATGAATAAAAATTATTCACACCACAGGATTAATTATCTTAACTGCTTATCTACACTGGTTTCTATTTTTCTTAATAAGACGTCAATAAGCCATGATTTCTTTGGTACAACTGCTGTCTTCACAGATGTAGAACACAAGCTTTCAGTTCCCTCCTCACTCTTTGTGAGTTGTTATGGCCAAAAAAGTTCATCATTCCATTATGGCCAGGTGGTTAATGGTTTTAGCTAGCTAGGCTACCCCTTCTGCAATAGATGCATTGCTCTGACCATACTCAAAGACTTTCAAGCTTGTCTTGTTGGAAATATGTGCCAAAGGTTAATAATTTGCTGACACAACCTTTTTAGAAAACAAAATTATCTCTTCCAAGTAATTTTGAGGCATTGGAGTAGGACTTCAGAGACTTACTAAGTATTAACCTCAATGATATACTAATTAAATATGAAATATGAAATTAGACCAACATGTTTTGTTAAAGAAGGCAAAATGATTTCATATGAAATCCTTCAAATATAAATACACTAATGTATGTATGAAAAAAAACACATTTAAAATGTTCTTGAACATTGCCTTAACAGTATTTTTATATCTTTTGCCCAAAGCAAAGCTTGTTCATTTTAAATTCAGAAACTTAATTCTGACATTTCCTTTCACACATCTGCGGTATACCACTTGAATAAAACTAGAAATGGCAAATTGGCTATAAAGTTGTTGTCATTTGTGCTTTAAAAAGGAAAAGTCTCAGCTCTTAAAGGGAAGGATTATGTAGACAGCAAGTTTCGCTTTCCTGTATTATTTGAGATTTCTTTTGATAGGAACTCAAAGTGGAAATAAATTATTTTTGAGAGAGTAAATGTTTCTTTTGCATAGAAGAAATCAGTGTCACTAGAATGGAAAATTTTACATTTTGTTCCTTAAAATTTCACTGGGACTGAAAAATAACTGTATGTTTTTGTTATGTTGTTCTTAATATCAAATACCTGACATTTGACTCAGTATCTCACTCCAAAAAGCAAGGAAAAAAGGCCCAACATCTCCCATGGCATTCCTGTATCCTCTCCCCATTTCCTTGTAACTATACTGTTTTATAGATGAAACTGCCATAGCAAAATGACAAATATAACACATAAAAGAACAAAAAGGGGCAATAAATCACCAGTGACACCAGAGCCCATTAAAATGCATTCAGCTGGTGTTGCAGAAAGTAAAATCCTTTCCCCCCACTCCACCTTTTCTTTACATTCTTTCTGAATGAACAGGAAATTTTAGAATCCTTAACCTTTGTAAGAAATTTTGAAATTCCAATGTAACAAGCACAACACAATTTTTCATTCATGCACTTTTGACATTGGCCTCTACCTCCAGTGCTCCAACAGAAGGGGCTGCCGTGTCTGATTTTGAAGGCCACAGCAAAATGGCTGCTAACATCAGAACCTTTTGTCTATTAAAATTCCACTAGCTGGGGCGGCTAGGTGGCGCAGTGACCACACAAAAAACCTAGCCGTGTAACCTTGGGCAAGTTACTTAACCCCAATTGCCCTAAAGGGGTGACTAGGTGGCGCAGTGAGTAAGAGCACCGGCCTCGGAGTTGGGATGACCCGAGATCAGATCCGGCCTCAGAAAATGAGCACCCACGCATAAATAATGACTAGCCGTGTAACCTTGAGCAAGTTACTTAATCCCAATTGCTTTAAAAAAAAAAAATTCTACTAGCATTTAAGTAGTCTTTTCTATTTAAACTTGTTTCATGGTTCCCTTTTGTGAATTATTATAACAAATTTGTTAATTAGAAATAAAAAGGACTAAGGCAGGTTAGGGAGGAAAACAGCCCTTGAATTACTACATGTGGATTATAAAACACTAGGGGACATTGCACTGAATGAACTGAACATTTATTTTGACATTCTTGTAAAAAACAAAACCAGGAGAAGGAAAGAATAGCTAAGTGAAAAGATGGCTTACAAGCATTTTTTTAAGAGAAAAGTAATACCCAAAGGCAAAAAGGCTCCTCATTTCATAGGATATTTGGTCATCCTCACATTTTAATCCTCTTAAGTATTTGCATATTAATTGTAGTTTATGCACCAACATTGGTTGCAGAAGAAGAAGAGGTAAAGAAATTCTACAAAGAACTGGGGAAGATCTTCCATAATAAATCAACATTCACAGAGATACTCTGATTTCAATGCAGATCTAGAAATAGGTGAGGTTAGAGAGGAATATATAAGAAAGCATGGGACCCAGAGAAGTTATGAGTATGAAGCTGAAAACTGATAGACTACACAGAAGCCTCACATCTCCACACGATGAATAAATTCTTTGAGAGAAGAAACACTATGTAGGCATAGTGAATAATCCCATAAGAAAGGGAAATTGATTATCTTTTGACAGGAAAAGACTTGTTATTGATGGGGCAAGGCACTGCTCAGTAAGACCAGTAGAGCAGAGATCAGAATTAGTAAAAAGGCCAAAATAAAATTATAATTTAGAATGATTATGGCTACAGTTCAAACAAATAGATAACGGAAAGCAGAAATGACAATAATAAACAATTAAAATAATTTTATACTGGAGGTTAACCAATATAATTCAATAGTTATAACAGGAAACAAAAAGCCTAAAAATAGTTTATTAGTCTCTTGACTTTACAAAAAGACAGACAGACACACACACACACACACACACACACACACACAGGGTAGGGGAGGGAGGGAGAGAGAAGCGGGGGAGAGAGGGAGGAGAGAGAGAGAAAAAGAAAGAGAAAAAAAAAAGAGAGAGATGTCACCCAAGAACAACACTAGTTTAGAATAAAAATTCCTTAAAAATTTTTATGAAGAAAGATATTCGCTTTTTAAAAGCATTGCCTCATAAAGCAGAGAGACAAAATGGAAGGTAAACATTATTTTTTCAAAAAACGCTGGTAACACACCTTACTAAGCAAAGTCAACGTGAAGGAATTCAACGATGAAAGTGAAAGGAGGGCAATAAAGAGGGGGAAAAGTAGAAAAGATCTGCAAAGATTATTTTTAAAAGCTAAACTGTTTTCACAAAGATAATAAATAAGAGATTCAGAAGCAACAAGTGAGTAGAATTCTGAACTTGGAGGCAAGAACATCTGAGTTAAGATTCTGCCTCAGACGCTTACTAGCTGTGTGATTCTAGGCAAGTCATTTAACTTCTACATCTGCTCCCAGTTCTATCATCTGTAAAATGAGGATGAGAATAGTACTTACAAGGGACAGCTAGGTGGCACAGTGAATAGAGCACCGGCCCTGGAGTCAGGAGGACCTGATTTCAAATCCAGCCTCAGACACTTAACACTTACTAGCCACGTGACCTTGGGAAGTCTCTTAACCCCAACTGTTCTCCCCTCTGCCAAAAAAATAAATAAATAATAGCACTTACTCCTAGGATTGTTGTCAAAATAAAATGAGATAATATTTGCATACCATTTTGCCTATCTGAAATGATTACATAAACATCAGTTACTTAGCTAGCTCTTTAGCTCTGTTACATTATAGTTCTGATTTCTTATAAAGGCAGAAATGGCACCAAAGTGACCAAAGACAGGAAAAGCTGTTGGATTGGACCAAGTGCACAGAGAGATGATCCATTCTGGAGATGTCACAATTGTGAGGACAAGAGATTGATTTATAATGTGTCAAAAGGAAGAGAAAATAGTATAGAAATGAAACCTCATTAAGGACATCAACATCTACTATTACTGACTATTTTCTTATCCATACAAAAAATTTTATGAGAATCATCTGCACACACATCAAGGGCATCCTAGATAACGCTATTAATTGGAAACACACAGGCTTTCACAAGTGGTATACCATAGTGAACAACAGCTTTATCATCATGGAATTGATTGAAAGAGATAACACAAAATTCCACTATGTTTATTTCTTGTTGATTGTAAAAAGGCATTTGTTTGTTAGAAGAAAATGTTGCTTTAAAGACTCTCTTCCAGCAAAGTACCTTCCATAAGTACATCAAAGTAATTTAGTTTGTTAAAAGATTATTTTGATCAGTGACTCTCTGATCATAAACATCAGGTTGGGCATAAAACTGGAAAACACATGCTTGACAAGGTTGTTTGCTTTTGTTATGAGATTGTTTGCTTTTGTGATGAAGGATATCCAACAGAAAGTTTAAGTTGAAAAGGGAATTCTTTGTGAATGACAAGATCTTTCAAAATCTCCTATTTGTGAATGACATTTTATTGTTTATTATCAAGACCAGGGACACTTCAGAGTCTAACAGAAGAGAACTGTAACTACTCAAAAGAGTTGGGCTTCACCCACCATATATGAAAAGTCCAAGCGTATGAAAAATATTTACTGTTCATATTAATAAATGCAGTTGGATGGATATCACTTGTCCATCAGCACAAAGATCTAGGATAGTACAATGATCAATGAGATGAATTCAGAGTTAAACAAGGGGGAGAGAACAAGGTGGAGTGCCTTCAAGAATTAGAAAAACTTCTTTCTTGAACTCAAATTTCTTCTACAACAAAAGACTCATATTATCAATATTTATATTCTGTTAATGTTGTTATGTAGCTGTGAGATATGGAACAGTACAATAACAGCAGATATTAAAATTAGTATCACCCGAAATGCAAAAGAAAGACTCAGAGTGGATGTGATAGGACTGCAACCTATAGCAAATGCTGTACTTAAGAGAAGAACAAGAGTAGAAGATGTAATTAGAAAAACAAATGATAGGAAATGAAGATGGGTTGTGCATAGGATGAAGGAGAAGGCAAGTGGACAGTCCAAAGGTTCCACTGGTATTGTCACAATGTCAGAATAAAGCAAAAAAGGCTTCCAATATGTGGGTAAACCTGCTATGGCAAGCTTGTGGTACTATACAGACAAGAGTCATAGAATATATATAGACATGGTGGGTTTCTATGAGATCAGAGCTGCATTCAAGTATTTCAGCATTATAGAAATTATTTTTGCTAAAAAAATTAAGAGGCAACTAGTTGGTTGGGAAATAATAGTGGCCCTAATGATTACACTATTTTCAATGAACTAAATTGTAGTTTAAATATAGTTTTTACTGATCTGTATTTATATGCAATGAACTCTAAAAGAGGTATTTAACTTTACTTTAGTACTTTCTGGTAAACTTTCTTCAAAGTCAAAGCAAGTTCTATGCAAATCTTAGTTGCCCAATCAGACCACAGAAAATTAGCTATTTTGTCATAATACAGACCATATAATTTAATCTTAAATGGACTTTTAAAAACTATTTCATCACACCACCCTTTTTTTTATTACAGAGTGTCCTAGTTATCTCTATTATTTCTTAACACTAGTAACATTTAACTCTTTACATATCTCCAACTGGATTATTGTATAAGCTTTCAAAAGACAATGAACTTGTTTTATGTTTCTTTGTATTTCCCTCAGGACTACACCACAGGGATGGCAGTTTCCCACTAAATATTGATCCAATGAATCATCCTAGTAGAGTACAGGAGGATGTTTATGCTTTCACTAGGTCATTGTACACTGCTATAAAGTTAATTATTTTAGCTATGGAAAAAATAAACTTATAATCCAGTACACAATCTTTTGTATAGCATTTGACTTGCATGTGTCCCATGAAGAGGGACAAAAGGTTGAATCATTGGACACTTCTGATATACATACACACATATATATATGCATATATATCTACACATACATACATACACACACACCTGCCTGGACCCTACTTAATGACTTTTTGTTTACCCCAACAGCACTTCTCCATATTACCATATAACACTACTGATGACCAAAAAAAGATATAAAATCATCACTCACACATTTCAGTGACTGTTGTTAGGTGACATCAAATTCAATGATTACATTTTACAATTAAAGAAACTCTTAGCTTATTTATGAGACAAGGAGGAATGAGCATTCCTCCAAGGAAGAATACACACATATAACAATACACACATATAACAATACACACATATAACATACACAAATACTAATATGCCTTTTCTTTGAAATTGTAAATTTTGCTTGTGGTAAGGACAGATTAATGTTCTTTTTTTTAAGCACTAACTTTCTAGCAAAAAAACTTCTTTTAAAATATGGTAAATTTTGAACTTGCATCTTAGGAATAGCACTTTATTTATAAACACTACAGGACATAGACTTTATCCTTCCAGGTGCATGTGCTAACCCATCCAGTTAATAAAAACTGTTTACAGAAATTATTCTTCTTAGCATCTGGTTGCAGGCTGGGTTATTAAATCATGGACCAAAACAACTTAATATACAACAAAGTGGCTGAGACACATTTTTTAACTAAGAAAAATACACTGAGAATCTGTCACTATATCTAGTATTTTTCAATAGAATATTAAATTTTATAGAAGTCAAAGGAGGATAGCCATAATATCTGATATTAAATAACATGTAAGGTTTGTAAGACACTTAATGAATTTGTATCCAGTAATAACTTCGAGGTTATCACCAATTTTGTACAGGTAGGTATCATCAATTTACAGATGACGAAACAGAATTAGAGTGATTAATGACTTTCCTATGGTCACAGAGCTGGTAGGTATCAAAATCAGGATTTGAATACAAGTCTTTCTAACCCCAACTTCAGCATTATCTACTATGCTATAGTGAAATAAAACTATCTTTAATTCATTGATAGTTCTCAGTATAGTTTCTTTTATTGTGAGGAAATATGACATAGATAAGAACATTATTTACATAATACACATTTTTCTCGTTTTCTTAAGGCAAGCTCCAAACTTTAATTCTCTCCTTTTTTTGAAGGGGAGAAGATAGGGCAATTGGGGTTAAGTGACTTGCCCAAGGTCACACCACTAGTTAAATATCAAGTGTCAGACACCAGATTTGAACTCAGGTCTTCCTGACTCCAGGGGGGTGCTCTATTCACTGCGCCACCTAGCTGCCCCTAATTCTCTTTTACTAATGATACCTAGGTTAGATACTGTCTTGTTGAGCTACCAGAATTTGGGGGCACTACATGGCTTAATTTCTGTGAGGGTTACAGTAAGGCCTGTATTCTAGAGCTTTGTTCAAAATAACTATGGAAATCTTTGACCAATTTCTCTCAGGTGTAGGACTAGGAGAGGTCAGGTGAAATTCAAGATCCCCATAGTGGGAAAACAGTAATAATTCTGGGAATTCCTAAACTTCAACTCTTTTTCTTTAAACAAACAAACAAAACCCTGAAACACAAAGCAAATGAAAGGCCCTTCTCAAGAATAATCCCAAATCACAAAAAGTAAAAACAAAAGCAAAAAAGAAAAAAAAAATTCTCCCCTCCACCGCAAAACCTTAGAGTATATGAAGAAAATGAATTGTCTGGGATATCAAAAGACCAAATCAATTCTGAACCCAATTGTTTCACTGAGTTTGAGACCCTGGTTTTAGTGGGCCAGGTCAGTTTACAAGGTATTATGTGTCAGGACTGACAAGAATCCTCAGAATAAAGTGGCAAAGACCTTGAATTCATGGTGTACTGTTTGGATAAATCAATCAAGTCATGTTCCCACCACTTAAAATCTGAAGACCCAGAAGACCCTAATTTGGAGGCAGACTAGACACTAGAAGAAGCCACTAGAACCAAGTGTTGTGTAATGAAAGACTGTAAGTTTAGCATGACAGAATGACAGATGGACTGTCATTCCTGATGAACTCTTCCTTCTATATTACTGAAAATCCCATCATCCATTCTCTGTCTGAAGGTAGCCACCAATGGGGTCTTCCTTCAAGCCTAATACCTTGTACTATTGGATGTCTCTGTTGACTCGGTAATTAGGGTCATAGTCTCACAGATTTACATCCAGAAGAATCTTCAGAAGGGAGGAGGGAAGAAGCATTTATTAACTACCTACTGTGTCCCAGACACTGTGTTGAACACTTTTACAGGTATTATCTCATTTGATCCTCACAGCAACCCCAGAAAGTAGATATTATTATAACCACCATTTTAGAGTGAAGAAAGCTGAGGTAGACAGTCTTCAGGGAGCCAGGCAAAATAAGTCTAATCCCTTTTCAAGATGGTAGTCCTTGAAGACTCTGAAGACAGCAATCTCACCTCTTCTCCTCCCTTCCCCCCCAATACATTTCTTCCCCAAGGAAATATTCCCAGTTTTTCCCCATTGATCTCCAGGCCTCTGAACATCCTAGCTGTCCTCTCCATGTGCTTGATAAGCTTATTAATGTTCTTCCTAAAAAGCAGCGCCTTGGAGTGAATATAATGCTCCAGATTTGCTCTAACATAGATTTACAACAGGGTTATTACTTCCCTTGTCACAAAAATCATAAAAGTTTATAGAGCCAGAAGGGTAAAGATAATTTAACCCAATACTCCCATTTCACAGATGGGAAAACTGAGGTCCAATGTAGTGAAATCACTCCCACGGTAGCACAGCTGGCAAGTTATTGACCCAGTACTGAAACTTAGGTATTCAGATTTCAAGTTGGGTGCTTACACCATCCTAGAGGTCTATACTAAAATGAGAAATTTAGAGGTAGAAAGGGAGTTCTCTAGTCAAATTATCTCAATAAACAGATAAAACTGAAGTTTAGAGACGTTAAGTTACATAGGGAGAAAGTGGAAAGGTTGGCATTCAAACCAAAGTCTCAGACTACAAAATAAGCACTGTTTTCCTGTGATTACCAAATGCAACCAGTATATAATTTGTAGAACAATTCATTAGTACAGTTAGAACAAAAGACAAATCTAGAGGTACCTTTCTTTTGGACTCGATTCCATCATGGCAAAGACTAGACTCTATTAAGTTTGGTGACAATGCTGAACCAAGGAACAAATGAGAACTATAAGTGCTGGATGGGTCCTGTGCATGAAATAACCAGAGATTTTTTCTTGAGCACACTCTAAACAACAGAACCAGATGTAAAAGGTCTTGAAACACAATTCTTTGATCACTTCCCATAGTTGCTGTGTTCTCTTAACCTCTTCAGATGATAGTGATACAAATTGCTCAAGCACAAAGATGTGTGTGTGTGTGCGTGTGTGTTTTATTGGGTTTGTAAAAAGTTATCCAATTCCAAAACATCTGGGCAACCATATAAACAAAAACTCTGTGCCAAAGCTAGGTAGTCATTCTAGCAATCTGTTCTGCAGTGTGGGGAAATAGCAAAAATGACAAAATCAGTACTATTCCTAAAAAGATTGGTGGCTAATATGAATGGAAAGGACAACAGAAATAAAGTCACATTTGGAATCTGTCTATAAACTGATACTGTGACCAAAAGCAGGACAGAGTTAATATGCTAAGAAGAAGTCTTTTTGAACTTGGGTTATTGAGTGTATCACAACTCCAAAACAAATTATATCAATAATTTGGCAGCCATGTGCTTTGTCGTTGGGCTTTATCTACTTCACTCAAAATACTGCTAAATTTTTTTGAAAAATTTGGAATTCTATATTGTAAGCTCCCAAATAGAATGGAAGCTTCTTGAGGGCAAGAACCGTTTCATTTTTGTCTTACGATCACTACTGCCTAAAAATCTTTCAGATTCCTCTAGTCTGAGTTCTTAATTTTTTGTGTACATCATGGACCTCTCTGATAAGCAGGTGAAGCCTATGGATGACTTCTCAGAATGTTTTTAAATGCATAACACAAAATGCAAGGGATTGCAAAGGAAATGTGTTATATAGAAAATATATTTTTTTAAATCATGGAGTCCAATTTAAGAACTCCTGCTCTAGTCCAACCCCGTTATCTACAGGATAAAGAAGCAGAACTCTAAAGAAGTTCAATGGCCTGCCAAGGTCATATAGGTAGTAGGCTTCAGAGACAGAACTGGAATTTGGGTCCTAAGACTTCAAATCCAGTAACCTACATTCGGAGCTCTTTCTAATGTACCATGCCATTGAATGAATAAATGTATGAATTGTGATTTATCAAGAGATAGTCTTTCTCCTTGCCAAAGCTGAATTCTCTATTTGTACTTTGATCTCACATTCTAATGACCTTCAGAAGCTTGCCCAATTGAACACTCTGAACTCTGACCCTGAAACTTCAGTATCTCTCTCTCTCTCTCTCTCTCTCTCTCTCTCTCTCTCTCTCTCTCTCTGCTGCATCCTTCCCTCTACCAGCAAATATTCTGAAAGCTTCTCTCTCCTTAAAACAAAACAAAACAAACAAAAACCCTTATCTGACCTTGTTCTTGTCAGGATAATATCCCATAGCTCTGCTCTCTTTCATTCTGAAACTCCCAGAAAGAGTATTCCACACTTAGTACCATTTTTTCATTAACCCATTTCAATCTGGGATTTGGCCTCCCTCTTCTTTTGAAATTTAATATTTGTGCATTACCAATGACTCCTAGATATCTAGTATTTGTAGCACTTTAAAACATGCCAAGTATTTTATGACAAAGCGTGCTGCAGAACGTCTTCTCATTTTCTCCTCACAAGAACCCCAGAGGAGGATTAGGTAGGGGAGGTTAAGCCAGGCTATTCTTATCTTCATTTTATAGATGAGAAAATTAAAGCAGAGGATCACTGACGTGTCTGGGATCTCACATTTAGCAGGCGTCTAAAGTCAGATTTGAATTCAAGTTTTCTTCTCTCTGGGTCTCTCTGACGGCTTCTCAGTCTTCACTGAAACTGAACTTTGTGCGGCATTCCACATTGCTAACTTTCACTTTTGCCTGGATATCCTATATTCTGTGATCCTGAGTATTTCTGGTTTTCCTCTTCCATGGCAGACCACGCATTATCTCTTTCATTCCTTCCTCATCATCCTCCCATCCTCAAAGGGATGGGCATCAGACAATACTTTATATTGGGCCCTATTTTCTTCTGACATTCTTTTCATTGGTGACCAAATTAATTTACAATCTTTATCCCTATGCAAAAGACTTCCAAATCTAGATAAAAAATCTCTCTCTCTCTCTCTCTCTCTCTCTCTCTCTCTCTCGTTCATGTCTCCCATATCCAACTTGTTATTTTACATCTCCATGTGTCTTGCTGACTCTTGAAACTCAACATGTCTAAAACATCTCACAAATTTGACCTTTGTCACAGCCTTCCTAGGCCCAGAATCCTGTAGTTTTGACTCTTCTCTTTCTTAGCAGTTATCAAATATTGTTGAATCAGTCTGCATAACATTCCTCACATTCGTCCTCTCTTTTCCCTCTAAAGATCTGTCTACTCTCACAGCCACAATCCCATTTTAGTGTCTTATCACAGCCTGCCACCCTTCAAAAAACTTTCTAAACAATCTTCGTAATGCCCATATTTGACCAAGTCACTGAAAAGCTGAAAAACCTTTAATCATTCACTACTGCCTTTTGTGGGCAGCTTAGTGGGTAGAATATCAGACCTGGAGTCAGGAATACCTGAGTTCAAATTCAGCCTCAGAGACTTGCTAGCTGTGTGACCCAGGGGCAACTTACTTTACCCTCTTTGCCTCAGTTTTCTCATCTGTAAAATGAGCTGGAGAAGGAAATGGCAAACCACTCTGGTATCTCTGCTCAGAAAACCCCAAATGGGATCACAAAAAGTCACACACAACTGAAACAATTGATCAACTGCCTCCTGAACTCAGGTCCTCCATTATCTTATTACAACGTGATTTTATTTTTTAGCTTTGCTTCACATTATACTCATTCATGTATTTTCCTCCCAGCAAACTGGCTTTCTCCCCATCTGAGCTATTACCTCCTGCTTCTGAACATTACATAAGTTGTTCATCACATCTGGAACACAGTCCCACCTCGTGTCTACCTGCTAAAGTCATACAAGGCTCAGTTCAGGCACTGCCTCCTCTGTGAAGCCTTCTTCAATGATTTTATCCCTACTCAATTGTTAGAGCTTATTTCCCTGATCATATTTTATTCTAGATACATTTGTGCATTCTGTATCTTTCCAAATAGATAGTGATTTCCTTGATGGCAAGAACTATGTCAGATTTCATCTTTACATTCCAGAGAATTAAGATGGTACATTGAACAAATTGGTGCTTGGTTAACTCTTAGTACAGGAAACACAGCAGGTTTGTTTTTTTTTTACTAGGTTAGTTTATAAGAAGAAAGTTTCTATCTCTGCCCTGCTACTTTTAGATTTTTTCCCCCAAGGTATGTAGGAATGGACCATGATTGAGAAAATAGAAGTGCATGGAGTTGAAAGGAATTTTCTAACACCAAGTCAGATAGTACACTGAGGGCTAGAAGGTAGTTAATACAGAGGAAAAGGAATGCCAACTACTTAGTGCTTAAACACTACTTTGACTGACTGCAACGTGGGTCTCAATCTCAAAAAGATAGGAGACCCCTAAGGTTATGATCTAAGAGGCAATCTATTCCTTTGCCTACAGGTATAAATAGCATAAAGCAAGTGAAGCCTAAAAGATGACAGCAGAGAGCAGCATAGGAAAAAGCCCAACTGTGGTGGAACAATGAAGGCAAAGAGTAGAATAACCACAAAGTGTCGTGTGGCCACCTGAAGCTTAACATCACCACTTGCCCAGGAGCAGACATTTACAGCTCCACAAAGGAACAAGGTGCAAACTGGGAGGGACAAAGAATCCCAGAAATATCAGGTGCCTTCGATATGTGTATGGTACCTATCATGAACATTCATTGACCACTCTTCTACCAGTGGTCTGGAAGTGTATTTTCCTGTGTGTATGGGGGAAGCTCTCTTTGTGATTTACTATAGTTTTAGTTTAGTAAGTGTCTTTTGCTTTAAACCATCCTCTGGCTTGATAAAGGCATAAAAGTATTCCTAAACTGTGGTTTTGAGTGAATATGGAATCAAAATATGCCTTTAACCTGGTGTAGCTTTTGCAGAGTCCACATGTAAGGAAGTCACTGGGCTATAATAGTTATGCAATAGCTATGGAAAATGCAACAAGACAATTCCTCATTTACTTAAAGTCCAATGAATTATATATTACAATTTAAGTTGGCTAATGATAGAAATAAACCGAAAAGGTTGTATTTCATTCTGCTTCTCATTTGTGAAGCCCCAATTGCATAATACACAGAGACCACTTAAAAAAAAAAAAAGGAATGACCCTTTAATTATATAACAGCATGCTGCCAGGTCATGAAAATACTGATGGTTCAAACATCACTTGTGGTCTGACCTTCCTTAAGTATTCTACCATCAAGATCACCTTCAGGACTGAAACCTAAAGTCACATTTAGTCACTTCTTATAGATAGAAACATTTCTCTAAAAATGAAGAAATTCCTACTGATAAGAAAAAGCAAGGAATAGGCAGCTTTCAGAGTAGGAAGAGCGCCCTAGTGGATAATTATGAAAGTTATCTTGGATGATCAATGGGATAACAAAAACCCAGAGTTGTAGCTGAGAGCAAGAAGAGAGTTATGTTTTGATAGCTTTGGATATATCTTCTAGAAGAATGTTATGAAAGCTTTGAGGGGACATATACCATATATGTGGAATTTCAGCCTTAAAGGGAGAGGGAATTTGAATTTCCTTCCTTTATGTTGCCCCTCTACAATTCCCCTGAGTTCACTTGCTTTACTTATAGAAGAATAAGCTTCAGAGAAAGTATTTGTGGTGTGTTCCTAGTAATTGTTTCATCATTTTTTAGCAAAGCTTTATTTTCAGGCATGATATTCCTTTAAAATAAAACAATAATTGAAAAAAGGATGCGTTGGTGGGGATGCTTATTCAGATTTATATTTAATGAACATTATCTCTCTACTTGGTTATAAAACGATAACAAGCTAAAAAGCTATCACTCCCTCTGAAAATAGGATCTGGATCCTGCCTGGATACTTAGGGCTACCAGCCAGGGATGCACCTCTGGGTTATTTCCCAGTCTTTAAACTTAAGACATCTTTTATGTACTCCATTCACTCACCTTTGGTTTGTAGAATTTTACTCTATTTTCTTCTATATGAGGCTACTGCTGATACCACATCCCTTCAAGCTACTGGGAATGAACAAGCTAACTAAGCTGACTAAAAGGTGACATTCTTCTACCTGAACTAGACTGGAAGCCACTCACATCTTAAGAACTTTTCTAACTTATCCAATGGATTTGAATTGCAGCTGTGCTGTTCCTACATAAGCACTATATGGATGGTATAGATAGATATATGTACTTTTCTTTAAGAAAGGACTGACAAATGGTATAATCACTGCTATTCTAATTTTTTTGCACATGAACTTATGTTTGAACAACTCAGAATGGCTTCATTTGGTTAGACAAGAGTTGTGTAAAGTTAACACATTTTTAAATGCACATGCAACCCTAAACTTGGTATAGTAACAGGAAACCTTCTTCTCCCTTAAACTACAAAGTCTTATTATGTTCATCTGGAAAATGAGGAATACATTCATGTACTTGAACTAAAACCCTATTCCATGTGATGAATACTGCAAGTTGAGAATAATTTCATTTCTCTAACACATTAGGCCAGAAGGAACATATCCACAGACAAGGTACACAATGAAAACATGCAGTGGAATTGAACTTTAAATATGCATGGACATAAATGTAAACATAGAAGAGTGCCAAGCATATGACAGAATTAAGGTATGTGACCAAATCAGAGATCTAAAAATGGAGTAAACAATCCATAAGCAAAGAAGGAGATATGAAGGGGAAACAACGTTGAAGAAAATGAAAAGGAAATGGGCAAGATGACTCATCTATACTTGAATGTCTGACCTGTTAGTTGCTCGTCGCCTGCAGCAGGGGCGATGCGAATGTATGGTGTTGTAAGCTGAGTCACGAGTATCGCAGCTAAGGCAAAGGAAGATTCCCAGGTCAGCATGCATGAGGGAAAAAAAAGCCAGACTGAAGCTAGGCTAGCAAGAAGAATTCTTGGTCAATATATCAAGTTGTCTTAATTTCTTTCCAACAACCACAACAAAAAAGAGAAAACATAGGAAGATTTGGTTTTCCCTCACTCTTTTTCTTCCATTCAGAGTCTTCTGAGGCCATTAGATTGTTAGTTACCAATTATGGACTCTGGCTGTGGTTCAGGTAAAACCAATTGAAGGAATTAAAAAAAAATCATTAATCAGAAATAAGTTGGGGGTTCCATCTGATCCTGAATGCGCATTTGTCAAAAATTTACTGCTAATTCAATAAATCAAAGACCTATGATTTCATTTCTTCCACTGGATACAGACAACGAGCATTTTGCCTATGGTCACACAGCTAGGAAGTGTCAGATATGGGAGCTGAACCCAGGTTTTCCTGACTCCAAGCCCACCATTCTAGCCACTATGGTCAGCTGCCTCCCAATTAGATAACTTTTTTTCTACTTCCCTCTTCCTTCTAGGTTATTAAGCTTCGGTTGCTCATTTAAGTCAAGATTGTTTTTGGCCTCTTAAAGTGGACAACAAGTAGAATGCCTCACGATCAAAAAATTGTGATCTTTACTTCCAGAATTAAATTCTAATCCATCTATCACTTTTCCATTTAGAAATGTTGTTCCATCCCCAATGCAAGTTCAAAATTTCCCCCGGAAGATTAAGTGCAAGAACACATATAAACTCATTTTTTCTGGATGCCATCTCCCAAGCTGTAACAGTTAATTGTTGCCTAAGAAAGAGTTAGGGTTCCTGGATATGACCTCTTGTGTTTCTTGATTTGCCAGTATAGTTCAATAGCTGTCTTTAAGTAGTTAAAGGAGTTGTGACACACATATGTTGAAAAAAATATACTAATTAAAAGGTCAAATCTAACATGATGCATCTGGAAAATGATGGAAAGAAAAAATATTGGAAAATTAAGGATAGGCTTAGATGAAAGATTACTAATTTACATGGAACAGCCTGGGTGCTATTAGAAATGTGGCAGCGAGTGAGGAAAATAGATCATCTACCATCTGCAGACAATTAAACTCAAAACTGCTGCTGCATAATATTTTGAAATATCCCTCTGCAACATTCAAACACAGCGTTGCTCCTAGTAGCTGGAATGAAGCAGAGACTGAGTTTAAAATGTTACAATAGTCTTTCACTCATTATTAATGAAAGCATCCCAGTGTTGCTAGTGTTGATTAATAATCTAGCATTTTGATCAGAGAACTGAGGTCCCTAAAGACATTTGCACGGTCCTTTAAATAGGGAATAAACAAGTTGTAGGACAAGCTGTACTGAACAGACTTGAATTTGGGATAGAAAACAGAATCACTAGAGAGTATCTGCTTTTCAACCTTAACGTGTGTGTTTCTGCATGTGTGCATGTATGTTGATGTACTGTTAGTACTGTAGGTAACATTCATGGCAACATCTAAAATGCTATTATATTATTGACGTGAATATTTGAAGTATTGCATTAAAATATTTTGTCTTATCTCACCTAAAAGTAGGCACACCTGTCTCATTCAGGCATCGGAAAAACAATTTCAGATCTGCTAAAAATAATGACATTTATTTTGAAACTTTGATCTCTTCATCTCAATTTCTTTTTGCCATCCTAGTTATACATTATAAATATCAGTTTATATTTTTATGATAGCTCAGTGATGTACTCAGTAGAAGTTTTTGTTGTTTTGTAACACTGGAACCCAATGTTGCAAAGAATATGTGCAAGTATTTTAGAACAGTTTTTAATCAATCTGAAATGGATTAAAACCTAGAATTTACTATTATGCTGGAGGTCAAATTCTGAAATTACAAAGCAGCAACTAGCAGAAACTAGTCATTTCTGATATTTATGGCATTTTCAATAAGGAGATAGAGAAAAATTAGGATCTTTTCAACACTAAAATGTCCCAATTCAGTGATGTAATATACAGCTTAATTAGACTTATCTTTTATGGAATTAAGGAGAGAAAACTTCACTGTGAACATTTTGAATAGAAATTTATTGTATTTATTATGTCAGTTCAACTGCCTAAATTAAAAAAAAAAAACAACTTTTCTATCTCAATGATCTTAAGGCATCGTTGAATTTACTTATTTATAGAACAAATAATCTTCCTAATTTGTATCTTTTAGCAGATACTCTCATTCTTTTAGCAACACACTTCTTTGTCCTGGATCCATCCCCAGTGGTATTACAGAAATAACAAAGTAATGTTTCTTAGAATGAAAGAATAAACAGGAAGACTAAGCACATTTTCAAGTGGAAAGTGGAGCTCTAGAAATTTTCAACTTCCACCAAGGCAGGGAAGTTAACTGCTACTTATCAGATCAACAATGAAAATATTTCTACTGTTTCCTAATGTTTTGCAACAATTTCTTCCATCAAAACATTTGCAAATTGCAGCTCACATTTGCCATAGCAACTATCATCAGTGTAAGGCAGAGGAAAGTTGAGATAGAAAACTTGCAAGTTTTGATGATACTAGCGCCTTAGAAGTTATCCTCTGAAAGTCTGACTTTTAAATGCAGCTTTCAGATAAGAGTATTGGGGATATATTTTCTGAGTTTTCTTTAAAAATAAATATTCTACTGTACTGTCTGTAATAAAACTCATGATGGGGGAGGAATAGGTTGGCAAATCCTATGGCCCATAAGTAAGCTAACAGTATTCGAACATAGCTTCCCCATGCTCAAATAGGAAGAATCCCAGACATGGAATCCCTTTGAAATGATATCTATATCTATATCTATATATATTATGTATGTGTGTATATATGTATATATTCTACATATTTATTTGCATAAATGCATAGGTAATTAAAAATACTTTGGATGGTGGGATATATAAGGAATATATATATATATATACATATATATATACATATATATGTATATATATATATAAAACTTCTTTTCAAAACTGAGCTAATCCTTGCTAATCCAAATGAATTGATATTTAAGATGGTTGTCTCTAATAACTTCTGAAAAAATCCTACAGACACTAAAGACACCAGTTTTGTATTATAGGCAGAGATGTACAATTTTTTAAATTTAATATGCTCACTCAAGGTAGTTGCATAGTTCTCATTGTTAATTATATTTTAATATACCACCTTTTTGGCAGGAATTCATTAACAAAATAAGATTCTTTACCAAAGTGAGATACTGTCATTTGTTATTCGGTATGATTGAAGCCGCCCAGACTAGCATTATAAAAACTTCTTCAGGGCCATCTATTTTAAGGCAGCAGTGAAGCACACAGAAGAGAGAAACCTTAACAGCTAAAGCAGCAGAAGAGTCTATTGATCTAAAAAAAACCAATCCAACTGAAAAAAGTAAAAGTGTATAAAAAAGCAAGCAGAATACTATACGTTATATTTCCTTAAAGTAGACAAAAGTTGTTCCCTTGACTAGAAAGCACAGAAAAAAATTGAAGTAAATTAGAAAAAGTATATATCTAGATAGTATTTCAATTCTATTGATAATAGGGCAATTTGTCATTCTTTCCTCTTTATCTCTGCCATTTTAGAATTTTTAACTTCCTTCAAGGAACATCTCTGGTGCCACTTCAGATAGGAACCTTTCCTGATTCCCATTTTTTATCCTTAAATTATCTTACCCTTATTTATCAATTAATTAATCAATAAGGATTTATTAAACACCTACTATGTCCTAGGCACTGTGCTAGAACCTAGATAGATACAAATATGTATGTATGTATACATAATATATTATTATATAGTACAACATATAATTATTATATATCATGTATGTGTATATGTATATATATATATAATTTATCATATAGATATGTTAAAACTAAAAAATCCCTGCTCTCAAAGAGCTTACATTCTAGTGGAGGAGACAGCACACATATATTATATGATGGATTATTAGGCATATATTATAGACTGTAAGTGGTGATATTTATATATTACACAGAATATAATATGTATGTATGTATAGATTAAATCTAGAGGATATAAAATAAACAGAAGGCAATTAGTTAATGTAGTTCATTAACTGGTAAGTTCACATAGAAGGTGAGGCACTTGAACTATGCCTTGAGAAAGTGAAGGACTCTATGAGGCATTCCAGGCATGGGGGGGCGGGGGCAGCCAGAAACAAAGGTATGGAGGTGGGAAGTGGAATCCTCCATGGGAGAAGGTCAGTTTGTCTAAATCTCAAGAGTCCAGGCAGGAGGAGAACTAAAGTTTAATGATGCTGGAAAGATCATTTGGGGCCAGGTCATAAAGGGTTTTAAAAGCCAAAGAGGAATTTATATTTGATCCTAGATGTAATAAAAGGTGACTGGAATTGATTGCGGGGATGATATGTTCAGATGTGTGCTTAAGGAAAATCTCTTTGTTGGAAAATGGACTGGAGTGGGGACAGATCTGAGTAAGGGAGATGAGTTAGTTGGCTCTTGCAATAGATCAGGGAGAGTGACAAAAGGATAATTTGAGATAGTGGCCATGTGATTAGATAGAAGGATTCAGCTATGAGATGCTGTGGAGAGGAAGAGAGATGCTAAGATTTAGCATATGATTGTTATGTGAGGTGGAAGAGTAAGGAGATGAGCATAAGTCAAGGTTACAGACTTGAGGAACTCAAGTAATGGTGATGTCTTCTGCAGAAATAGTGAAGCCTCACAGGAAGGTAGATTCTGGGGAAAAGATCATGGGTTCTCTTTTGGACATTTAGAGTTTAAGATGTCTTGGGGAAATCCAGTTTGAAATGTCCAAAAGGCAAATGGTGATGCAAGACTAAAGATTGGAAGAAAGACTAGGGATGGATCTATAGGTATGTGAGTCATCTGCACAGAGATGATGGGATAGTAGTTAAACTGACTGGAGCTGAGTAGAAGAAGAAGAGAAGAGGTCCCAGTACATAACTTTGAAGGTACATCTAAAATTAGGGAGCATTCTATCTAATTTTACAACTTTACTGATTTACTTATCTCCACAAACTATTTATCTCCCTAGTAGAGAATGTAAGAGACTTTTTTTCATCTTTCTATCCCCAGCACTAAGCACAGTGCTTTGTATATAGTAGGTGCTTAATAAATGCTTATAGGACTGAATGATATTGTTGGAATGCAAGATATAGGAAGTTCAATGATCAGTTGGCCCATAGTTATTAAGTACTTTCACATCTGCAGAGCATGACGCTACATAGACTGTATGCCCATTTAAAGGAGCTCTCCTCTGATATGGAGATATACAGGAAAACATGTTAGGTCTTTTCTGCATCAAATTTTTATGATGTTTAATAGACCATGTGAATATGATTAAAATAATCAAAATATTAAAGGTATAAATAGTATGAAAATAAATTTTAAAGAGACATAGCCCAGAGTTGGTTTTATTTTTCTCTGATATGGGGGTGTATAGGAAAACGTTAGGTCTTTTCTGTGTCTAATTTTTATGATGTTTAATATGAGATATGATTAGTGCCACAACAGACCCTCTCCATGTGATTAAAACAATCAAAACATTAAAGGTATAAATAGCATGAAACTATATTTTAAAGAGATATATCCTTTTCCTTGAAATTACAAATTGAGCTCTTTGTGAAAACAAAACCACCTCCGGACTCTCTCTGTAAAGATACTTGACAATAGTTATTTCAGAAGAACACTGAAATCTTTGGAAACACAATGCATGTCTTGGAAAAGTGGTTCTGTACTGAAAATTTAATTAAATGCCAGCATTGAGAAGCAAAAACAATTGGGGTGATTTAGTCCAGAGTTATGATGCAGTCTAGAAATCTGTTCTCAGTGGCAAGGAGCTTAAGTGTAGGAGAACCCCAAATCTTTCTCCCTTCTTATCCTAGGCCCTATTTCTCTCTAGTACAAGTCAAGAAGGAACAACTAACACTAAAGGAAGATGAATTTAAGTAAAAACCATGAAGGACTTTCATGATTCTAGGAGTTGTAAAAGATTATAGTGCAGAGTTCACTTCAATTCCTTTTCTTGGGATTTTAGAGAGAATACTAGGTTTGCCTGGAGACAAGACCTCTTTCAAGGCTGTTACCAGCTCTATGGGTTTATGAAAAATAATCAACAAAGAGCTCAATGGAATGATCATTCTAATATTTTACTCTTCCTTTCACAAAAATAGAAGCTACCAGAATTGTCTGTTACTATGTAGAAGTTCACAAATCACTTCAAAATTTGAGTGGGGATTACCTAATCAATGAGGTCAACTGATTATCTAAACATCCCTTAGTGATGTGTAAAACAAATCACAGTATTGATTAAACCTAGATGATGGGAGAAAAATACTTTTGCATTCTGTTGTACAAATAGCCAAGCTGTCAGATTCCCTTCTTATTAATGTTACTTACACTGCTAGATCACTTTTGAAATGAAAACTATGACAGAAAGTTCATTATTACTATGGTAAATATGGCAGGGAATTAGACTTAATGAGTAAGAACACAGAAATACCACAATCAGGTAGGCAAAAATTAGCACATTTAGAATGGAAAGAACATTGAACTGGAAGTCAAAACTATCTGGGTTCAGTTCCTTATTCCAATCATTACTAGCTGTGTGACCTTGGGTAACTTCTCAGTCAATCAGTTTCCCCATCTTTAAAATAGGGATGATTTATGCTGCCTGCCTAGCAGGATTGTTGCAAGAATCAAATGTGAAAGTAGAAATATGAGTGTTTTGGAAAAAGAAACACAATAGAAAAATATTCAAATGTAAGGTGGTTTTATTATTCTACACTTGGCACTTTAGGAGGTAACTTTCATTCTTTTAGACAGGGTGATATAGAGAGTAATAAAAGAATATCGACAAATTACTGTTTCATAGCAGAGATAAGTTAGAGGTCTAAAGGGGTCAGCACATCAGCCAAGAACCTACATAAGACACAGGGAATAGTGCAAATAACATATAGAGTGATGGCTGACATAAGAGCTAATTTCATATTAAGAGAAAGAATTAAAAATTTAAAAATTAATTTGAAAAAACAACAACAACCAGGAATATTAGAAAACAATAAAAAAACTATACATCATCACGGTCAATAACTTTTAAAAGTAAATGATTCAATGAAGGTTTTAGAAGTATACTACGTATTTATAAAATAACTCTTAAGGACCCCAATACTTGTATTGCATTGAATTATATGTTAAAATCAAGCCACTTATTTGAAATATAAACCAAACTAAAAAGCCATCTTTTATGTCTGAATGATCAGTTAAATTATTTATAGTATGGTCCATTATCAACACTTTGTAGAATTTAAGGGAGGCCTGTTACAGATACATACTATCCCAAACAGTCTTAAACTTACCATCTCAAAAATATTATTTCAGCTGTTATTCAAGATAAGGGTTATCTCAGGTCCAGTTCATGTACTCTATACTATAATGTCATGGAATTTCAGGGTCTCCAGGAATATTGCCATCACCAAGGTAAACATTATACTTATTCTCTATTAAGAATAATTATCATTGGATAGCTGCTCATAAATAGAGGATAATTTTTACTATCTTGCATATGAACAGCCTCCAGGTATACCTCTATGACTCTATTATATAAAACATATGAGAAAAAAGTATAGTGAGATCATATAATAATCTCACAAGGTAAGCCTTAAAACAATCATCAAATGAGAAAAGACTTAACTACCTTCCCTTTTTTGCAGCAGTGAGAGCCTGTGTGTTTATATTGTCAGAATAAGCTGATGTGTTTTGGTGTGTTTTGTTCTTTGGCTTAATTGTTTTTCCCCTCTTTTTCTTTTTGATTTTGTGATACAAGAGATGGCTGTCTAGGAAAGGGAAGGTATTCAGAAATATAGGCGATATACAAACGAGATATTGGTAATTTTTTGAAAGCAAAACAAGGTATAAAAACAACACTGACGCTTCTGCAGAAAAGTTTCTAGACTCTCCATTATAATATCCCTATGTATCACCAAATCATTTTAAATGACATAGTATTGCTATTTCCAGTGGTTTAAAAATACTCAGTAAAAAAGCTTCTATGAGATGGAAAAGCACCTCAGAATTTCAACCTACCTTTGGTGGCCACCCTGACGCAATCAATCTTGGTTTCCTGTGTCAAATAAAGAGGAAAAAGGGGCCATTACTCAGAAGCTCACTATGAAAACCATCTGTAGTTGTAGTCTAAAGCTATTGATGAGGCAAGCCCTTCTTGTTTTTGGAGAAGTTTTGATTACTGGATGAAGGCTCCATAACATACACTGAATTATACGGCCTGACTGAAAATGCAACATACTAGGATACGCAATAATAACAACAAAATACCTCACCTAACTCTGGCCCAAATTGCGACAAATACAAAGGGTTATCTTTCTGCAGCTTTATGACCTCTAAGTATTCTTACTCCCTTCCCTGTACAAACAGGGCTGGTGAAGAAAACATAGCTCAGCTCAAAGAAATATATCTGACTCTTTATTTTTTTAAATCACAATTGTGCAGTCTAGGTGCATTGCCAAAGTGGATCCATTATGATGGCTAGAAACAATTTCCAGGCTGTTAAGAGAAGCAGGCAAATCTTATCTATCTGTTCAGGATTGATTTTTTTGTTGGTTTGTTTTGTTTTGATTTTGTTGTTTTTTTTTTGGGGGGGGGGGGGATTGAAGAAGAAATAACTGGATAAAATGGGCCCAGCAAGAGCCCTGTGAAAGGTTTTATTTCAATTCCAAACCCATCTTCCAGGTAGTATTTTCACTTAAAAAAATTCTAATTCAATCATAGCAAAAGGAAACAACTTGCTTTAGAACCACGGAGTTAGGATAAAATAAGCTGAATAGACAGATACTATGATCTAAATGAAAATGAGAGGTGTGTGTGTGTGTGTGTGTGTGTGTGTGTGTGTGTGTTGTACTTCAGATGTAAGTTAAACAACATTCATTCATTTATTCCTTCCACATGCATTTATCGAGTTCCTACTATGTGCTAGGTGCTGTTGTATCAGCTGGGGGGGTATAGAAACAATTTATGAAGCAATCTCTGGCATTTGTAAACTTACTTTCATCATGAAGGAGGAGACTGGATAAGGTTGCCACCTCTTCCAAGAAACATGTAAACAAACGAGTTTATATATGATAATGTAAGGAGAAAAGGAGCTTAACAACTTGTGGGGAGGGTGTGTGGAAGGGTCAGGAATGGAAGGAATCTTTAAAACACTAAGGATTATAAGAATTGGGGGTAAGGAAACAATGAATTCTAAGGTAGTAGGGGGTGGGATGAGCAGGGTACAGCCTGGGCAAAACATGGGGGTGGGAGATAGAAAGTCGATTTAGAAGAACAAAATAGTTTGGATGGAATATGGAGTTTGTGCAGGTGAATAATGTAAAATAAGTGAAAACAAATTTTCTTGAGTAAGGGAATGGCAAGGGATTTATTCTTTAGAAAGATTATTTTGGCAAATGACTGAAAAATGGATTACAGAGGTGTGAATATGGAAGATGAGATGCCCATTAGAAGTCATTACAAGTCAACTTTTGGAAACACATGCACAAATAGAAATGATTTTTCAATCATTTGACTTTACAGAACTTTAAAGCCCTCCTAACAGACTATAAACACTTTGAGGACAGAGAGTGCCTGACTATGTCATTTCCTTCCCCTCATAAGGAAGAGTGGGCAAGAAACAGTGAGTCAGTCATCAGATGTTTATTAAGCATTTACTATGTGCCAGGCACACTGTTAAGTGTCAGAGACACAAAGAAAGGCAAAAAAACAAAGCCCAGGCCACAGGAAGCTCACATTCTAAGGGGTGAGGCAACATGCAAAACAATTATGTGCATACAAGATACGTACAGAAAAGGAAATCTCAGAGGGAAGGCACTACTTGCAAGTACTAAGAATGACTGAGAAAGGCCTTTTAAAGGAGAGACTTGAGCTTGGACAACTAGGTAGCCCAGTGAGTAGAGCACTAGGTTAACAGTCAGGAAGATTCTTCTTCCTGGGTTCGAATTTGGCCTCAGACACTAGGTGTGTGACCCTGGGCAAATCACTTAACCCTCTTTGCCTCAGTTTCTTCTTCTGTCAAGTGAGTCAGAGAAAGAAATGGCTAACAATTATAATATCTTTGTCAAGAAAACCCCAAATAGGGTCATGAAGAGTCACACACAATGAAAAAGCAACCCAACAACAACAACAAAAGCTTAATCTCAAATTATCTAAGTAAAGTTGATATCTACTTAACACTTACTGAATGAAAGAAACTAAAGCATCAAAATGACAGTATGTCTTCCCTCAAAGACTAACCTATACTTCTTAGTTCATATTTATTTCAAAGTCATGTAAGAAAACTACTGCTTTCTAATAACCATGAGTTCATTACCATCTAAGCAAGTTGAATCTAGTGTCTCCAAAAACAAACACAAAATGCTCTGTTTGGCATTCAAAGCCCTTCATAAACTAGCCACCTTCTAGCTTTCCAGTCTTCTTACACTTTACTCCCCAGTGCATACTCTTCAACTCAGGGACACTGGCCTCAAGGCTGTTCCATGATCAACATGCTCCATCTCTCAGCTCTGGACCTTTTTCTGACTGTCCTCCATGCCTGGAACACAATCTCTCCTCCATTCTGACTACTGACCTTCTTGGCTTCCTTTAAATCACAACTAAAATTGCATCTTCCACAAGAAGCTTTCCCCAACCTCTCTTAATTCCAGTGCCTTCCCTCTGTAAATTATTTCCTATTATCATATATATTTACATATACACACATATAAAAATACATGTCATATGTGATACATCTATCATGTATGTGACACGTGTGGCATATACATCATCTGTGCCCATATACAATGTTTGTGTACATATACACATGCATGTATTCGTGCACAATACATTATATACATAGCTTATTCTGTATATATATCTGTTTGCATATTTGTCTCCCAGATAGCTTGTAAGGTCCTTGAGGACAGGAATTGTCCTTTTACCTCTTTTTTGCATGCCAATTACTTAGACTAGTGTCTGGACATAGTAGGTGCCTAATAAATATTGATAGATTAGCCACATATAACACTTACCCCATTAGCTCTACTAGCAGCTTGAAAATAAATTCTGTAGCTTTTGTGGGGGAGAAGAGGAGTGTTCCAGTAGCCGTTGTATGTTCTATTGTCACCGATTGTAAAGGGCTGAGCAGCCTGGAGGCTGTTTGCTGGAAACTCGGCAGCAAAATAGTATGCAGAGTTGAGGATCGTAGCATTCTGGAAGTGAATTGGCACGGGGTAGCATTTCAGTATTTCCGTTGTCTTTTTAGTTCTACGAGGGCTTTCTTCTTCAACCACTATTTGGTAAACACTAAGAAAGGAGAAGAGAAAAATCAAAGGCAGTGAGTTCTCATAGCCTAGATCTGTAATACTGAGGTTTCTAAAGGATGTCTGAGTGAGGTTGCCAGGACTCCATTCCTCAGTGAACAGAATGCTGGGACATGCAAATCACAGAAAACACTGGATAAAGGCATTTAAGTGCTGAAGTCTGGAAAGTTAGTGGAGGAAAAAAGTGATATCCATGCATTCCTCTAGTGTCCTAAGATTTACAACATGCTTTCCTCACAACAATCCTTTGAGATAAGTACTGCAAGGGTTATTTTCCTGATCACACAGAGGGGGTGAAGTTATAGGGTCCTATCGTAATCTCAAGATTATCAAAATATCGAATGACCTCCAAGATCATTAACAGTTTAAGTGGTGAGCACAAGGAGGCTGCAGCGTTATCCCCAGTGATGACAGATGGACTGAAGAATTTTATGAAAGACATTAGCAAGGACCTTAGTTACTTAAAAAAAGAGACTAGTTATGTTGAAAGATTTTGTTGGTGATGATGATAGCATTCATATAGTGCACCAACGTTTGCTAAGTATTTTACAAATATTGTTTCATTTAATCTTATAACAACTTTAGAAGAAGGGTGTTATTATGATCCCCATTTATAGATAAAAAAACTGAACTAGATAGAGGTTAAGTGTTCTGAGGCCAGATGTGAATGCTGGTCTTCCTGACTCCAAGGCCTTCTCTTTCTGCTTTAAATTCCTCAATTAAGAAATTGAGAGGGATGGAGTGTCTTCCAACTCTCCGTAGAAGACATTATGAAGGCAACCATCCCATCATACTGATGCTCTATGGGGGACCTATGGAAAAATTATGGTTAAGAATTACTCAGGATATGAGGGCAAGAATGAGTTGTAATCTGTATCTGATGTGTTGTAAATCTGAAGTAATGAAGAGAATGTCTGTCAGTGACATCATGGATCAAATTAAGAGTCAGAGAAAAGTAGAGATGAAGAAACAGGCTCAGCTGCTCATTGGGACAAGAAGATTTGTCCATGATCACACAGCCAATAGCTATCAGGGCCAGAATTCAAATCCAGAACTTGTGGCTGTTTCCCTCTCTTTCTGCCACGGAAAGAATACCAATTGGTTATTACCAAATGAAAACATGTCCTTTTGTTAAAGAAAATGGAACTTCTATTAAGTATCATCTTTCTTTCATATGATAAAGAGCTTGTTAATATTTATGAGAACAAATTAAATAAATGCTGTTTTCCATATACTTAGATAAGAATTTACAGACTCAGTCACCCCAATGTGTTTACTATATTCAAATGAGAAAATAGAATAAAAATTTAATTTAAAAATAACAATACAAAATGTATTACATTCTCCAAAACCATAAGCAATGAAACATGGTGTGTGTTAGCAAAGTACAAGCCATAATAGTCAGGTACAAGAAGGTATTAGTGAAGGTAAAGAGACTGACTATAGTGTGTAGCACATGCTTCTCATAGGGACCACACACCAAAGATGAAAAAAGTGCTCTGGAGGGGCGGAGCCAAGATGGCGGAGTAGAAACAGCTCTTCCAAGCCTCTCTGCCCCCAGATTCACCACAAACTATGTAAAAAAGGACTGTGAACAACTTCTGGAGCCCCAGCACCCACAGAACGACACAGAGAAGCTAACCTCCCGCTGAGGACAGCCCAGCAGCCCTGCAGGAAGGACCAGCCCAGTGGTCTGGGAGCTGGCAGCGCGCAGGCGCAGAGCGCAGGAGCCGAGCCGAGCCCAGGTCCACGTGAGCCGAGGTTTTAGCTCCAGGGCGGCAGGGCCAGCAGCCGGCTGGAGGAACCCCAGAACACCAGGAGCTGTGGCGATTCCAGAATTATCAACATAGACATGCCTAGGACAAAGTAAGAGGTTAGTGTCCTATGGACTTTGGGACCTGTATTTGGGGAATGCGTCAGCTCCCTCCCCTGGGGGCTAGAAGCCGCTGAGGAGACACGCCATTTTGTAGTTTTCAGAGGCAGCGCCCGCTCCCAGCCTACAAATTGTGGGGAGATCCAGCGATCAGTCTTGGGGGGTAATCGCTCTTGCTTTAACCTCCCTGGATCTGGATTGTGATCTAGGGTGGAAGTTGTGGGTGGGTTTACAGCTTGCCAGAAACGGAAGTTGCCCCCCACACGTTCGGGACGAAAATTCCTCTATCTGGCCTTAAAGCCATAGTGTGGCAACAAGCCCAAAAGTCAAGTAATTAAGTGGCAACATGCCAAGGCAAAGGAAACAGAAAAATGCAACCCTAGACTCCTATTTTGGGGGCATAGAGCGGGAAAAGGACTGTGAGGTCAGAAGTCCTGCTCCAAAAGCCCCAGGGAAAACATGAGCGGGTTGCAGGCCATAGAGGACCTTAAGAAGGACTTTAAAAATCAAATAAGAGAAGTGGAGGAAAAATTAGAAAGAGAAATGAGAAGGATGCAGGAAAAGTATGAAATGAGGGTCAACAGCCTGACTGAGGAAAACAACACCTTAAAAAATAGACTAGCTCAAATGGCAAAGGAGGCCCAAAAGGGCAATGAGGAGAAGAATGCCTTAAAAAGTCGAATTTGCCAGATGGAAAAAGAATCTCAAAAGTTCACTGAGGAGATTCATTCCTTCAGAGTTAGACTGGAGCAAATGGAAGCTAGTGACTTTATGAGAAATCAAGATGCTGTTAAGCAGACCCAAACAAATGAAAGATTAGAAGGCAATGTGAAATATCTCATGGGAAAAACCACTGACCTGGAAAATAGATCCAGGAGAGACAATTTAAAAATTATTGGACTACCTGAAAGCCATGATCAAGGAAAGAACCTAGAAATCACCCTTCAAGAAATTCTCAAGGAAAACTGCCCTGATGTTTTAGATCCAGAGGGCAAAATAGAGGTTGAAAGAATCCACAGATCACCTCCTGAAAAAGATCCCAAAAAGAAAACTCCCAGGAATATTATAGCCAGGTTCCAGAATCCCCAGATCAAGGAGAAAATACTACAAGCAGCCAGGAAGAAACAATTTCAATATTGTGGAAACACAATCAGAATAGCCCAGGACCTGGCAGCTTCTACACTGAGGGATCGAAGGGCATGGAATATGATATTCCAGAGGGCAAAAGAACTGGGAATGAACCCAAGGGTCACCTACCCAGCAAAACTGAGTATTTTGTTTCAGGGGAAAATATGGTCATTCAGTGGAATAGAGGACTTTCAAGCATTCTTGAGGAAAAAACCAGAGTTGAATAGAAAATTTGACATCCAGACACAAGAAGGAAGAGATGCCTGAGAAGGTAATCAGGGAAAAGAAATCAAAAGGAACTTATCAAAGTTGAACTAGTTACATTCCTATATGGAAAAGCAATAACTGTGACTGATGATATCTTTCTCACTATGAAAATAATGGAAGAAGGGTGTGTGGTCATATGAATACATATGTGAATGTGTGTGTATATGGTTACAGTTATATATGGATAGAGGGCATAGGTTGAATTTGTTGGGAAGGGAGAATACTCAAGGGATGAAATTATGAGGTGAGAGAGGAAAGTGGCAAGAGGAGATGGGGAGAGACAGGGTAGGGTAAACTATCCCATGTAGAAGAAGCAAGGGGAAGTGGTTGCAAAGGAGGGGGAGAATAAGGAAGGCTAAAAAGACAAAACCACATTCCCATTGAATTTGGTTCAGGGAGAAAATGACATACATACTAAATGGGATATCTCAACCTGCAGCAGGATAGGGGGAAGGGGGATGAGAGGAGGGATGATGGATGGGAGGGCATCCTTGGGGTGAGGGGAGGTTGGAAGTACCCACTATAGAAGAGGGACAGGATTATGTAGGGAATGGACCAGGTGGGGGGTGGGATGAATGGGAGGGAATTATAAGCAGCCTTGTACAATATATCTACTATGATAATGTTTTGCATAGCTAGACATGTACAATATATACTGAATTGCTTATCTCTCAAGAAGGAATGGGTGACAAGGGAGGAAGGAAATGGATCTGAAATTCGAGGTCGTAACATTAAATGTTTCAAATATAAAAAAAAAAAAAGAAAAGAAAAAAGTGCTCTGCCTATTTAAGGTGCTGCATAAATGAGTTGTTGGGGGCAGATAGGTGGATAGAGCACCGGCCCTGGAGTTGCGAAGACCTGAATTCAAATCCGGCCTCAGACACTTAACACACAGAAAGAAAACTAGTTGTGTGACCTTGGGCAAGTCACTTAATCCCAATTGCCCTAACTTCCCCCCTCCAAAAAAAAAATAAATAAAATAAATGAGTTGTTATTGATGCTGTTGCAGTTTCTTTTTGTTTTATCGTGGGACTAGACCAGGGTTGATTTCATTGGGATAGGGAAATCCCAGCAAGGAATCTCCCTTCTTCAAGGCAGATTAGCATATGCAATTTAGAATCTTAAAGAATCATTTGGGGTCTAGAGAAGTTAAAGGACTTGCTCTGTATATGCAATAGATGTGTTAGGGGTAACTTTTTTCTTTGTGAGGCAGTTTTCTATTTATTGTATCAAGCTAATTAATTATTAATTAATGGTGCAATTAACACTGGTATAAGACTATCTTAAAAAAAAACTTTTCCTTCATTTTAAACTTAAATATAAAATGAGAAAAGAACAAAAAAGAGATTATTTCCATGTATATAGCAGAACAGAAGAGAGGAAACAATATAAAACAATAAATTTCCATTTCATGAAAACCTATGTAACAAACTGTATACATTGTTTTCAAAGGTAGCAAGCTTTTCTGTGCTTTGTTCTAGGTTTTCTTTTGTTCTCTGCTGTGCACTTTTTTCCTCCCTCCCTTCCCCACCACTGCTCTACAGAAGGTTACAATTAAACGTCAATATATGCATATGTGTTTATGTATATAAATATATACATATAGATGCATATCTATAAATATATACATATATGTAAGACCATACCATGCATATTCTATTTGTCAGTCCCTTCTCTGGAGGTGATAGCATCTTACTTCATAGGTCCAAGTCTTTCCATGTTTTTATCTAAATCAACCAGCTCATCATTTCTTATATCACAGTGGTATTCCATCACAATCATATACCACAGCTTTTCTAGCCATTCCCCAATTGAGGAGCATGTAACATTTTAGCCAATTTGATAGGTTTAAGATGATAACTTGAAGTTTTTTTAATTTGCATTTCTCTAATCAATAATGATTTAAAGCATTTTCTCATGTGATTATATATAATCTTCATTGCTTCATCAAAAAACTGCATGTTCATATCCCTTGACTATTCATCAATTGGGGTATGACTCATATTCTTATATATATGACAAAGTTCTCCATATATTAGAGAAATGAGACCCCTATCTGAGAGATTATCTATGAAAGACCCTGTAATGGTAATGGTAATTTGAAGATCTTTCCCACCCCTTATTAGGTCAAATGTAATCACATGGAGTCTATGGTGGGAGGAACTTTTTGAAGGATGGAGCAGAGCCCACAAGAAGCTGGGAATCAGAGCAGTTAGAGCTGGAGGGAGAAGAGGGCGAACCCAAGGAGACAGCAAGGCTTGTGAATGTTTATTTGCCTCCTGCTGTGACAGCTAAGCTTGTGAATGTTTGCTTGTGGGAAGGCTAAAAGATGGTGTGGCTCTCTGCCACACTATGGTATATTAACTTCTTTGTTGCTATGATGGATTTGGGTCCCTGGTGCTGGTATTTGGCCCTCTGGTGTCTGAATTACGATTTTGTTTCTGTCTTCTATATAGAGCGTCTGTTATATTTTTCAATTGAGAACTATGACAACATTTTCATAGTTGCCTCCAGTGCTGTGAATATTGCATTGGCACTATATTTGGCCATGAGGATGGGACTGCAAAATATCAGACCTTTATTTGGAGGCAGAAGGACTTTAGAAGAAATGGACATCCCAGGATGGGAAGATTTGCCTTATTCCTCCCCAGCAAGGGAATGGGTTAAAAGTACAGAGCTCTGGGGGTGGAGTCAAGATGGCAGAGTAGAAATAGGACTTCTATGGGGTTCCAGCTTCCACCTCCCCCAATTCATGTAAAAGGGGACTCTGAACAAACTTTGGAGATACCGAACCCACAAAATGACATAGAGAAGCTATACTCCTGAGGAGAAAAGCCTGGCAGGCCAGCAGGAATTAGCCAGCACAGCACTCTGAGAGCTGAGCCCACCCCTGTGCAAGCCAGAGGTTTTAGCCCCAGGGTAGGCCTGACAAAACACTGGCTGGAGGGACTCCAGAGCCCCAGCAGCTGTGGTATTTTCCAGAATTATCAACACATAGATGCCAAAGACAAGGTGAGAGGTCAGTGCAGTGTGGACTTTGGGATCCAGTAACTGGGAGTGCAGTTGACCTTTGCCAACAGAGCAAGAAGCCTCTGAGGCGCCACAACTGTGCAGCAGCACCCATGTGGCAACTTCAGCTCCTGGCTTGCAGAGTGTAGGGCGACCAAGTTACCAGTCTAAGGGGTAATCACTCTTGCTTTAATCTGTGTGGATCTGGATTGCAGTCTAGGATGGAGGTCCTGGGGTGTGTGCCCAGCTTGCCAGTGCATATAGAGGCTTCAGAGAGGGCACCCAACTAATACTTTTGGCATCTGAGAAAACCCCAGAGTTTGGGATGCAGCTCCGCTGTCTGGTGGCAGAGTCCTACCGTGGCAGAAAGCCTAAGGGTAAAGTGATTGAGTGGTGACATGAGCAGGCAAAGAAAGCAAAATAAACAGAGCAACCCAAATTTATACTCCTATTGTGGTGACAAAAAGGATCAAATCATGGAACAAGAGGAAGACAGTGAAGTCATAACTCCTGCACCAAAAGCTTCAAAGAAAAATACCAGCTTGGTACAGGCCATAGAGGACCTTAAAAAGCAAATAAAAGAAGTTGAGGAAAAATTGGGAAGAGAATGAGATGCAAGAAAATTATGAAATGAGAGTTAACAACCTGACTGAGGAAAATAACACCTTAAAAAATAGACTAACTCAATTGGCAAAAGAGGCTCAAAAAGACAATGAGGAGAAGAATGCCTTAAAAAGGAGAATTTGCCAGATGGAAAAAGAATCTTAAAAGCTCACTGAGGAGAATCATTCCTTTAGAATTAGACTGGAGCAAATGGAAGCTAGTGACTTTATGAGAAATCAAGATACTATTAAACAGATCCAAACAAATGAAAGAATAGAAGGCAATGTGAAATATCTCATGGGAAAAACCATTGGCCTGGAAAATAGATCCAGGAAAGATAATTTTAAAATTATTGGACTACCTACCTGAAAGCCATGATCAAAGAAAGAACCTAGACATCATCCTCCAAGAAATTCTCAAGGAAAATTGCCTGGATGTTTTAGAACCAGAGGGCAAAACAGAGGTTGAAAGAATTCACTAATCACTTCCTGAAAAAGATCCCCAAAAGAAAACTCCTAGGAACATTACAGCCAGGTTCCAGAATTCCCAGATCAAGGAGAGAATATTACAAGCAGCCAGGAAGAAACAATTTGAATATTGTGGAAACACAATCAGGATAACAAAGAATCTGGCAGCTTCTACACTGAGGGATTGAAGGGCTTGGAATATGATATTTCAGAAGTCAAAGGAGCTGGGATTAAAACCAAGAATCACCTACTCAGCAAAACTGAGTATCATGTTTCAGGGGAGAATATGGTCATTCAGTGGAACAGACGCCTTTCAAGCATTCTTGATGAAAAAACCAGAGTTGAATAAAAAATTTGACATTCAGATACAAGAAGCAAGAAAAGCATGAGAAGGTAAACAGGGAAAAAAATCATAAGGAACTTATCAAATTTGAACTAAATATAGGGAGGGTATATGGGCATATGAATACATATGTGAATGTGTGTATATATGTTGTACAGGTATATATAGATAGAGATCACAGGACCAATTTAATAGGTGAAATTAAAGTGAGAGGAATATAATGTGAGGAGATGGGGAGAGACAGAATGAGGTAAACTATCTCATATAGAAGAGGCAAGGGAAAATGGTTATAATGGAGGGGAAGAAGAGGAAGGCAAAAGGGAATGGGTCAACTTTATTCTCATCGAATTTGGTTCAGGGAGGGAATGACATACACACTAAATAGGGTATCTCACCCTACAGGAGAGTAGGGGGGAAGAGGATGAGAGGAGGGGATGATGGAAGGGAGGGTAGGCTTGGGGGGAAGGAAGTTGGAGACACCCACTTTTGAAAAGGGACAGGATCAAAGTAGAGAATGGAACAAATGGGAGGTGGGATAGGAGGGAGGGAAATATAGTCAGTCTTTTACAATGTATCTACTATGATAATATTTTGCATAACTACACATGTACAACCTATACTGAAATGCTTAACTTCCCAGTAAGGGTGGGTGACAAGTGAGGAAGAGAATGAATCTGGAATTCAAAGTTTTAAAATAAAATGTTTAAACATATATATATATATATATATATATATATATATATATATATACATACACACACTATTATTACTACTACTTTACATGTAATTGGGAGAAAAGATATACAGGCACTGGGGCATAGAGATCCACCATGCCCTACTGGAAAAATCGAAGGGGGTATGGAAGAAGATATGGGAGAGAGCAGATTGGAGGAGGGCATATCTTGTGGGACCACTATTTTGGGGTGGTAGGCAGGGGAAAAATGGGGAGAAAATTTGTAACTCAAAATCTGGCAGAAATGAATGACGTAAATCAGAAGTTAATAAAGCATTTGGGGAAAAAAAAAAGTACCGGGATCTGTGAAAACTGGGAACTGTGGTTATAGAAGGGAGGACCTAGAGATTTAGAAACATATTTATAAGGAATACCAATAAAACCAGGGAGAGAACTGGAGGGAGTATGTAGAAGAGACTAGGTTTTATTAACAGGTTACTTGTATTATATGTAAAAGCAGAGATGAGCTGGAGATGGAGACAAAGATGGAGACAAAGTTAGCTGATTTGCATGAGAAACTTTTTGTGCCACAGTGTTCAGGCTCTCCTTTAGAAGAACAAGCTGGAAGATCTCAGGTGGTAGGGAAAAAAATTGTGAATTCATATACGAAAAAGCAAAAAAAAAAAAACTAACAAGAGGAATGTGCGTGCTACCCTAATGCAGACTGAGTCTAGTTCCTGCAGCAATCATTGCCAGAAGAGGGTGTGGGTGCAAAATGAAACAATGTTAGATGAGGAGGCTTTCACAAGGGTAGAAGTGCACCACATAATAAGAAGAAAGGAGAGCCAGGGAGGCCAAACAAAGTTCAGGGAGATACTTAAGGATTTCACTCAGCAGGAGGCTTTGCCCAAACATAGGAGAATCGTTAGTGTCTTGGATGTTGAGAATCAGTGACAAAAGGGCCAGAGGAGTATGGGTGGATAGCATGGATTGCTTGAAATTAATTGGTATTAGTCAGAATCCTTTTGTACAGTAGGCTTTTAAGAGTTATCATATTTAGGAGGTAACAATACAACCAATATTTTAGCTTTAGCTGCGGAGGGATGTAATAAAGTATATCCCACTGATTCAATATGGCCCAGTGGAGAGAGACCAAGATATTTGCTTTGGAAGTGAGAATGGAGTTCCATGAGAAAGTTAATAGAGGGGGTAATGAAGGCAGCAATTATGAATGGAGATGTTAAGACTTATCAGGATACCCTCCTTAGCAGTTTCTCATAGAAATTTCATAGTGAAGAGGGCTCCTCCTGTTTATAAGCACCTAATTCGGTTTCTACTAATTGGTGAAATAGGGAACTCTCTTTTGGAGATGCTGGGTAAGATTTCGCAGGTAAGTGACTTAGGAAAATGGGGAAAAGATAAATTTCCTCAAGAGAGAAGAGTAAATGGCCATCAGATTCAAAGTCAGAATAGAATGACAACAAAAAAATTGTTTACTGCTCTATTGAGAGCAGGGGTTGATTTTAGAAGAATTGATGGTATTGCAACTAATGAACTATATAAAATGTACTGAGAAAAGGGGTTTGATGATAGATGAAACAGAGAAATAAAAAGTGTCCCTACATATCTTCCTGAACCATTGTATCCAAGTTTGTTGCACCTTCAAGGAGACTCAGATTAAAGAAAGCACCGGGACAGGTGGAAGTAGCCAATAAATTGAACTTATGGCAGTACATAAAACCATTAAAATATAAAGACAGTGTCATATATTCATTGATTAATGGGCAGTAGCTAATGTGTTAGCTATATAGATGCCCATGTGGAAAAGTCAAATTTGGGAAATTCATGATAAACAAGTCTGGAACAACAAATTATGGGAAGATATATGGGATATGTTTTTGGCTATTAATGTCAGTTTTTCATGTAGATGCTCATGTGGCCCTCGTCACACCAGAATTCGACTACAATGCACATAGGTATCAACTAACAAAGATTGCTACTCAACATATCGTGCCTACTCTGACAACAACTGATGATCCAGTACTAACAAAATGTCTCCATCAAATGGCTGGTCATATAGGGGTCCAGGCCACACACCAGTATGCACAAGATCAAGGGATTAGTATCTCTCATTTGTTGTTAAAACAAGTAGTAGGGGAATGGCATATATGTCAACTGGAAAAGGAACAAACTGTTCCTCACGTAGTAACTGGTGAGATAGCAAGTAGAAAAGTTCCAGCCCAAATTTGGCAAATAGATTATATTGGTCCCCTAATAAAGGATGAAAATATATATGTACTTATGTTGACACCTATCCTGGTATACTAGTGACTTGTCTTTATAAGAATGTGACCCAGAAAAAACACCTGTAAAACTCTAGCTCTCATAAGTCTATATTATGGAACCCCAACACAGATTCAAAGTAACAACAGGTCACATTTCAAAGGTAATGAAATGAAGAGATATTATATATTAAACAATATGGAATGGATATATCATATTCTATATTATCCACAAGCTTCTGGGTTAATTGAAAGAATGAATGAATAACTGAAAGAACATTTAAGGAAGTTAAGTTCTAATAATTTATGTCAACATTGGAAGGATAATTTGTTCACTGCTTTACATAATTTGAATAATAGACCACTGAGAGGAAGTACACCTGTAGCCAGAATGATGACCCCAAACCTGAAAATCAGAAAACAACAAACACATAAAATTCCAAACACTGAGTATTGGACTGTGAGGCAAAATGTTCCTCACATTCTATCCAGGAATACCTGGTTTGTCAGCATATGATTTACATTGTTTAGAGGAATTTTGGTTGGATAGAAAAGAAATAAGAAAAATCTCCAAATGGAATATATATGAGAATCCCTAAAAATCATTTTAAATTAATATTACTGTAATGGTGAAGGGAATTTGAAGACCTTCCCTCCTTTGAAGATATACCCTGCCCCTAGGCTGAATGTAATCACATGGAGCCTATGTTGGGAGGAGTTTGCTGAAGGGTGGAGCAGAGCCCAAGGAAGCTGGGGGTCAGAGCAGTTAGATGGTAGGAAACAGAGGAAGCACCACAGGGAGATAGTTAGGCTTGTGAATAAATGTTGATTTGTGGCTCTCTGTGCTGTTATGGCTTATTAACTTCTTTGCTACTAAGATGTAATCAGTTTACTGGTTTTAGGATTCTATATCCTGGGGTCAGAATAAATTTTTGCTTATGTCTTCTATATGGAGAGTCTGTTATATTTTGTGATCGAGAACGGTGCCAGCATATTTATAGTGGCTGTTGACACTATATCAGAATTAGCAGCTCAAGGTATACATGTATTGACCAGAGTATTAGATTCTAATTATCAAAGAGAAATCATTGTGACATTCCAAATTTTAGGTGATGAACCTACACAGTTTTGTAAAAATGATAGAATAGTTCAAGTGATTATTATTCCTTATGAAACAATATCCCTTGTGAAAACTAACCCTCATTCTGAAATAACTATCAGAGGAACTGAAGGGTTTGGTTCTACTGATAGAATAAAATTTTAGGAGCTAAAGCATGGGTAAAGTGGAAGACAGACAATGTTCCAAAGGCTGTGGAAATTATAGCACATGGGGAAGATAATATTGTGACTATTGTTTATTCAGGAGAAGATGATTACCAAATTGTATCCTTAAGTCATATATTCTACTGTGAATGAGGTTATGATAGTGGATTCATGGACTCCAGAAGCATGTTGACTCTATATCTACCCTTCTTCTGGTTATTGTCTCCTTGTTTCTTTTTGGCTTTTGGTCTGTTAAACTTCTTTGCAAGATTTGTTTCCTGCAGGATTAGTACCCTCCACTTATAGATGCCTAATCACTTAAGCCAGATGTCACCTCCTGTCCATGACAATGCTCTGGCACCCCAGGACCTGGCATCAACCAACATCTGGGTGACAGCTAAAGGACTAACCTCTAGAATGGGACTTCTTGGGGCAGGGGCAGCTCTCCATCCAATTTCAGCAGGAAGCAGCTATGGAGAAGAGACTTTCACCCCTTAATCCAAGATTTTGATCCCCATTCATTTGAGGGAGGAATGATGGGGTACTTGTACCCAAGCCCCCACCCTAAGATATTCTTTTATATGCTTATTTTTTGTTATCCCTGTTATATTACTGCAAAGTTCTGTTGATACCAGTTATCCCTAAACTTCCATTAACCTATGTAATGAAATGTATTGTTAATGTATTTTTGCTATGGAAGGAACATGAAAGATCTTGGGGCTGAATGCAATGGCAATGGGAATTTGAAGATCTTCTCTGCCCTCTAATAGACCAAATGTAATCACATGGACCCTGTGGTGGGAGGAGGGTGGGGCAGAGCCCACAGGAAGCTGGGAGTCAGAGCAGTTAGAGCTGGAGAGAGGAGAGGACACACCCAAGGAGACAGCTAGGCTTCAGAGTGTTGGTTTGCCCCCTGCCCCCTGCTGTGACAGATAGGTTTGTGAGTTTATGGGAAGGCTAAAGGATGGTGTGCCTCCATGCTGTGCTACAGTGTGTTAACTTCTTTGTTGATATGATGGATCTGGTTTCCTGGTGTTGGAATTTGGCTCTCTGGTGTCTGAATAAATGTTTTGCTTCTGTCTTCTATATGGAGAGTCCGTTATATATTTTGATTGAAAACTATGTCAGCATATTCACAGTTGTCACCAATGCTGTGAATATTGTGTTAGTGCCCTAGTTCCCTCCCCCAATTTTATGCTTTCCTTCTAATATTGGCTACATTGGTTTTATTTATAGAAGAACTTTTCAAATTAAAGTAATCAAAATTATCCATTTTACAACTCAACAATGCTATCTCTTATTTCTTCACACATTACTCTCCTATTCATGAGTCCGACAGGTAAGGTGTTCCATGTTCTTCTAATTTTGGTTATGATTATCAAAGCTGACCCCATTCTTTTGAAGATGACTCAGAGAATAGAATGCTGGACCTGGAGTTAGGAAGACCAGGATTCATAACTTTCCTTAGATACTTACTAGCTGTGTAACCCAAGTCAAACCATTTAATCACTGCCTTATTTTCCTCATATGTTAAACAAGGAAAATATTAGCTCCTACCTCCTAGGCTTATCATGAGGATAAAATGAGATAATGCTTATAAAGTGCTTTGCAAATCTTAAAAGTAGCATTTAAATGCTACCTATCAGCTCTAGTGGCAGGTAGTACAATAGGTATAATGAGGAATCAAAAAGACCTGAGGTCAAATTCAATTTCAAATAACTACTAGTTATCTGACTGATGAACACTTAACCTCTACCTTAGTTTCCTTATCTGCAAAATGGAGATGATAATAGTACCTTACCTCCTCAGGTTGTCATTAGGATCAAATGAGATAAGATGTAATAGCACTTTGAAAACTGTAAAATGTTATATAAATGCTATTTATTATTGTTGTTGTTGTTAAACAAATTAAGCATGAAGGGCACATGACCTTCTAGGATCTAAGGATCAGAGATTTAGAGCTGAAGGAGAATTTACAGAGCATGTAATTTAACCCTTTAATTTTACAGATGAGCATACTGAGGTCCACAAAGTGACTTTCCAGGGGTCACACAGATAATAAACACTAGATGGTATCTCACACTGTGTTACTCTTGGACTTATCCCAGAGGTAGTTACCCAAATTTGGGAGCTGGGGACTGAAATACTTCTGCAGCGGGATTTATGAGAAATATTTAGTTAGAAGGAACCACTGGAATTTTATTTTCCCACCAAATCAACTTTCTGGGAAATTTTCTATATTATGGGAAGATTTATATGCTAATTGATAAAGAAAATTGAAAATTGTGGAGATATATCAAAGAAAATGTGAAGAATTTATCTTAACATTTCAATCTCTGGCAGAAGCACCTCTGTTTTTTGTTAAGAAAGGTGGTAGGGTGTGGTACACTCCAGCTATTATATGTACCCAAGATATAAGTGCAAAGAATTTCTCTCTCCTACTTGTATTATAAATATCCTGGGAATGTCCACAGGACCTACATTTATTCATAACTAGATTTATGAGCCAGGAAAGGAGGGGATGGTTATCACTTTATAAAATTTAGGAATGAGTAGAAAGTGGTTTTTAGCACTAGATTTGGACACTGACAAACTATGCCTTGGGGGTTATCCAATACCTGGGCAAAATTTCAGATCTTAATTAACGATATCCTTCCTTACCTCACTGGCATTTTGATATTTTTATGCTATGAAAGGAACCATGTATCCTAAGAAAGGTCAACTTTAACAATTAACTTTGTTGCATCACCATGGCTTATATTGTAAAGGAGGTAACTATCTCCGGTAGCGTCCATGTGGTTCACTTTAGGACCTTACAGAATAAAAATTCATTTATAACACATGGAGATATTACGGTAAAGGTTGACAGCCTCTTCTCTCCTAAGGTGAAAGTTTTACTCTTTTTTTTTTTTAAATATCAACTTCTACTAACAATTTAACCTGGAACTCATGGCTGATGGAGTCCTGCACCTGAGTAATAGAACACTGCTCGTATTTCAGTGAGAACTAAAGCAAGAAATTATCTTTCAGGCCTTGAAGAAGGAAATTAAGACAGTTTCACGATTACAGCACTTTCATGGTAAAAATCTTATTTCCTAAAGAAACCAATTCATCACAGATAGTCATAATGCAAGGGAGGACCTAAACCTGAAACTTTTGTTGTTGTTGTTGTTGTTGTTTCAGTTGTGTCCAACTCTTTGTGACCCCATTTGGGGCTTTATTCACAAAGATACTGGAGTGTTTTGTCATTGACTTCTTAAGCCCATTTTACAGAGGGGGAACTAAGTCAAACAGGGTTAAGTGACTTGCCCAAGGTCACATGGATAATAAGTATCTGAGTCCAGATCTGAACTCAGGAAGATGAGTCTTCTGATTTTCATTCCAGGGCTCTATCTACTGTGCCACCTAGCTGAAACTATTACTGCTTAATAACTACTGTTCATGACAGTTAACGACCATGAAAAGAAATTACAAAGAGATGGATATGAAATTATTGGCAACTAAAATGGTCCTAGAAAAATGGCAGATTTATCTGGAAGGGTATAGCAGAGTCTCGCTGCCATATATATTTTGTATATTAAAAGAAGCATGGGGGCGGCTAGGTGGTGCAGTAAGTAGAGTGCCGGCCCTGGAGTCAGAAGGACCTGAGTTCAGATCCGGCCTCAGACACTTAACGCACACACAAACAAAAACCTAGCCATGTGGCCTTGGGCAAGTTACTTAACCCCAATTGCCCTGCAAAAACCAAAAAAAAAAAAAAAAAAAAAAAGAAGCATGAACACATCTTATCATCTAGGCATCATGCCCACTTGGTGCTTGTTCCCCCGTGCTTTTGATTCCAGCCAATTCATCTACCAAGGATCATAAATTTACTGATGGATGCTTTGCCCTAGAGTATAGGCTTACAGGCAACTGTTGTTGTTGGAAGGGTCAAAATATAGATGTGTGTATTTTGGTTTTATGCAATCTTGCTAAGAGATTAGGAGGTCAGCTGAAACTGGGAAGTGTCATTAAAATGCCAAGAACACTCATTGAAAGTACAATGTAGGGGCGGCTAGGTGGTGCAGTGAATAGAGCGCCGGCCCTGTAGTCAGAAGGACCTGAGTTCGGAGCCGGCCTCAGACACTTAATCCACACAAATAAAAACCTAGCCTTGTAACCTTGGGAAAGTTACTTAACCCCAATTGCCCTAAAGGGGCGGCTAGGTGGCGCAGTGAGTAAGAGCGCTGGCCTCGGAGTTGGGATGACCTGAGATCAAATCCGGCCTCAGAAAATGAGCACCCACACACACAAATAATGACTAGCCGTGTCACCTTGAGCAAGTTACTTAACCCCAACTGCTTTAAAAAAAAAAAGTACAAAGTAATTCCCCAATTGTGGGACTTCTAGGTGGATATATGTATGAAATAATATGCCACCACACCTAGTGGTTATATTTGGCATATGACCTCTGTTGTTATATGGAAGGCTATGTTAAACATTTCCATGCCCAGAAGCCCCACTGAAAGTCATAGGGTTTGAACCTTATGGAGTTCAAAGTATGGGCAGATCTGATACCATCCAATGTTTCAAGGAGCAGCTGGATGGAAAATGTATTCTTAGAGAGCCAAAATTAAGATGACAAAATATTAAGATGAGTGTTTTAACAAAGAGTTGATGATATAACTGAGAAGACTGGAGATAGCTGCTTATAGATGTGGAGCCCAGACATGTGAAGCTATCCTAGGGGCCCCTGAGCTTTGCTAAAAAACCTCATATTGAAAGAAGGAGGAAGTGACAGAAAGGTTGCCTGGAGGACTGAAAGGAAGGATCTAACAATACTGTGACACAGGACTTAGAGCTGAAAGGCAGCACAGAGGATAGAACACTGGGCCCCTGAAGTCAGGAAGATCTCAGTTTAAATATGGTCTCAGACACTTACTAACTGTGAAACTTTGGGCAAGTCACCTAAACACTCTTTTTCTCCAATTCCTCAACTGTAAAGTGGGGACAATAATAACACCCACCTCCCAGAGTGTTTGTGAGGACCAAATGAGAACATTTTTGTAAGCTACTTAGCACAGTGGCTGGCTGTAATGGTAATGTAATCTGAATTTGAAGTCCCTTTGTATTGGCAAAGGTAACAGGTACTTAGGACTTAGTGATTAATCAAGCCTCTGTTAAAGAAACAGAAGGTGTGATCTGTTGTTGATATAACAGGAAGGGGATGAACAGGGAGGGGCAATACTGTATATAAGGAAAAGCCCCAAAGAAGGAGTCAGATCTTCCTGGAGCAAGACCTGTGGAGGCAGAAGCTGCTGTCCCCAAGGAGGCTGAAGAGGAAATCCCTTCCCGCTCCCCAACCCCCCAAGATCCCCAAGGCTGGAGAGAATGATTTTGATTTTGAAAACCTGGGTGGAGTGATTTTGATTCTGGGAGCCAGCTGAAACTTCTGATGAGTCAGAGGGCCAGCCTGAGGAAACATGACTGTGGTGCTGGCACTTTTCATGAACCTTCTTGTGGCTTTGTTAAGCCTTATCTTCCCAGGAACAGAGACTATGAAGGATTTGAGATGGAATGGACACTGTGAGCTCCAATGTGGAGCAGGAACTACACAGAGAGCTGTACAAGGACCTGGGAGCTGTTTGCCTTTGAACCCAGGTCACAGTTTGGTGAATCCAGGTAGGATCTGGGACCATGGAAGGGGATCCAGGGAACCTGAGAAATCACCCTGAGTCAAGCTGAAAGAAGACTTTACTTGGATACTGTGTACTGACTGCGAAATTATAAATTTACTAGTGACCTAGAGGTGTAGGGTTTGTGTATTCTCTGATGATTGAATAGTGAATGATGAAGGATGACTGAATGATTGAGTTGATTGAATTATTGACTAAATGATTTTCCTAAGTGAATGATGACTGAACAAGTAAGTGATTTGTAACTTAGTGTGCCCCATGAGTGGAGAACTTTGACTATTGTACTTTGTGTCCCTTGAGGAGGCAAACCTCCATAAGGATGACTGAATGATTGAGATGATTGGATGATTGAGTTACTAAATGATTGTTCCTTGTGTGACCACTGTGGTGGAAACTATGTGGCAATTTTCTGTGAGAAGCTGCTGTGAATGCTATATTTTGATTTTCTGTGATAAATTTTAACATTGTGAATGCTGCACCTTGATTTTCTGTAAATGTTTTGCTCTGATTTGTTATGGAATAAAGTGTTCACTATACTGTTTAATCAGAACCTTAAAAGCTGCTCACAATAGCATTCTTCTAGAAAGCTGTTCATGCTTGGCTTTACACTGGCACATAGCATGTCCTACGTGAATGCTAGCTATGATGATGATGATGATGATGATGATGATGATGATAGGAGCCCTTCAATAAGATATCATGAGAATGGAAAGGGGCTCAATCTTTGTCCTCCTAAGATCTCGCACTATAGTTTAAGATCTAGCTAAAGATAACTCACATGAGTATGAATCCTTTCTAAGATAAAAAATTAATAAATTAATAAACATTGAATAAGTACATACTATGTACCAGTCATAGCTGGGCAAAGTGAAACTCATTAATCTAGAAGAGCACTAGAAAATAGCAAAAAAACCAAAAAAAAACAAAAAAACCAATAACAACAACAATGTTCCTCCCTATTTCCCCCCTCCCAAAAAAGAAGAGCAAAGACAAGGAAGGGATTAGCCTTAGCCTACTGTATAGAAGGAAGATGGTAACTCATTAGATCTAGAGACTGCAGATTCAAGATTCCAATTCCTCTTAATTAACTTCTTTAAATAAGCTGAAAAGTAGTACAATTGGGAAAAGGATGTTAATGTAAAAAATTTTTATAAACTAGAACATAGTCTTTTTATATATATATATTAAGTATTTCCCAAATACATGTAAAAATATTTTACACTCAATTTTAAAAATTTTGTGTTCCGAATTCTCTCCCTTCCTTATCACCGTCTCAATCAAAGTAGCTAAGTCTTTCACAGCTGATCATTCTTACAATATTGTGATTACTGTGTACAATGTTTTCCTGGTTCTGCTCACTTTAGTTTATATGAGTTCACATAAGGCATTCCAGGTTTTTCTGAAACCATCCTGTTCATCATTTCTTATAGCACAATAATATTCTATCACCATAATAAATCACATTTTATTCAGTCATTCTCCAATTGATGAACATCCCTTCAATTTCTAATTCTTTACCAATACATAGAGTTGCTGTAAATATATTTTTTATAAATAGGCTCATTTTTCCTTTTCTTTTATCTTTTAGAGATACAGACCTAATAATAATATTACTAGGTTAAAGGTTATGCATGGTTTTATAACTCTTTGGGTATACTTCCAAATTTTTCTCCAGAATGTTTGGGCAGTTCACAACTCCAACAACAGTTTGTTAGTGTCTCTACTGTGCGATATTCCCTCCAGCATTTGCCATTTTTCTTGTCTTTCATGTTAGTCAATCTGCGAAATGTAAAGTGATATCTCAGAGTTGTTTTAATTTGTATTTCTCAAATCAATAGTGATTTAGAGCATTTTTCTGGATGATTATTAATAGTTTTATTGTTATTTTTCTTCTGAAAACTGCCCATTCATGTTCTTTGACTATTTATCAACTGAAGAATGGTTCTTATTCATGTAATTTGGATCAATTGTCATATATTTGAGAAAAGAAACCATTATCAGAAAAACTTGCTATAAATTTTCCCCCAATTTCCTGTTTTCCTTCTAATTTTGGCTGCATTAATTTTGTTCTATAGAAGTTTTGAGGGTTTTTTTTCCTAATTTCATATATTCAAAATTATCTATTTTACTTCTCACAATCTCCTCTTTCTCTTGTTTGGTCATAAACTCTTCCCTTTTCCATAGATATAACAGGTATATTTTTTCAATGCTCCACTAATTTACTTATGGTTTTACCCTTTCTTTCTAAATCATTTATTCATTTTCACCCTAACTTGGTATATGGTGTAAGATGTTGGTCTGTGCCTAATTTCTGCCAAACTGCTTTCTAGTTTTCCTAGCAATTTTTGTCAAATGGTGAGCTCTTGCCCTAAAAATGTGAGATTATCAAACATTAGGTTACTATGGTTTTTTACAACTGTGCATTTTGTACCTAATCTATTCCACTGATCACTCTATTTCCTAGTTATAGATTGTTTTGATGATTACTATTTTGTAACATACTTTGAAATCTGAAATATTTTGTTACCTTCCTTCACATTTTTTTCATGAATTTCTTTGATATTTTTTATCTTTTCTAAGTGAATTTTGCTACTTATTTTTCTAGCTCTAAAAACAATTTTTCTTGTTTGAGTTATATGACACTGAATAAGTAAATTAACTAGGGAGAACTGTTATTTTTTTTTTTTTAATATTGGCATGGTCTACCCATGAGCAATGGGTATTTCTCCAGTTGTTCTGATATTTATTTGTGTGAAAAACATTTTTTAATTGCCCCTGGGCTTGTCTTTACAGACAGACTCCCAAGTATTTTGTACTGTCTGCAGTTATTTTAAAAGGATTTTCGCTTTCTATTGTTCATAATAATATAGAAATGCAGGTGATTTATGCGAGTTTATCTTATATCCTGCAACTTTGCTGAAGTAGCTAATTGCTTCAACTAGCTTTTTTAATGAATTATCTAAGTATGCTTTCATATCATCTCCAAAGATGACTATTTTTATTCCTTGCTCCTTTACTTACCCTTACTTATTCCTTGCTCCTTTACTCCAATGCCTATTTTTATTCTTTCAATTTATTTTTCTCGTGTTACTGCTATAGCTAACATTTCTAGTAAAATATTGAATAATAATGGTGATAATGGGTATCCTTATTTCACCCCTGATCTTACTGGGAAGGTTTCTAGCTTATCTCTATTACAGATAATGCTTGCTGATGGTTATATGACACTGAATAAGTAAATTAACTAGGGAGAACTGTTATTTTTTATCATTTTGAGAAAGGTTCCATTAATCCCTATCCTTTCTAGTGTTTTTAAACAGAAATGGGTGTTGTATTATGTCAAAGCCTTTTTCTGTATCTCTTAACATAATCTTATGACTGTCGTTGTTTTTGGTACTGACATAGCTAATTATGCTAATGGTTGTCCTAATATTGAACCAGCCCTGCATTCTAGGTATAAGTTCCACCTGGTCATAGTGTATGATCTTTATGATAGATGGCTATAATCTCCTTCCTAGTATTTTATTTTAAAATTTTGCATTGATATTCCTTAAGAAAACTTATCTATAATTTTTCTCTGTTTTTGACCTCCCTGGTTTAGGTATCAAAACCATATTTGTGTCATAAAGAAAATTTGGGAAGATTCTTTTTTTATCTTTTTCCCCCAAATAGTTTAAATCATATTGGTATTGATCATTCTTTTAATGTTTGGTAGAATTCACTCGTAAATCCATTTTGTCCTGGGGATTTTTTCTTAGGGAGTTTATGTATGGCTTGTTCGGTTTTTTTTTTCCTAAGAGAGGGTTATTTAAATTCTATTTCTTCTTCTGTTAATCTGTGCAACTATTTTGCAATGTTAGCTCTGGTATCTACCATCTGTGCCACATGGGGCAAGTCATATCACCTATTTAGGCTAACTCATTCATCTGTAAAATGAGAACATTGGATAATATGAACTCTAAACTCCCTTCTAGTTCCAAATTCTATTATCCTATGACCTGTATCATACTGGGCAAATTCTTGAGCTTTTTGACTTTAGTTTCCTCATTTATAAAATAGAAGAGAGGGAATTAATTGATTTCCCCACCCCCCGCTGAATCCCTGCTGTTTCTACTTCTAAAATACCTCTCACATTCATCCACTTTGTCTTCCATCACAAAGCTAGCACTCTGGTTCAGGCCCTCACCACCTTCTACCTGGACTAATACATTAGGCTTCTAATCTATTTGCCTGCCTAAAGGTTCTCCCTACTCCAATCCATCCTCAACAGAGCTGTCAAAGGGATTCTCCTAAAGCACGGGTATAAACCTATCACTCCTCTACTCAATAAACTCCAGTGGCTTAAAACTAAGATTTTTTTGGAATGTCCCATATATAAACACCTCAGGTATTTAAAGTCCTTCACAACCTTAAAACAACTACCTTCCAAGCTTTATTATACATTATGCTCCCTCCTGCACCCTAGTAGCATTCTTATTGTTTCTCATATAATAAATTCTTTTTCCTGTCTGTTTCTCTGCACTAGCCATATTCCATGCCTAAAATGCATAAGAAACCTGCCTGATTATCCACAACTACCAGTGCCCTCAGCAACAATATTATCTTCTATCTGTTTTATATATACTTATACATGTAAATTTTGCCTCTCTCCAACAGAATATAAGCTCTTTGAGGGCAGAGGCTGTTTCCTTTTTTATTTCTGTGTTTCCAGTGACTAGTAGAGTGCCTGGTCTTCCATTGCCTCCTGGGTCATCTCTAGTCATCCTAATCAATATCTGGTCACTGGATCCAGATGGCTTTGGAGGAGAAAGTAAGGCTGGTGACCTTACACAGCCCTCCCTCACTCAAATCAAAGTCAACTGCTAGTCATGTCCTCCTTTCCCTGATGCCATGGTCTTCATCGAAAACAAAGGAAAGAGGAGCCAAGATGGTGGTGTAGAAGCAGGAAAACTCCCAGCACTCCCCCCATAACCACCTCATAATCTAAACAAACGTCAGGGCTACAGAACCCACAAAATGACATAGAGAAACAAATCTCCTGCTGAAGACAGCCTGGCAGACTGGCAGGAAGGATCTATGGCAATGCACTGGGAGCAGAGCTCAGCCCTGTCAGTCCAAGGTCTTAGCTTCAGGGCAGCCATGACCAGCTGCAGCTAGAGGGACATCAGGAGAGTGGATCACCAGCCGGTGTGGCAGTTTCCAGAATTATCAACCCATAAATGCCAAAGACAAAGTGAGAGGTCAGTGGACTTTGGGAATAGGGGTTCTGGGAGTGTGGTCCAGACTCTGCTCCCAGGGTGAGAAGTGGCTGAGGTGCAGCAGCCACTGCCATGTGGCTGCTTCAGAGTTCCCGGCCTACAGATTGTTGGGGGACCAAGGAACCAGTCTGAGGGGTAATTACTCTTGCCTTAACCTGTTTGGATCTGGATTGCTGTCTAAGGTGGAGGTCCTAGGATGGGTGACCACTGTGCCAGAGCCAGTGGAGGCTTCTAAGAGGGCACCCAACAAATAGCTCCAGCAGCTGAGAAAACACCAGCAATTTGGGACAAAGCTCTCCTCTCTGGAGGCAGAGTTCTACTGTGGCAAAAAGCTCAAAGGTCAAGTAATTGAATGACAACATGAGCAAGCAAAGGAAGCAAAGCAAGCACAGCAATACAACTTTGGACTACTTTTTTGTGGACAAAAGGGATCAAAGCATGGAAAAGGAGGGAGACAATGAAGTCAGAACTCCTGCACCAAAAGCTTCCAAGAAAAATATGAATTGGTTACAGGCCATAGAGGAGCTTAAGAAGGATTTTGAAAACCAAATAAGAGAAGTGGAGGGAAAATTGGGAGGAGAAATGAGAATGATATAAGAAAATCATGAAAAGAGAGTCAACAAGCTGACTGAAGAAAATAACACCTTAAAAATAGACTAAATCAAATGTCAAAAGAGGATCAAAAAGCCAATGATGAGAAGAATGCCTTAAAAACCCAAATTTGCCAGATGGAAAAAGAATCTCAAAAACTCACTGAAGAGAATCATTCCTTCAGAATCAGATTGGAGCAAATGGAAGCTAGTGACTTTATAAGAAATCAAAATGCTGTTAAACAGATCCAAACAAATGAAAAAATAGAAGGCAATGTGAAATATCACATTGGAAAAACCACTGATCTGAAATAGATCCAGGAGAGATCATTTAAAAATTATTGGATTACCTGAAAGCCATGATCAAAAAAAGAACCTAGAAATCATCCTTCAATAAATTCTCAAGGAAAATTTCCCTGATATTTTAGAACAAGAGGGCAAAATTGAGGTTGAAAGAATCTACTGATCACCTCTTGAAAAAGATCCCCAAAAGAAAACTCCTAGTAATATTATAGCCAGATTCTGGAGTTCCTAGGTCAAGGAGAAAATATTACATGCAGCCAAGAAGAAAAAATTTTAATATTGTGGAAACGCAATCACAGGATCTGGCAGCTTCTAGCTTCTACACTGAGGTATCAAAGGGCTTGGAATATGATATTCTAGAGGTCAAAGGAGCTGGAATTAAAACCAAGAATCACCTACCCAGTAAAACTAAGTACCATGTTTCAGGGGAAAATATGGTCATTCAATGAAATAGAGGACTTTGAAGCATTCTTGATGTAAAAACCAGAGTTGAATAGAAAATTTGACATTCAGATACAAGAAGCAAGAGAAGCATGAGAAGGTAAACAGGGAAAAGAAATCATAAGGAACTTATCAAAGTTGAACTATTTACATTCCACATGGAAAAATGATAATTGGAACTTAAGAAATTTTTCTCAGTATGAGAACAGTTGAAGGGAATATAAATGTGTTTGTATACACACACACATATGTGTGTATACAAACATATGTCTACAGAGGAGGGTATATGGGCATATGAATACATATATGAATGTGTGTGTATATATATGTGTGTGTGTGCATGTGTGTGTGCGTGTGTGTGTGTGTGTACAGGTATACATAGAGGGCACAGGACCAATAGAATAGGAAGGGATGATACTTAAAAAGTGAAATTGAGAGGTGAGAGAGGAATATGATGAGAGGAGATGGGAAGAGACAAAATAGGGTAAATTATCCCATATAGAAGAGGCAAGGGAAAACTGTTACAATGGAGGGGAAGAACAGGGAGGCAAAAAAGAATGGCTTTGAATTTGACTTAGGGAGGGAATGGCATATACACTAAAGGTATCTCACCTTACAGGAGAGTAGGGGAGAAAGGAATGAGATGGGGGATGATGGAGGGGAGGGCAGGTTGTGGGGGAGGGAAGTTAGAAGCACACACTTTTGAAAAGGGACAGGGTCAAAGTAAAGAATAGAACAAGTCGGGGGCGGGATAGGATGGAGGGTAATAATAGTCAATCTTTTACAATATATCCACTATGGAAATGTTTTGCGTAGCTACACATATACAACCTATATTGAATTGCTTATTTTCCCAGTAAGGGTGGGTGATGAGGGAGGAAGGAGCCCAAAGTTTTAAAATCAAATGTTTAAATATATATTTTACATGGAACTGGGAAATAAGATATACAGGTACTGGGGTATAGAGATCCATCTTGCCCTACTGGAAAGTTGGAGGGGAAATGGGGGAAGATATAGGAGAGAGCAGACTGGGGGAGGGAGAACACAATGGGATCGGTGTTTTGGGGTGGTGGGTACGGGAAAGATGGGTAGAAAATTTGTAACTCAAAATCTTGTGGAAATGAATGATGTAGACTAAAAATAAACATAAAATTTAGTAAAAAAAAAAATAAAAATAAGTATAAACACAACCTGCGCATGGACCAAGCTGCCTGAATAGGGACCCAGCTAGTTGGGTAACTCAGCTTGTCGTCTCCTTCTTCCTCTCCTTTTGCTCTCCAAAGGAAGGTCAATTTTTGATGACCAGAAGCTGCCTACTTCTCTCCCCAACCCCTTCCTTTCTTTTTCTTTCTCTTTCTTTCTATCACAAAATCTTACATCCAGTTCACTCTGAAGTTCAGATTAGATAATAGGTCATTGTCCAAGCTCCACTTAATGGCTGTATTTTGGGCCCTTCCAGCTTAGAGTAAATGTCTATGGTAACTATTTCTCTTTGGAACAGCAACTATGAGGTTCTTCCCCACCCAGCTTGATTTTTTTTTCTCTTTTTTCTAATTAAAGGGGCCATCCCTTGACTCACTTAAAGGGTGAGTCACTGAATGGCTGTTAACCTCTCTCTAAAGGAATACCTGAAAAAGCCTTAGCCTAAAAGGGTCAGGGTCTCCCATTGTATCCTATATCATCTCCTGTCATCCTGATGAATATCTGGTCACTGGATCCAGATGGCTCTGGAGGAGAAAGTGAGGCTAGTGACTTTCCTTGCACAGCTCTCCCTCACTCAAATCAAAGTCAACTGCAAGTCATGTCATCATTTCCCTCATGCACTGGTCCTCTTTGAAAACAAAGGACAAGCCCAAGTATGCCTAGCTGCTACAGCAACAAATCCCCTTAATAAAATGATTGTTCTGTGAAGTTTAGTCGGTCAAAGGGCCATACTTGAGGACTTAGAGGGCCACATGTGGCCTTGAGTGCCCAGGTTCACCAAACCTGGTAGCACAAAGAAGGTGCTTTAATAAATAAAGGTGCTTTAATAAAAATAAATTTTTGATTAACTGATTGATTTAAGGTGACTTTCTATTTCTAAATCCTTTGATCTTATCATTAAGAGGACAGGCATATATTGGATCATGAAGGTAAGCCACGATGAGATTTTAAATTTGCCACAGAAAATCCAAAGTTTAGATATTAGAAAAACAAACATAAATTAACAAACATGGCTGCATGGTGCTGATGCAAAGACAAAATTATAACCAGGACAACTTAGATATTCTTGTTAAATGAAGAAAAAAGTACAAGCAATATTATTTCAATCAAGTGGATACTTGTGAAAATGAAAACTCCCTTATTTTCTAAGGAGCAATAACTTTAAGAATTCATATATATTTTAGGGATAAAATTATCCTCTAAATGTGCCTTTGTCCCAGCAAGCTGATATTAGTTCTACTACATACACTACTCCATGTATATTACATTTCAAATGGCTCCCATCTATTCATCTTCAGATACATTAAAGAGAGAACTAAGTTGACTGGAGCAATTTCCAACCCCAAATGTCTTTTCATCCTTGCTCCACAAGACAAATTAGATTTGCAAGCATCCAGACCTCAAATCTATTTGCTCTTTAATAATTTAAGCACTGAAAGGTCAAGCAGTTCTTTTCTGTTCCCCTTTATCAAAGTCCAAGTGCTAATGAAAAATAGCTAAATCCTATCTGCTGCCCAATTGCCACACACTGCTGTCGCCTTAATGTAAATTAACACATTATTAGCACTTAGGTCAATAGTAACCTGACAGAACTTTATGACTGATGTGTTTTTCATTTATAAAAATGAGATCATCTCACTAATTAATTTCATGAAACCTTTCCAACTGCAGTTATAACCTCAAACCCTGCTTCCAAAATCTCATCATTTGAATGCCTTTTCTTTAAAGACAATAAAACAGCAAATTTTTCAGTACTGAAAACTGAACAGGAGCGTCTTGCTTAGTGAGCTGAGCAAGTACTGAATTAAAATTCGATTATTCTTCTAATGTATTACTCATAGTTCCTTTGTTTAAAGTTGTCTTCTTCCTTTTCCATCACTATTTCAGTACTTCAACTAATATAAAATCTTCCTACAGTGCCTGCAATATTAAAATACAATCCACACTGAGGACGAATCTGCCAGAAATAGGACATAACTACGACAGAACTTTCTTGCGGAATGAAATTTAATTTAAAGTTTAATTTATGCTAGGCTTTCCTGCAACAAAACTCTAAGGTCTCTACAACGAAAATAGAAAATCTGCATTTATATAGAATGGCATATGAAATAAAGCCCAGGCAAGAACATCTGAAAATCTTTCACAGGATTTTCTGAAAGTTGGGAGTTCAAATATGTTATAAAGTGTTCAGTCTTTCTTAACTCTGAGATGAAATTTGCTTGGTTTGTTTTATTTTTAATTTTCCTGAGGGGCACTTGCTTTGGAGTTAGAGGTCTTGGGTTCAGATCTCACCACTCACATTTATCTCCTACATGGTCTCATCCTATGTTAAGTTCCTTTATGTTCTTGATCCTCAGTGTCCTCTGTGTTAAAATTGACAAGATTCTAGTTGATATTCTCTTGAGTTCTCTTTTAGGTACAAAACTATAATCCTGTGATCTCATCCATCTTCATGTGAAATTCTTAGTTTTAACTCATGTGGTAGCCTAATCCCAACTCATTTCAGAAGTGTTATTGGTGATAATTTCAAAGAGTTAGTAATGTTTTCAAGTCCAGAGCTCCTAGTTATCACTTCTATCTTGATTTGCATTTTTGATGTAACTCACAGATTTCATGTTAAGGAAGGAAAAAGAAGACAGAAGAGATAGTAACATTAATTTGTTAAAATCTCTTTGCTGGGTTGAAAATCTAAATAAATCCCAAACCATGAAAGATGGATCATAACGAAGGCAGCTTAATATCAAGTTGTTATGCTTTAAGCAATAAAATACACTTCATTTTATCTGCTGTTCTACCCTATCACTCAGAGATACCATTTATACAAGTCTTTTCAAGATTCTTTACCAAGATTACACTCCATTGTTCAAAATGGCCTAATAAAATCACAACACATTTAAGCTCAGTGAAGTTCTGTGGAATGAAAAGCTTTCCAACTGCCACTAGCTCAAAGACAGCTCTAATGGGAAGATTCGATGTCTCTGTCACCCTTCAGAATATTCACAGTGAACAGACCTTAGACAATTTCATGGGATTCTCAGCACCCAAAGGAGCTGACCTAACCCAGTCTTCTTCATAAAATGACAAAATGAAAACTGGTAATAACACAGACAGTGGGCATTGGGTAACTTATACTTATATCATATACTTATACTTATATCATAAATACCAGGGAATTAAATGTTTTATTTTAGAAACTTGAATTTCTTTTTGTCCTGGTCTGATCAAGATTTGATCAGCCATAAATTACTTTGGAATATTTGTTGGGCCCCATAAATGTATTTGGTGTTCCCTCAACCATAACTCATTACAAGGAACTTGCTTGGCATCAATAAGTCACTACTGCTGTGTGTGTGTGTGTGTGTGTGTGTGTGTGTGTGTGTGTGTGTGTGTGTGCGCGCGCGCGAGCGGGCACATGTATGCAGCTCAATACCCTGCTGCTCTGCTATTTAGTGATAAAATCTGGTATAATAAAATATTAATTACAGCTGAAAGGTTGGGTGAGAAATATGAACTCAATTACAGTTCCATATTGTGAACAAAGGGCAGGGTGAAAAAAATCCTTTAGTTATGGAGGTTTGGGATAATAAAAGAACAACCAGAACATTAGACTCAGGCTGGGAGCTCCCTAAAAGGCCACCTGTTATTAATCTTCACAACAGGCACAGAATTTCAAGGAAATTAGTACTCTATGGCACATCTTTTGGGTGATTTTTACTCTTAACTAGTTGAAAGGCTTTCTCCACCCCCCCACCATGATGTTTAATTTTCTCCCAGAAGTCCCCATAATTTAATCATCACAATTACATAACATAAACACATGGGCACTGAAAATCATAATTAAAGGTCAGATACTATAATTACAGTGTGCTCTCTAAAATAGTTCCCAGTCAATTAGCAAAAATAGGAATATGATACCTAAGTCACACTGAATGTCTTTAGACTTTTATTTTTGGGTTATAGTCATCTCTGAACCATAACATTTCTTTTTCTTTTTTCTGAAGTAGGCTACTAACTGTCCGGGGAAGGCTCCAAAGATTCCCATTAATGGGAGATGGAATGGATTGTTAGTCCCTTCAGCCCAATGAAAATGAGGTATATTTCTCACTCCACTACCATACCACTGGGTAATCTGCATGGAAGAGTCAATCCTAGGGTAGTGAGTCAAAGTTATGTCCTGGTACCCTATATTTGGAGAGACAAGTGCTGGGGGAAATGAAATGAGCAAGCTAAGGGAGGGATAGAGAGAGAGAGAGAGAGAGAGAGAGAGAGAGAGAGAGAGAGAGAGAGGAGAGGAGGCACATTCTTCTTTAAGAGGCTGGAAATCTATATACATACACATACGTACCAGACAGTATATACCATATACACAGTAAGTCCCTTAACTGCTACCATCAAGTCAAATTGAAATTCAGTTTGCTTAGTAGGTTACTTGTTGACATTTTTATAATACTCTCTAATTTAATCCTTCTTCCATATAATAGGCAAAATGTCCTACCTCTATATAACCTATCTATAAAGAACTGACCTAACATGCCTATAGTGTATGTATCACATTGGTGTTGTTTTTCATACATGTCTGACTCTTGGTGATTCCATTTGGGGCCTTCTTGACAAATACACTAGAGTGGTTTTCCATTTCCTTTTCCAGAGCATTTTACAGATGAGGAAACTGAGGCAAATAGGGTTAAGTGACTTGCCCAGGATCACATAGCCAATAAGTGTTTGAGGTTGTATTTAAACTCATGAAGATGAGTTTTTCTGATTTTAGGCCTAGCACTCTATCAAGGGTGCCATTTAGCTGCCTATCATCATGCTACTCCATTGCTAAATAAGTGGTTCCCTAATGCTTCCAGGATAAAACAGAAATTCTTCAATCTGTCATTTATAACCTTTCATGGTCTAGCACCATGCTTCCTTTCCAGTCTTACTTCACTTTATCACACACTGTATTCCAGTCAAATGTGTCTATTTGCCATTCTCCAACCTCAGCATTACATCTCTCACATCTCTAACAGACTGTCTCTAGGCCCAGAATTCACTTTGATCACCTCTGCCCCTTACAAGTCTTAGCTCCTGTCATGGTTCCACTAACGTGGGATCTCCTGAGGGAAGTCTTTTCTGTTTGTCATGACTCTCTTCCTCCTCAGATTACCCTGTGTTTGATTACCGATGCACATATTTGTATTTGATTATCAATGTGCTTATTTTATTCCCCCAGTACAATGTAGGCTCCTTGAGGTTATGGACTGTTTTTTGTGCTTATCCTTCTACCTCTAGAGGCAGATTGGTGGCACAGTGGACAGAGCACCAGGCCTAGAGCCAGGAAGACATAAATTCAAATCTGGCCTCAGACATGTACTAGCTATGCGACCCTGGGCAAGTCATTTAATCCTATTTGCCTCAGTTTCCTCATATGAAAAATGAACGGGGGAAGGAAATGGCAAGCCACTCCAGTATCTTTGTCAAGAAAACCCCAAATGGGGTCACAAAGTGTCAGACACAACTGAAAATGGCTGAATAACAAAAATTCTACATCCAATGCCTGGTATAATGTCTCATACACAGCAAGAGCTTAATAAATGCTTACTAAATTGAACTGAATAATTGCTCCTACAGAACTATAAGTTTCCTGAAGGAAGGAGTTGTGTTTTACTCATTTGTTTTTCCCTCATGCATTTTCTATACATAGTGGGCTACTGAAAATGGTTATTGAATGTTTGATGAATTAAATTTCCCCCACCACTTTTACTCATATCCCTCTGCTTCCCTTTTGTAAGTTTTCTTCCTTTGATGACTATATTGATTTTACCTGGCCCCAAACTTCAGGCCATGCTTTACCTTCACATTCCATCTGTCCTTTTAACTAGGTCTTCTTTCTGTAGCCACAGGGGCTTTCCCTCTCCTCACCCCCTTGTACTTGTTGCTCTGGACCCCGGAATCAAAGCAACGTTTCTGTTACTTCTAGAAAGGGCATTTCATCTGAAGGGATCAACAAAATGTCTCCATGAATCTCAGTACTGCCCTGGACATCATTCACATGCATAGATTGCCCTTCCCCATTAATATATAACCTCTTGGAGGGCAACATGTTTTTATATTTGTAACACTGTTGCTTAGCACAAAGTCTGGTACTTGCTTAATAAATATTTAGCAAATGCTTTTCAGTTAATGACTAATAATTATTTTATCTTGATTTCATTATTCTAATGGGCTTAAACTCATGGAACCTGATTTCATCCTAAGTAAACAATGGGGCAGATTGTGGTTTCCACCAGGTCACAATTCCCTTAGGAATGGCTGCATTTGTTGCTGTTGCTCGGTCATTTTTTCAGTTGTGTTCAACTCTTTATGACCCCATGGAGTTTTATTGGTGAAGATACTGGAGTGGTTTGCCATCTCCTTTTCCAGCTCATTTTACAGATGAGGAAACTGAGGCAAACAAGGGTAAGTGACTTGTCCAGGGTTATACAGCCAGTGTGTCTAAGGCCAGATTTGAACTCAAGAAGATGAGACTTCTTGACTCCAGGCCCAGCATTATAATCACTGAGCCACTTAGCTGCTCCTGTTGGCTCCCTAATGCACTGAAAGCAGGCAGCATTGGTTAGTCCAAGGTTACCTATGTGACTCTCGTCTAAGGGACCACGTAGCATGAAGAAACCCAGTCAAAGAGATAACAGGTTGAGCAAACTCTATTATCAATTCATTTATTTATTCGGTGGGGGGGAGGCAAGAAAGTATGTGAAAAAAATTCTTAAAATCGGGAGAAATGGGAGTGGAAAAGAGAGTAAGAAATGTTTTCTGATCTATACGTAAATATAAAACTACAAATGCACGTTTCCAAAAAAATAAATTAAGTTTTTGTGATGCAAGGTGGCATAATGCCAGGCCTGCAGTTGGGAAGACTCATCTTCCTGAGTTCAAATCTGGCATCAGACACTTATTAGCTGTGTGACCTTGGGAAGTCATCTAACCGTGTGTGACTCAGTTTCGTCATCTGTAAAATTATCTGGAGAAGGAAATGGCAAGCAACTTCAGTATCTCTGCCAAGAAATCTCCAAATGGAGTCACCAATATGCGACTGAAACAACTGAACAATGATATACATCAATCCCATCCCCTTTTTTCATGATCTTTCCCAGCCATTTTAAAGCTTTTTCAAAATTTTATTGAGAAAGAATATCTTGATTTTAGATGAATTTTCAAAAAGAATTGACACTATCATCCTGGAGGCAAGATGACAAAAATGACACTTTTTTCTAGTAGTGATCATGTAAGAAATGATTTTTTAAAACACATTACAATTCACCAAAATGTATGTATGTGGGGGAGGAATTAGAGAGATTTAACAAATGTCTTATCATAACCACCCTAGCATTTCAGCGCAACTAAATAATAACTGAAACTGGAATATAGGAACTTTTACATCGAATTCTTACAATTGAATAACAATTTGATCTTTCTGTTTGCAACCACACAAAAAGGCAATATTATTGTTTTGAAAATCAGACAATTGGAATGCATATCTCTTATATTGTCAGTAATAGATGGCTTCTTTTTGTTGCTCCCTTAAAAAAAAAGAGTTTTCAACGCAATTTTAAAGTATTGTGGCAGGCAATAAATTGTAGAATTAGACCAAAAACCAAGATGCTCATGAATTTTGCATTTGCACTATTTATAAGTGGAAAACAACTGAAAGACCATTTTCAAGTACCAAAAAAAAGATGTTATTTGCTTAACTTCCTTCCTTAAAGAGCACACAACACTGCTAAATGAATGAAGACAAGCAACAACAACAAAAAAGGAGGGTATTTTAACTGTTTGGGTGGGTAGATGGTGCAGTAGACAGAGTGCCAAGCCTGGAGTCAAGGAGACTCCTCTGAGTTCAAATCCAGCCTAAGACACTTACTAGTTATATGACAAAGAGCAAGTCAATTAACTCTGTTTGTCTCCGTTTCCTCATTTGTAAAATGACCTGGAGAAGGAAATATCAAACCACTTTTGTATCTTTGCTAAGAAAACCCCGAATGGGGTCACAGAAAGTCATACACAACTGAAAAATGACTGAACAACAGTAAAAATTTAACTGTAGGAATTTTAATGCTTTTATGGGTCCAAAATTATCTTTTGAAATAGATATTCAAATTCTAAATTATAAAGTATGCAGAAGATCAAGGCAAAATGTGGTTCTGGGTAAAGGCAACAAAGAGAAATCCTTGTCTGTAGCATAATACTAAAGAGTAACCAAAACATTAGCTTCTTAGACAGAGGTAAGCAATAGATATAGCATAACCTGAAACCAACACATAAAACACATTCATAACACTGAAGAAAAATCAGGTTGGTACTTTAGTCCAATGAGGAAACAGTGAAGAATATTAATGAAGTATTAACAATAATCAAAATGGAAGAGACATGAGAAGATATCTTATTCAGCTCCTTCCTTTAGAGAACCTGAGAGAAACCTGAGAAGAAACTGAGCCCTAGAGAGTCAGAACCAGGCGACACAGGGAATAGAGGGGCTGTACCTCAGGAAAACCTGAGTGCAAACCCAGCCTCAGAGATTACCTAGTTGTGGCAATTCACTTCACTGCTATCTGTCTCAGTTTCTTCATTTGTAAAACGGGAGTAATAATAACACCTTCCTTGATCAAAAGATGTTATATCTGTAAAGTGTTTTGAAAATCTTAAAGTATGACATAAATGCTGGCTATCATTATGATTGCTGTTAAGTGACTCGCGTAAAGTCAAAAAGTAGTAAAGTAGGTATTTTGCCAGGTACTGTGCTAGACACTCTGTGTGTGTGTGTGTGTGTGTGTGTGTGTGTGTGTGTGTGTGTGTGTGTGTGTGTGTGACAGAGAAAGAGAATGAGACAGAGAGGGACAGAGGGAAAAAAACAGTGAAAGATAGTGACAGAGGCACAGAATAAAAAAAAAAAACAGAGCTTAAGATAGAGAGGAGGGCAGGGAGGGAGGGAGAAAGACAGAGAGAGAATTAGAAGCTTCCTAGTGTGTGAATGGACAGCCAGACAGGTTGCTTTTACTATATATTACAATACTGTTGCGTGCCAAGATGTTTTAAAGGAGTATTATTCATTTCCTCTAAGAGCACAATGGGAATTAAAACAGCAGCATCCCAGGAAAATTATTAGGAAGTTGGTATGCATGAGTTGAGGTGGAATATTACAAAAATTTCAGGTTAACCTTATTGACTACTAGGATGAAAATATAGAACAGATATGATGGAAACTGGGGTAGGGAAATGCCAGTTATTAGCAACAGTGTTCCAAAAGAAGGAACAATGCTATATTCTGGAAACTGTTTCATACAATGGTATATTCCAGTACCTTCAAGGAGATAATGATTGAATGACTATCTGGAAATGAGTTATTATGGAAAAGGACCTAGCAGGAAAGCTTAAAACCTTACTAGAGAGGGAAGAAATAATCGAAAATAAAGCAAGATGCCTGCTAGTGGTAAATTTAGTATCTGTTCAAGTGGTAGAAGCTGAAGATGAAAAGAGGGCTGTAAGCCTAGCAGTGCAAATGCACAAATGCATGGAAATCTCTTTGTAGAGTTAAGAGTCTTCTCAAGAGAAGATACACACTTTTCTGGGGAAGAATCTTTAAATCCTAGGTAGGACATGCAGCTGAAATGCTACTGCAAAAGTAGGGGACTAATATAGAGAGGCAGAGAAGGCAAAGGGAAATTCTCAAAAGAGCAGCACTTGATGTCATGTGCACTCTGAAAATGCATAATCTTGAGGTCACCTTAAACCCTTCAAGAGGTTAAGTGGATAACTTTGGAGAAAAGAGAGTAATGTTTTACACAACTCCATATGCCTAATCAATATCAAATTGCTTGCCTTCACAAGGAGGGCTTAGAGGTGGGAGGGAAGGAGAGGATTTGGGACTCAATTTTTTTAAAGTGTTAATTTATTTATATATAATCAGGGAATATTTAATGAAATAAAATATATTACAGAAAAGAATAATGGAAGCCTTGATCATTTCCATCACACCAATCGACATAAGGATGAGAAGACTTCTGACCATGGCACATTATGGAGATGGGGGGAGGGTAGTACTACAAGTTTTCATCCATACTAATACTCTCAGCACTCTGGAAATACCAAAGCATTGTTGTTGGCACAGTGTCAATCATTCAAGAGGAATTCACACATATGGGAAAAGCTGAAGACAAAGATTTCACCCAACTGCTTACTAACTATATGATCCTTTAAAGTTTTTTATTATAGCAGTATACAAAATGAAGATAATAAGATTATGGAATTGTAAATAATGCCTTCATATTCACTTAAACTTCTTCAAAGGATTTCTATAAAACTCAATTATGCAATGCTTTGGGCGGGGGGGACGGGAACTGGGGGTAGAACTGTGATTTCATTGGCACAGGGAACTCCCAGGGAGGAAATTCTCTCTACAAATGAAGATCAACAGTTTCCCTGCAACTTAGTCTTAGAGCCTACCCAGGAGAGACGTTCCCACACTTTCTTAATTCGTGTCTCAGTAATTTTTTCACTGTGCCCCTAAACCAATACCTAACAGTTCTGTTTATTAAGCAGTTAGGTACAGATAACAATAAATATTTATATCCTAACATAGGGCTGTTTGGAAAAAACAAAAAAACAAAAAACAACTGTTTGGGGGGGAAAACAATGCACAGAAATTGGAAGAAAAAATAAATTTTTGTTTCATTCTTAAATTACAATAATTAATTACTAATGTGATGTGTATGCCTGTTGGGCACTGCACAGCTTCTCTAACCTTGAAACTGGATTGAATCCCACCACCCTCATTTCCTGTTCTATACTGATATTCAAGCAGTACTTGCTTTTAAAAAAATAATTATTATTTATTTTTTTTTAAATCAGAGCAACAGCTGGAAACCCAGGTTTGGAAAGAGATGAAATCATAAACAGAAAGTTTGTGGAGTTACTGGAATATTCCAAAGTTCAAGTAAACAAAAACTTATTTAAACATACAATGTTTTCAGAAGGAATGTAGCCTCAACTTAAGGGTAAAAAACTGTGAGCTACTGTGAGCTTTCTCAGTGTGTGGGAGATGTCATGTATCACTGTGCTCCCTTGGAATGCTAAGTGGGGTGTAATGCTGGGTCTGGAGTCAAAAAGATCCCAGTTCAAATCCAGCCTCAAATATGCCTAGTTTTATGACCCTGGACAAGTCACTTAACCTGTCTGCCTCAATTTTCTCAACTATGAAATGGGGACAGTAATAGCACCTTCCTCCAGGATGGTTGTGAGGATTAAATGAGAGAATATAAGTAAAAGTACTTAGCAGAGTACTTGGCACATGGTAAGTGCCATATAAACATTAGCCATTATTATTATAATCATCATATTTGCTGTTATCATTATTATTATTGCAGGGTGCCATGGAGCACAATTTGGCATATAAATGTTAGCTACTATTATTTTAATAATTTTGATAGCTTTAATTATTATTTTTTTGTTTTTGTTGTTATAGGATTCCATGGGCACCATTTGTGAGCCACTTGCCTAGGTCACTGACAGATTAAATGCTTTGCCCAGGGTCACAGCTAGTATATGTCAGACTGGACTGAAACCTAAATCCCCCTGACACTGAGGGCAGCACTCTCTCCACAATGCTTGCTTCTCTATATTGCTTTCCAGCTTATTTACTTTCCTCAAAACAATCCTGGGAAAGATTTTATTATTCATTTTATAAGGGAGGAAACTGAGGTTCAAATAAAATACTTGTCAAGATCAGCTAGTAAGCAAACGGTATGGAGCTCAAGTTCAGAAATTGTGAAATTATGTTTAAGTACTATATGGAGGTAAACTAGTTATGTTATAGAAGTACTAGCAACCACAGTAAAATGTGTGTGTGTGCACATTGTGCACGTGTAACTGTGCGAATGTATGTGTAAAGAAGATTATCTTGGCTCATGTGGAGAAAAAAAAAATAAGGAAAAGATAAAGGAGCAGAAAACATTTCTTTCTATGTTCCTGTCTGTTTTTTCTCTATTGTCAATGATTACAACCTTCAATCAAGACCATCTTCAGAGTGAAATGGTTTTCCTAAAGGGATCTGAGATACAAAAGGACTTGAAAAGAATTTTTGTTGTTTCCTTAGATGAAAAAAAGAACACCTACTAATTAAAAACAGCATTTTATCAATAATCTTCAAAAGAAATAGTGCTAAAAGTGTTTCTTTATACCCCCATATGACTCTTCCTCCATCCTCCAACCTCCCACCCCAACCCCTCTCTATTTAAGGGTAATATTTCTGTGACAAGTTTCCCACTGAGAAAAAAAAAAAAAAGCAATGTTAGTTTGACACTTGAACTCTGATGAAAAGTTGATGACACCCTAGGGCAAGTTATCAATGAAGGTCATGAAATCTCATCCCTGGAGGTCACTAATAATAGCACAGACCTTTAACAACAGCCTAGACACTTTATCTACTTGAAGACAGAAGCTGGGATCATTTGATGCTCTCTCCTCTAAATTTATGATTCTATCAATTGAAATGTTATTATTTTAACCTAAGTGTGAAAAAGGAGGAATAAAAGAACTTACAGGACCCAAATACTCCTAAAGATGCTGCCATCCTAGGGCTTTTTATATGTTTGATTGAAATGCAAAACGCAGAGTGTCTATATGTAACTAATCATTTATCACTAATCCCTTAATTTCTGGAAAATCTAAGCAGAGGTGAAAGAATGAATGTTCAACTCAGCCCCAGAGCTGTTGTTCAATACTGATGAGACTGCTATTTGTTGCTGTCTCTTTTAAAGCTAATCTCTGAAAAGGGTTCATTGTAAGATATTTAAAAGTTAGTCAATGAACCCCTTCCTTTCCTTTTATCTTCATACAGAATAGCAAGTTACTCTTAAGGAAAAGATATCTATTATGCCTCCATTGTGCCAATACTTCAATGGATCTGTTTTCAGCTCAATGCAGAAATACTTCCTCCTACAGTGATGATTATAATGAACCTTTATCTTCTCATCTCACGCAACTTTAGGCTACATCCTCCCATAAATCCTCCAAAGGTTGGGGGATAGAACACCCATATGTGCTTGGGGCCTTCTTCAAACATTATATGGAACCCCATTTTAGTTAACTGAATATATCATCTTATCTTTCTTTCTTTCACTTCTCTTGTTGCTCAACTCTTTGTGACTCCGTTTGGAGTCTTCTTGGCAGAGATACTGGAACGATTTGGCATTTCCTTCTCCAACTCATTTTACAGATGAGGAAACTGAAGCAAACATAGTTAAGTGACTTGCCCAAGGCCACATAGCTAGTAAGGATCTGAAGCCATATTTGGACTCAGGAAGACTCATTTTCCTGACTCCAGGCCTGGCACTCTATCCACTGTTCCACCTGTCTGCCCTTTCCTCTCACTACAGAGTTAGCATCTTTTCTTCCACCCTTTGGATGACATACAACTTGCATTCTTTAGAGACTGCTGTGTCCCGTGGTTTGTGGTCATAGTACACCACTAGATGAATAGTTACTTCTACTGTATGGTTTCTTGTAAGCCATATCTTTGGTAATATTCTGTTGTGCTCTATTTACACCTACCATTATTCTTTCCATTGTTCTTTGGATGGCCTGTGACTTTGAATTTTCAGGGGTGAGGTAGATAGGTACAGTGAATAGAGTGCTGGGCCTGGGGGAAGGAGGATCTGAGCTGAAATCATGCCTCAGATATTTAGTAGCAGCTGTGTAACCATGAGGAAGTTATTTAACATCTGTTTTCCTCAGTTCCCTTAATTGGAAAATTGGAATAATAATATTAGGGTTATCGAAAGGATCAGATATTTGTAAAGACCCTTAGCATAGTAGCTGGCATACTGTAGGTGCTTAATAGGTATTTATCCTCTTGCCCTTCTATGATTTGGGGTAAATAGCATTACTGAAACATCAAAAGATATTTTTAAAAAGGTGGGTTTTGTTTCAAGGAGAAACTTGACATTTTCAGAATTTCTATGAAATGTCCTAATTCCAATTCAGTCTACTTTTTTTCTCCTATTCAGTGTCAGGCCCAGTTCATCACCCATCTGGAGTATGTATATTTTTTGTGCAGGGGGTGAGGAACCTGTGGCTTCAAGGCCACATGTGGCTTTCTAGGTCCTCAAGTGCAACCCTTTGACTGAATACAAACTTCACAAAACAAAACCCCTTAATAAAAGGATCTGTTTTGTAAAACTTGGACTTGGTCAAAAGGTACCCAAGCACCAAGAAAGCCACACATGGTCTCAAGGCCACAAGTTCCCCACCCCACCCAAATAGTTTGAGTGTGTGTATGTATTTGTGTGTAAATATATATGTGTGTATATGTATATATGTACACTAATGTGTATACATATATGTATATATACATACACATTTGTGTGTCCTGTGATATCTCATTATACATATATGTGTATACACGCATATATGTGTGTGTGTGTGTGTGTGTGTGTGTGTATGTATGTATTATAGGATATAATGGTAGCAGGAGGTCTGTGGCATCCTCAATGACCAGTCCAGTGGTTATCAACCAAATCAACCTCCTATCTCATACTACTACATTCACTTCCTTTTAGGAATAAGATTTCTTCACTTCACAGCTGGTGCCCCCAACCTGTCAAACATTTCCCTTACATTCCTTACCAGCTTCCACCCTCTGGGTAAGGTTTATTACCCTAGTAAATACTTTATTCATATTAAATAAAAGTATAATATGACGTAAACTGTAGACACATATTCAATATTTCAGAAACCAGAAGCACTTCATTTTCCCTTACTCCCAAAAGTGGAACCTCACTCCTGACTTCCACAATAGTGTGAAAGAAACAGAAATTGTATGGGCTTAATACAAATATTCAATACTCATGAATAGGATGAGGTAGTACAATAAAATTAAAATTTTTCCTAAATTTACCTACATAAATTAATTACCTACATAATATGGTAGGACAGTTATTTCCTGATGCAAATTCCCTTATCCTGACCAAATTCCCTCCCCACACACAACCCTCAAACAACTTCCTTCAGAATCTGTTTCCCTAGCAGTCTCCCTGATAAAGTTCCTCCACCCCCACCCCAAGACCTGATGAGTCTCAGTTTCTCTGCTACAGCTTTCTGGTCTAAAGACAATAACAAATCTAAGACATGAGCTCTGAATCTTTCAGACCTGATGGGTACTCAAGACCACATAAGTCACTACATTCTGATGACTGATTGATCAGATGCATTTCCAAATGGAGAAAGGGGTGGTGTTCAGAGCTGCTAAATACCACTGAAGCCTTGTTGCACATCCTTGATGTTCAGGCAAGGTAAATTTCCTCCTTTGTTAAATGTTTAGTGACTCATGAGCACATCCCTTCATGCAAACATCAAACCAGAACAAGAGAGCACTGGCTTTGCAACTGTAGCTACAGCACATACCAACCAAACTACCAAAGGATTACTTTTATAAATAGAAAAATATAATTACAAAATTCATGGATGAGTTCCTTATAGCTGCTGCTGGGAAGCTATACTACTGGAGTGTAAGTTATTTGAGGACCATTTTAGTAGAACATCTAGGGTAATTATTAGACATACTTTAACATATCAAACTAATATAAAATGAGTTTTACTTCTTAAATGCAAACTATTGTTGTTTAATCAATTAGTTATATCTGATTCTTCATGACCACTCTGAAGTTTTCTTTGCAAACGTACTGCAGTCATTTGTCATTTCCTTCTTCAGTTCATTTTACAAATGAGAAAACAGAGGCAAATATAGGTTAAGTGACTTGCCTAGGGTTACACAGCTAGTATATGTTTGAGGTCACATTTGAACTCAGGTCCTCCTGACTCCAGGGCCAGCACTCTATTCACTGCGCCACCTAGTTGCCTTAATACAAACTATATGTCAAAGTTTTAGGGGGTATCTTTTTATAAGTTTTTGCCTTAGCAGTTATATAAAAATATTTACTCAACTGTCCTTTAAGCTCTAAAGTTTTTTTTTAATATGACTAAAGGACAAAGTGATATTTGAGATTTTTAAAAACTTTAAACTCCCCTCATTCTCACTGTTTATGCCATCTATCATCTTGACTTCCTTCCCTCAATTATACTACTCTTTACTGACTTACCCATGTAATAATAGGCTCTTCATTCCATGATCAAATTATTGAGAAAAAGTTGTTTATTCTCACAAAAGTACTTTCCCATTCTTGTGTAATTTTCAGAATAAACAAGAATATTTACTGTTCAAGAGAATTAGGCACAAAAAGACTATTTTGTATAATGTCCACTGGAGACTACCTCATTACACTTGGTTCTAATTAAGGTTATTACATTATGGTAATTTTTTTTGTTAGTGAGCAATAACTTTACTCAACCAAAACACTACATTCATTCAGTAATAAGATAAAGATGTGACAATTCATTGTGTAAGACCCAGACCGTGATCTCCTGCTTCATAAAAATTGTGCTATGATAGAAAGCTTGAAATTTACTGTTCTCCACAGGAAACCCACATAGTTCTTTGGTAGCTACAAGACTTTTTAGTAAATGAGCAGTACTTTCAAAACAGCAGAAACCACAACTCTTCAGAAATACCATATTATGAGGGCTCTTATTTAAAAACATGTAATTTATAAAAGTTGTAAAAATAAAAACATGTCTATACGATTTAAATATGATTGAATTTATGATATAATTGACCAAGACTGAGAGTGCCAAGACCTGGGTTCCTATTGCCTGTGCTTCTATTAACCAGTAGTATGACCTTCAGCAAGTCACTCAACCACCCTATTTGATATTACATCTTTTTCTTTATCTGCTTCTCCTCCTACCTCTCTGATTACTCCTCAGTCTTTTCCACTAGCTCACTATTCAAATAACTTCCCCCAATTGTAGTTGTATTTTAAGGTTCTTCCTTGAATGCTACCTCTCTCTTTCTCTTTCTCCAGTGAAACTCTTTCTCTTATTAAGTATATTAGCTACCATGACTTTAATTATCATCTCCATATAACTTATTTCAAGATCTATACATCCAGTCTCAGTCTCTCTCCTGAGTTCTATTTCTACACCACTAACTTCCTACTGGACATTTCAAATTCAATATGTATAAAACAGATCTTATAGCAATTTGTACTCTCAAAATTCACTCTTCTTGTGAACTGTCATTTTTCTGTCAAAAGTACCACAACTCTTTTATTCTCACAGGTTTACATCCTTAGCATTTGTAATGGTAACAGGAATTCGAAGATCCTCCCTGCCCCTTAACAAGCCTAAGGGAATTTGAAGACATTCTCTACCTTGAAAATATACTCTGCTCCCAATAGGCTAAATGTAATCACATGGAGCCTCTGGTTTGAAATTATATTCTGCCACCTAATAGGCTGAAGGTAGTAACATGGAGCTTGTGGTGGGATGCATTTGCTGAAGGATAGACCAGAGCCCACAGGAAGCTGAGAGTCAGAGCTAGCTAGACTTGGAGGAGAGCATGTGTCCCAGGGAATCAGTCTTGTGAGTAAAATTTTTTGTTTGTGGGAAGGCTAAAGGATGGTGCTGTTGTGGCTTATTAACTTCTTTGCTACTATGATGGAATCAGCTTACTGGTTTGGGGATTTGGTTTTCTGGTGTCTGAATAAATGTTTTAGTTATGATCTCTGTATGGAGAGTATGTTATATTTTGCAATTGAGCACCATGCAGGTATATTTATAGTGATCATGGGTACTGTGAATATTGCATTGGCACTACATTTGGTGACAAGGATGGGATTGCAAGGTATCAGAGCAGTAGTTGGAGGCAGAAGGGATTTAGAAGAAGAAATAGTTATCTCAGGATGGGAGGATTTACCTTATGACTCTCTAGCAAGGTAGGGGTCTAAATGTATATGGTTCGGTGAAAACTGGGAACAGAGGTTACAACAGGAAGAACCTAGAGATTTAGAAACATGTTTGCAAAGAATTCTAATAAAACCTGGGAGAGAACTGGAGGCAGTGTGTAGAAGGGGCTGGCTTTTACTAACAGGTTAAGGTATTATGTGTAAGGGCAGAGACAGACAAGCTTTTACAAGAGAAAACTCAAATGCAAAGGGAATTTGCTGTCTTCCAGCATCTGAACTCTCCTTTAGAAGAAAAAAACTGGAGGGTCTCTGGTGGTAGAAGAGAAGGCTGTTGTGAATTTAGCTTGGAAAAAAAAGCCGAAAATTAACAGGAGGAAAGTTCAGACAGTTTTGGTAGAAGCTGAGCCTAGTTGCTATGACAATGATTTCCAAGAGGCTACTTTGGGATCAAGTGATACAATGTTACAGAGTGATACAGTGTTTCATAATGAACCTTTTACAAGGGCAGAAGCTGGCCCCATACGGAGAAGAAAGCCAGAGAGAATCAGGGAAGTTAAACATAGTTCAGGGAGATAATTGAGAAGATTTCATTCAGCAGGAGATTACTGATATATTAAGCAGATTCACTCAAAAGGTGGGAGAATCGTTTGTGTCTTGGATGATGAGAATCTCTGAAGAAGTAGTTGGAGGAGTATTGGTAGATACTGTGGACTGCTTGAAATTTATAAGTATTTGTCAGAATCCTAGAGATTTTCATATGGCAGGAGGTAAAAAACAACCAATCTGTTAGCTTTAGCTGCCGATGGATGCAATAAAATGTACCCAACTGATTCTATGTGGCCTAGTGGAGACAGACTCCCGGTATTCACTTAGAAACTGTGTGACAAAGTTGAAAGAAGGAATGAAAATTGTTAGCATGGTTTGGAGATGCAGATACATATCATGACATCCTCTTAATAGTTCCTCATAGAAATATCATGGTGAAGACAGCTCCCTTGCTTATAAACACCCATTCTGACTCTACTAATTGGTGAAATAAGGTACCCTCTTTCAGAGGTACTAGATAAGATTTCACAGCTAAGTGACTTGGGAGAATGAGAAAAAGATAAATTTCCTCTAGAGAGAAAAGTAAATGGTTAGTGGATTCAAACTCATAATAGACTCACAAGAAAAGAACCATTTATTGCTCTACTGAGAGCAGAAGTTGATTTTGGAAAAATTGATGGTATTCCAACTAATGGACTATATAAAATGTACTGAGATAAGGGGCTTAATGTCATATAGAATAGAGAACTAAGGGTTGCCCCTTACAGATGCTTCTGAACCACTGTAACTAAGTGTGTCATACCTTCAGGGAGAATAGGAAATTGGCCAAGCCCCAGCTTAGATGAAATAAATACACAGACAAGATTACAGACCCCATATCCATCTGACAATATATTGTAAAAATGGATTAAATACTGTAACATGGGCATTGATTGATACTGGGGTTGAGGTCTCTCTTATTTATGGGAACCCTGACAAATTCAAGCACGTTACTCCTATTACCATCACAGGACTGGGAGGTGCTGAAATACCAGCCAGACAAGTCAAACTAATGATGAAAATTGGACAATTACCTAAGAAAGAATACATTGTGGTTATTGTATATATTGTATGTATTCCTGAATACATCATTGGAATACATATATTGAGAGGTATGACCCTGAATTTACCTGAAGGAAGACATCAATTTTTGGTAAGGAAGACAGGGATTAATACAGTTTTAGTGGGAAAAATAAAAATGAACTAATCACTGTACTTGAATCTTCTGAAGTAATTACTTTCAAGGAGTACTATGTGCTAGGTGGGCAAGATGAAATTACCAATACTATAAAGGAATATGTTGAAGCAAGAGTGTTAGTCCCTACAACACACACAATGGAATAATCCTGTCTGACCAGTATGAAAATCAGATGGGAATTGGATAATGACAATAGATTGTAGGCAATTGAATAAGGTGACTCCTCCCTTATATGCTGCTGCTCCAGATACTGTCACCTTAATAGAAAGGATCCAGAAATATGATGGGACTTGGTATGCAGTTATTAATTTTGCCAATGCTTTCTTTACCATTCCAATAGACTTTAAACAATGGGACCAGTTTGCTTTCAATTGATAGGGCAGACAATATACTTTCACCCACTTGCCATAAGGATATCTACATAGTCCCACTATTTGTCATAGGATTGTGGTTGAACATTTTGGATGAATTACAGCTACCTGGGATATAGTTAATTCACTACACTAATGATATTATGATACAGGGAAAAATGTAAAAGAAGTTGAGAGGAGTTTGGTAATTTTAATTGAGCATAAGAAAAGCAAAGAGTAGAAAATTAACACTGCAAAAATCCAAGGGCCAGCTCAACATGTAAAATTTTGGGGTATACAATGGAATAAAGGACAGCAAGAGATTCTTCCATAAGTCCAACAAAAGATTCAGGATTTTCCTATCCCTAACAAATAGAGACCCCAAAGTTTATATGATTATTTGGATGTTGGGAACATCACATACCACATCTGGGACAGATCTTGAAATCCTTATATAAAATTACTTGGAAGAAATATGAATTTGATTGGGGACTTGAGCAGAGTAAAGTTTTTGAAGAAGCCAAGGCTACTATATAACTGGTCCTAGATTTATGGCCTATGCAAAATGACCTGGTGGAATTACAAGGGACTGTACAGGACGATTATGCAAACTGGAGTTTATGGCAGAAACAACAAAGCTGAAATATACCTTCAGGATTTTGGTCTAAGAAACTTCCTTCATCTGGAGTTCAATATACACCTTTAAAAAAGCAGTTGTTGTCTGCATATTGGGCTTTAGTAGAGACTGAATAACTGACTCTAGACTATGAAGTGATATTAAGGCCTGAAATCCCAGTTATGACCTGGGTTATGAATACCCCAGCTTCTCACAGAATTGGTCATGCACAAGAAGCCAGCATAATTAAATATAAATGGTATATTCAAAATAGAGCTAAAATAGGCAAAAGTGGAGATTCTGTTCTATTGAATCTATAGCAAACATCGATATAGAGGGATATGATGCATCCCCTGAACCAAAGCAACAGTTGGTACAGTCTTTGGTAAACTGGAATGAAGAATATGATGGATTAATTGAAATAGAGAAGAAACACGCATAGTTTACTGATGGGACAGCAAAATATTTGGGCCGTAAAAGACACTGGAAAGCAATAGCCTATAACGCATCTACTTGGCGGACTTTGAAAAATACTGGGATATGCAGCCAGCACAGAGGCTCTGAGAAGGCCTGATCAACGTGGTGGCAAGGTGACCCACCAACCACAAGGGCATTGACAAGCACCACAAGGCTGGGACTAGATAGAGCTGGGTAAGAATCAAATGCAGGGCCCCTGGCAGTGGTAGCAGCTACTCCTGGGACTACCAACCCATGGCCTGGAAATTTAAAAAGCCCCTATCTGGACTTCCAGGGACTAGGATGGCAAAGTAAAACCAGCTGCTCCAATCCTTCCCTCTAACCCTGAAAACACAGTAATTATTGCCCCAAAGCAAAATTTGAAACAGTAGAGGCTTGGGAACCCTAGTGGAAGGGCGTGGCTAGGGCCCTGCCTCAAAATAGGTAAAAAGCAGACTGCAAAGACAAAGACACTGGAGTCCTACTATTGTGAGTGGGAGGAACCAAATTCAGAGGAAGACAGTGTTGACTCCACACCCACAGCTGAGGCCTCAACAGGGAACTGGTCTCAAGCACAGAAAGCATTCTTAGGTGGCTCAGTGGTGCAGTGAGTAGAGCACTGCTCCTGGAGTTAGAAGGACCTGAGTTCAAATCGGGCCTCAGACACTTAACACAGAAACTAGTTAAGTCACTTAACCCTAACTGCCCTCCGAAAAGAAAGCATTCTTAGATGAGCTCAAAAAGAACTTTGAAAACCAAATTAGAGAGACAGAAGATAAAATGAGTAATTCTTTTAAAATCAAAATTAGAAAACATCACAATGAAGAAAAGAGTTCCTTAAAAAGAAAAATATGTGAAATGGAAAAGGAGCTTCAAAAACTAACCAAGGAAAATAATTCGCTAAAAACTAGAATCAACCAAACTGAAGCAAATAACTCTATGAGGAACAAAGAATCAGTCAAACAAAACATCAAAAATGAAAAATTAGAAAAAAGAGGTAACATATCTCAATGAAAAAATAACTGACCTGGAAAACAGATCCAGGAGAGATAATCTGAGAATCATAGGTCCACCAGAAAATCATGATGAAAAAATGATCCTGGAAAACATCTTCCAAGAGCTCATCAATGAAAACTGCCCTGAGATACTAGAACCAGAGGGTAAAATAGAAATTGAGAGAATCCACTGGTTTCCTCCTGAAAGAGATCCCAAATTGAAAAGTCCTTGAAATGTTGTGGCCAAATTCTAGAACTATGAGGTAAAGGATAAAATAGTACAAGCAGCCAGAAGGAAACAATTCAAATATCTTGGAAACACAGTGAGGATTGCACAGGACCTGGCAGCTTCTACACTGAAAGATCTGAGGAACTGGAATATGATTTTTCTCAAGGCAAAAGAACTCAAGTTACAACCAAGGATCACCTATCCAGCAAAACTGAATATATTCTTCCAGGCAAGGAGATGGCAATTCAATGATATAATGGATTTCCAGACCTTCCTGATGAAAAAGCCAGAGCTCAATGGAAAATTCAACCTCGCAAGAGAGACACAGAAAGAAACAAGGAGCAGATGGACTTCATATTTACCTGGAGAAGCTTATACGAACTGATGCTGAATGAGAAGAGCAGAACCAGGAGAAATTTTTATACAACTGCAGACACAACATACGTGTGATGACCAACTTTTCTTTCCCAGTGTTCATTCCATCTGATACAATCCTTCTTTATAAGCTGACTAATGTCTAATGTGAAAGTATTTGCAGATTCTATACTTGATTGTATGCCACCATGGGGAGGGGGAGGGAAAGGAGGGGGAGAAAATTTGAAACTCAAGAAATTGTGGAACTAAATCTTGCAAACTAAAAGTAAAAAAGCAAATTAATAAAGACCAAAAATATTTTAAAAAAGGAGAAAAATACTGGGATAGGTGGAAGCAGTCAATATGATGAACTTATGGCACTACATCCAGCCATCAAAACAGAACAAGGAGGACAGTGTCATAATTCACCGATTCAAGGGTGGTAGCTAATGGGTTAGCTACATGGGTGCCCATGTGGAAAAATCAAAATTGGGAAATTCATGGTAAAAAAAGTCTGGGGCAAAGAATTATGAGAAGATATATGGGACATGTCTGTAGTTTATTAATTTGTCAGTTTTTCATGTAGATGTTCACTTGGCCCTCACCACTTCAGAATGTGAGTACAATGCACATGCTGAACAACTAGCAAAGACTGCAACTCAACATATTGTCCCTACTCTGACAACTGATGATCTGGTACTAGCAAAATGGGTCCACCAAATGGCCTGCCATTAAGGGGTCCAGGCCACACACTGCTGGACACAAGATCCGGGTATTAGTGTCTCGAATTTGTTGTTAAAACAAAAAGCAGAAGAATGTCATATATGTAAACTAGAAAAGGAACAAACTGTCCCTTAGGTAGTAACTGGGAAGATAGCAAGGGGAAAAGTCCCAGTTCAAATTTGGCAAACAGATTATACTGATCCTCTACCCCAAGATAAAGGATGCAGATTTATATGTACTTGTGCTGACACTCATTCAGGTGCACTAGTGGTTTGTCCTTATACAAATGCGACCCAGAAAAACACCTGTAAAACTCTAGCTCTCATAAGTCTATATTATGGAACCCCAATGCGTATTTTTTTTACTTTTTTTAAAAGCAATTGGGGTTAAGTAACTTGCTCAAGGTTACACTGGCTAGTTATTTATGTGTGGGTGCTAAGTAACTGAGGCCAGAACCCATCCCGGGTCCTCCCGACTCCAGGGCCAGCACTCTTACTCACTTCACCACCTAGCCACCCCAACCCCAATGCAGATTTAAAGTGACAATGGGTCATATTTCAAAGGTAATGAAATGAAGAGATATCATATATTAATATATAATAGATGTATCATATTCCATATTTCCCACAAATTGGGTTAATTGAAAGAATGAATGGATTATTGAAAGAATAGTTAAATAAATTAAATAGTTAAATAAATTAAAAAATTTTAAATAAATTAAATAATATTAAATAATAAATAAATTAATAATAATATTAATAATTAAATTAATAATAATATTAAATAATAAATAAATTAAAAATATTAAAAATAGTTAAATAGTTAAATAAATTAAATAGTTAAGTAAATTAAAATTCTAATAATTAGTATCAACATTGGAAAGATAATTTGTTCACTTCTTTATGTAATTTGAGTAATAGACCATTAGGAGAAAATATACCTCTAGCAGAATGATGACCCCAAATCTGCAAATTAGAAAACAGCAAACACATGGGATCCCAAATATTGAGTATTGGACCATGAAGCAAAATGTTCCATCACTGCATCTAGGAACACCTGGTTCGGCAGGATATGATTTACATTGTTCGGAAGACTTTTGGTTAGATAGAAAAGAAATAAGAAACATCTCTATTGGAATATGTATGAAAATCCCTAAAACATCATTTTGGGTAGATATTACCTAACTCAGGTTTAACGGCTTGAGGAATACATGTATTGGCTGGAGTTATAGATTCTTATTGTCAAGGAGAAATTATTGTGACATTGCAAAATTTCTACTAATAGAATAAAATTGAGAGCTAAAGTATGAGTAAAATGGAAGCCAGATGATGTTCTAAAGGCTGTGGAGATTATAGCACATGGGAAAGACAATACCTTAGCTGTTTGTTCAGGAGAAGATGATTATCAAATTCTATTCTTAATTCATATATTCTACTGTGAACGAGGCTATGAAAGTGAGTTCATGGACTATAGAAGCACAGATGACTCTATATTTGTTTCTTTTTGTCTGTTAAACTTGTTCACGAGATTTGTTTCCTGCAGGCTTAGTACTCTTCACCTGTAGACGCCTGATCACTTAAGCCAGATGCCATCCCCTATTCATGTGATGTTCCACCCCTGGACCTGGTGTCAACCAAGCTCCAGATGCCAGCTAAAGAAATAACCTTTGGAATGGGACCTCTTGGGGCAGGGGCTACTCTATGTCCAATTTCAGCTGTAAATAGCTAAGGAAAAGAGATCTTCACCCCTTACCTCGAGATTCTGAGCCCCATTTATTCAAGGGGGGAAAGACAAGGTGCTTCTGCCCAAGCCCACACCCTAAGATATTATTTTATGTGCTTATTTTCTATTATCCCTGTTATATTGTTGCAAAGTTCTAATTGACACCAGTTATCCCACTAGTTACCCCTAAAGTTCCATTAAACTACGTAATGAAATATACTGTTAATGAATTTTTGCTATGTAAGGGACATGAAAGATCTTGGGGCCAAATGTAATGGTAATGGGAATCTGAAGATCTTCCCTGCCCTTTAATAAGCCTAAGGGAATCTGAAGACCTTGTCTGCTTTAACAATATACTCTGCCCACTTATAGGCTGAATGTAATCACATAGAGCCTCTGCTTTGATATATACTCTGCCCCCTAATAGGCCGAATGTAGTGACATGGAGCCTGTGGTGGGAGGAGTTTGCTGAAGCGTGGAGCAGAGCCCACAGGAAGCTGGGAGTCAGAGCTAGCTAGACTGGGAGGAGGAGAGAACATGTCCCAGGGAATCAGTCAGGCTTGTGAGTAAAAGTACTGGTTTGTGGGAAGGCTAAAAGATAGTGTGGCTCTCTGTGCTGTTGTGGCTTTTTAACTTCTTTGCTACTATGATGGAATCAGCTTACAAGCTTTGGGATTTGGTTTTTTGGTGTCTGAATAAATGTTTTGGCTCTGTCCTCTATATAGAGAGTTTGTTATATTTTTTAATTGACCATCATGTAGGTTATTTATAGTGATTGTGGGCACTGTGAATATTGCATTGGTGCCACAGCATTCCTGACTCTCCCTCACCACAAATATATTTGTCACCAAATCTTGCCAATTTTTACTGCTATAATATTTCTCATCTTTAACCCCTTTTCACTGCTCACATGGTGACAATCTTAGATCAGGTCCTCATTATCAATCACCAGGACTATACCATTTCCAGGCAACAGTCTCCTAGATTCATCTCTTCTTACTATGATCCATTTTCCACCTAGCTGGCAAAGTGATTTTTATCAAACCATATTCTGACCATATAAGTAAACTAAAACAAAACAAAACAAAACCCCAAAACTCAAGTACTAATAATTTCCTCTAGGATCAAATAAACTCTTTTGTTTAGAATTTAAAGCCCTTCATAATCTAGCCTCCAATCTATCTAAATATACATTATGCCCCTCCTGCAGTCTACAATCCAGTTACCTTGCCTTCTTGTAATTCAAAAACAACTCTATCTCCCATCTCCATTGTCTTTGCTCTAACTGTCCCCCCTACCTAGAATATACTTCTTTCTCGCCTTTGCATCTTAGAATCTCTATTTTTCCCCTTAAATACTCACTTGAAGAACCACTTTTTGTGTAAAGTATTTCCTGAATCCCCCAACTTATATTTTCCTCTCCAAGCTTTTATATTTTTGTCTGTGTGTGTGTGTGAGTATAAAGTGTGCATATGTCTATGTACATGTGTTTCTATGTGCATGGATATACACACTTAGACCCACACAAGCTCTCTGCAAGAGAATAGAAATCATGGCAATGATGTTTTCATTTTTATTTTTGTAGTCCTAGCACCTTTGTACAGTGCCTGAGAGTCTTCCCCTCATAGTTTGATTTTTTTTCCAAATGGGCCATCCCTGGATTCCCTTTTTAAAGAGGTCTATTCACTGGATGGGTGCTGCCTCACTCAAAGTGAGAACTTGAAAAGACCTTAGCTTAAAAGGGCCAAGGTCTCCCACTGTATCCTGGGCCATCTTCAGTCATCCTTAATATATCTGAAGGATATCTGGCCCCTGAACCCAAATGGCTCTGGAAAATAAAGTGAGGCTGGTGAACTTTGCACAGCCCTCTCTCATTCAAATCAAATTCACTTGCAAGTCATCCATCATCTCACTGATGTCATGGTCCCCTTAGAAAATGAAGGACAAACCACAACTCACAGTTTATAGCATCTAGTGGTAATGATATTCAAAGTCTTTCATATAATCTTTACTTTCTATTTCAAGCATTTGTCTTTTCAAAGAAAACTATGATTTCTTTAGGGATAGAAGAAAATGAAAGTGAGGAGAATCTGGTTACTCAAAAGTATCACTGTTTTTCTTTAACTTTGGTCAAGGATTCTCTCTTCTTAACTTCATAAGCACACTGTTAGCATTCCTTCTATAGGCATGTTCACATATAATTATAACATAAACTATCAAATAACATTTCCTCTATGTTGAAAATATTTATTATCACAAAGCTAACTCTTAGCATTATCAGGTTGAGACCATTAGAAATGGTAGTGCTTACAATATAGACAAGGAATACCTACATTTTCTCAAGCAAAAGACTACTTATACTATGTGTATGTGTGTTTATATGCATGTATGTATGTGTGGTGTGGTGTATGGAAAAGCAAGTATATGTAAGGTGGGGGCTTTCAGAAGATTTCTAAGAAAGAGGGACAATAGTAGGCATTAAGTGTTTACTTCAAATCGAGCATTAAAAACCCTACTACTTTAGAAGTTTTACATAATTTTTAGAGACCTGTTAGAAAATTAGTTGGGCAGTTTTGAATGATTTACTAATACTTCATTTACTGATACCAACAAGAATTGCTTTTATTGAACAACTTGTTTATTTTTCTCCTAATACACTAAAATGTTTCTGCTTTTATTATTTTTTTTAATCATGATTAATAATAAAAACTGATACCTTACATTTATCTGGCCATCTTTACCCAAAAGGAGTTCAGATAGCTAGATGCATTTTGTCTAATCTTGCTGAAGACATGGGAATAAACTGCTCAATCTTTGGAGTTGCAAACTCATTTTGTCCAGTTTTCCCAGTGCTACTAAATGGGAAATTGCCATTAATGTCCTTCCAAAAACAATTTATTCTTTTCTCCTTGATAGTGTCAGGCCCATTATCTATCTCATAGACAGAATTTCATATATTGAGGATATAATTTGCAGTAATCTGAAATGTAAGGCTGGCAATTTCATTTTAACAATTAGGATGGCAATTTATCTACTAAAGGGTTTTTACTAGGATATGCTGCTTGAATACAATGTAGTCTTTTCCCTTTAACAGGGAATCTTAGAATTTTTAGACATAGAAAGGGCCTTAGAAAACAAAAGCTATCAGAATCCAAGGCATCTCTGAGGACATCTAGTCTACCACCCTTATTTTACAAATAAGAAAACTGAGGCCCAATGAGGTTAAACTACTTGTTCAAGTTTATACAAGTGGCGATCTTGCTCCTCTGACTCCAAATCTAATATGCCCTCCATTTTGTCAGGCTTCCTCTTCTACTTTAACTCTGAATTTGCAGCTCAAACAATTTATTGTTTTGATGTTTTGCTGTTGTTCCATCATTTTTCATTTGACCTTATTTGGGGTTTTCTTGGCAGAGATACTAAAATGGTTTGCCATTTCCTTCTCCAACTCCTTTAACATATGAGGAAACTGAGGCAAAAAACTGAGGCAAACAGAAATTTGCCCAGGGTCACACAGTATCTGAGATCAGATCTGAACTCTAATAAATGATAATTGATGTTCTATAATTAATAACTCACATTTTAAAACACATTGAAGTTTCTGAAACATTTTGCAAATATTAAGTCATTTTATTTTCATGACACGTCTTGGAGGTAGGTGCAGTTATTCTCCCCGTTTTACAGATGAGGAAACTGAGGCACGGATTACGTGATTTTCCCTGGGTTATAAAACTAGGAAATATCTGAAACTGAATTTGAAATCAGGTCTTCCTGATTCCAGCTCCAGTACTTTAGATACTTCGTGCAGCACTAGGTATACAACAATGATGGTGAAACAGTGCCTGTCCTCAAAGAGCTTACATTCTATTGGAAGAGAAATCCTGTACATATATAGGTATATGCAGAATCTACACCAAAGTTTAACAAGTTTTAGTAATAAAAGCATTAGCAGCTTGAGGGATGAGAAAAGATGCCACGTGAAGGTGGCTCTTAAGCTGAATTTTGAAAAAGATTATTGATCCGAAGAGGCAGAAGTGGAAGAAAAAAGAGAATTCCAATCATGGCGAACTGGCAATAGAAAGGCATGTAGAAGAGAGATGAACTGCCATGAGAGAGGAGCATCAGGTAATGTCTGATCTATGTAACAAACTATTGCTGATTCGCTCCCACAAATAGAGACTTAATAATGCTTTTTGGTGGGGTTTTTTGGGTTTTAAGGTTTGTTTTTTTTTTTGTAAAAATTTAAACTGATCATTTTATAAATGCTCAAACACTGGAAAATTTTGTTGAAAAAAGTCTACGGTATAATTCAACACTGACTCATGAGCAGAATCTTCTCAGTTTCTGTGTTGATTTTTTAAAAAGACCAATCTTGCCCACTCAGGCAAGTTTTATCTAATACAGTCAGTTATTCAATCAATAACACTTTATCAATAACACAATAAGTATTTATTATGTTCCAATAACCATGCTAAGTGTTAGGGATAATTTCTGCTCTTACATTTTAATGGGGGAAACAACATAAATAACAATGTATGTTCAAGGTGTATACAGTGTAAATGGAAGGCAATCTTAGAGAGAAGGTACTAGCAGTGGTACAGGAGGGATTGTGGGAAAGAAGGGGTTGACCAGGAGAGGTCCCTTATAAGAGATAGGATTTGAGTTTGAGTCTTAAAGGAAGACAGGAGGTTATAGTGAGGAGCACTCCAGGCATACTGAATAGATAGTAATAAAGGGAGGAAGAGGAGGAGGTCATTGTTGTTAGATCATAAAGTATGTGAAAGAAAGCCAAGCATTAAAAATGTTAGGAATAGATATAATGTCTCTAATGCTAGACCTGGATAAAACTGAGCTCAAATTTGCCCTCAGACCCTTATTTTGTGATCCCAAGACAACCTCTGTCCATCTCATTTTTCTGATCGGCAAAATGGTGATTAAAATATCATTTACTTCCCAGATTGTGGGGATGATAAAATGAGACATATATTTGTAAAATGTTTTAGAATCATTTTATCAATTATTACTACCTAAATATTACTAAGTATTAAGTGCCAATATTTAATGTATTATATAATTTGTTAATATTAATATATTATTTATTATATTAATTATCAATTATATATTGCTATTTAAAAGTCAGTGTTAGCTATTACTATTATCCTCATAATTATTAATAAAGACTTGAAAAAAAGAAAGTATCCAGGTTTTTTTTTAAAGCAATTGGGGTTAAGTAACTTGCTCAAGGTTACACGGCTAGTTATTATTTGTGTGTGGGTGCTCATTTTCTGAGGCCGGATTTGATCTCGGGTCATCCCAACTCCAAGGCCGGCGCTCTTACTCACTGCGCCACCTAGCCGCCCCAAGTATCCAGGTTTTAAAGGACTTTAAATGATAAAGAGAAGATTTTATATTTGATCCTGGATATAACTGGGAATTACTGGACCTCTTTTGGGGGTGGTCAATGGGACACAACAAAATAGTCTAACTTTAACTTAGGGAAAATAATTTTGTAGTTGAATAGAAGACAAATAGAAGAGGAGAAAGATATGAGTCAGAAAAATCAACTAGAAGGCTATGACAATAGACTAATCAACAGATAACAGGGACCTGGCCTCAGGATGGTACCTATTGTCAGTGAAGAAAAAGAAATGCAAAGGCACAACCAACAAGCTTTGACAACATATTGACTATATGGGGGTGAGTGTGAGTCAGAAGAGCAGAAATGGTGGTTGCATGGCAAAGGGAAAGGTAGAACAATAAAAAGTGTTATTAGATACAGTAATTTTGAGGTTCGTAAATAAAGAGGTAAAACATCTATGGCTGATGGCAAAAACAAGGCTATCTCTGTGTGCAGCTGAGACAGAGTAAAGGAGCAGATCAAGGGAACTGAGTAGACTGGGGGACTGGGAAGCATGGGCACTTAAGGGAACAAGCAACACTATGTTGAATTCTCCTAGTATGAGCGAAGGACTTGTGGTAGAAGGACTCTGAGGTAAGTCCCCTTTAACTACCTCCCTCTAAGACCACCTCTAATATGTCTTGTTTGTACATAGTTGCTGTCTCCCCCATTAGACTGTAAGTTTCTTGACGGCAGCTACTGTTCCTACCTTTCTTTGTATCTCCAGCTCTTAGTGTAATACCTGGCATAGAGTAAGTTATTTAAGAAATGTTCATTGACTTGAACTCATTGAGAAAGAAAGAAAAATATCCTGGGGACTGACAGATAATGGCCATTAGAACTTTACTTCAGAGATAAATTTAAACAGTGAGAGCCTCTAAGGAAAAGATAATGTTGGGTAATGGTGGTAGAAGTAGAGTCCTATAGTAGCAATAGGGGTAAAGGTTTTTTTTTGACCATGACCAGTTCACTGGGGGTTCTAAGTGAAAGCTTAACCAATATTAGGAAGGGTAACCAGGGATGTCACAGTATCAGGAGGAAGCCAGGTATCAGTAAGTGCTTGAAGAAGAAACAAAAAGGTTTGAAAGAAAATCAAGTTTGTTATGTTATGATGTACTAAATAAAATCTTTTTACCAAGAAAAAAGAATTTACATCAGATACTGAAACTAGTAATATTTTTACCCTGAATTAGACCTTCACATCTTTAATGCTACTGTATTCTTAAGATAATAATTATGTAGTTTTTTTTATATGAAGCAATGGATAAAATTTTCCTCTGTTTTATGCTTGGCACATCCAATTTAAAATGATTAATCTTTTCACAGGAAAAAAATGGACTTCTTTCAATGTTTACCAAGGCAGTGATTTTCAAGAGGTAAGGAGAAGAAAGATATGGGCAGGCAACAAGCAGTGCTATAGCATAAAAGTTTCTCAAAAATTTCTGTGAAAAATCACATTCTTGTATGACAGATCATATTTTGAAATATTAAGGAAACATCATTTAAAGAAATTCTGCTATGACTTTTCTGTAAATAATTACTCCTTAATTTATTTTATGATTAAAACAGATTTTTTTCTTTTATACTATTAGGATTAATTAAAGTGAATTATACATGTGCAGGTAATGGTAAGTGACCTGGGACATTTTTATAACAGTATTCTTTCCCTCAATGGGAGTGGCATTGAACATTCTAGTCCCCAATGTGCTATCTGAGAAGCAAACATAAAGTAAAGAAAATAAAGATAGGGAAAGTAATTTGGATCAGACCAAACATATACTGAGGAATGCTAAGTAAAAGGTGAAATAATTTTGAGGGTGTCAAGGGAATAGTTATTAATATATCTGAAAGAGGGGATGATAACTGCAAAATTGGAACAAAATCAAAGATAGTTTTACTACTGAAAATAACAGGGGATTGAGAGGACATAACTAACTAGTGACATAACTAACTATGCTTGCTCCTTTTAGCTCTATAGAATCTTTATAATATGATCTGCACATACAGAGGAAAGCCTTGATGAAAATAAGAGAAGGGAACAGGTACTTTTCCACAAACAATATTGGACCACAGCTTTATATTCACAAATTTGATCAAAAGCTACAAAGTATAAAAGATTCCAGTGTACTTACTGTTTATTCATTCTATTAAAATTTTTATAAAAAGCACTTGACAAGCATATATTAAGTGTTTAATATCTGTCAGTCATTATGACAAGTGCCAGAGATTCAAAGAAAGGAAATAATAAGGTTCCTACCCTCAAGGAACTCACATTCTAAGAGGGAAGAGAATTTGAAAATTATTATGTTCATACAAGATATATATGGTACAAATGGAATATATTATTAGAGGGAGAGCATTAGCATTAGCTCAAGCTGAAAGGGACCTTAAAAAGCTTCCCTTTATTCTGTAAATCAGGATTCCTTTGGTTTAGGGAACAAAGGTGGGGCAGCTATCTCCAGAAAATTACTATTAAAATGAATATTACTGAAAAACAGGATACTGTTCCAACTCTTCTCCCACAAGCACATTAGAATGAATTGGTGAATCACACTAATGAATTGATATCTTGGAAGATATGCAGTACTGGGACTGAAATGAAAGATATAGGACAGAGGAGTTTGATTAGTGGTGAAGGGATGAAGAAGAAAGTGATAACATTGAAAATATGCAAGTCGTCTATAGTCAGGATGATGGTAAGGAGGTAGCATATGAGCGGTAGATCAGAAAGATGGATGAACTCATCCATTGGAGAATGGCTGAACAAGCTGTGGTATATGATAGTGATGGAATACTATGGTGCTATAAGAAATTATAAGCAAGATACTCTCAGAAAAAGGTAGAAGGACTTACATGACCTGATGCAAAGTGAATTGAGCAGAACCAGGAGACCATTGTACACAGTAACAGCAATTATTGTACCATGCTCAACTATGAATAAATTAACTGTTCTCAGCAATACAATACAATGATCCAAGACAATTCTGAAGGGCTTATGATAAAAAATGCTGTCTACCTCCAGAGAAAGAACTGATAAGAGTCTGAATGCAGAGCAAAGCATACTTTTTAAACTTTTTTTCTTTGTGTGTGTGTGATTTTTCTTTGGCAACACGACTAATACAAAAATAAGTTTTGTATGATTACACATGCAATCTATATCTAATTGTTTGCTATCTCAGGGATGGAGAAGTAGAGGGAAGATGATGATTTGGAACTCAAAATTAAAAAAAAAATTTAAAATTGTTTTTATGATGTAATTTGAAAAAAGTTTCAAAAATTTCAAAAAAAGAAAGAGGCATAGAATACTAGTGTGGATGTCTCAGAGGAGAAATTATAAATGTCAAGGCACATTGAGAGATATGTGGAAAATCTGAAACACTAGATGGTAAGGTGCTGAAAATACATACTACTTTATAATGCTGTTTCAACCTGGGCTTAGTAAAGAAAATGCATAGAAGAATGTAAAGACAATTCTTAAGGTCTAAGACATGGGATATTTTCCTACAAAACTTCTAATAGGGGAATGACATTCTAACAATCTTTCAAGCAAAACTTGACTAAAGCTTTTAAAATTGATAGTCTATTATAGTTTCCATAAGGATACTTAAAAGACTAACTCTCAAGTATTAAAAAAAAATCTTAATTTCAAGAGAAACCTAGCTTGAATTCACTTACTCATATATATGAATTTTTATCTGTGTGTATATATCACAAAGATGTTAATGAGATACAAATATGTATATTCCTATATAATTCATTTTCTTAACATCTTAGTTACTTAAGTAAATGGAAGGTTGTAACTATGTATATAAATGTTTTGTTGAATATTAATTTACCTTATGTAGGCAATTTAAAATTCAGGAGGAAAACCAATAAAAATGTGATTCTTTTTTCTTGGCTTGGCATAAACATGGGTGAATAGGCATATAGATTGATTATGGTGCTGAACTATTTGCATTTATAATTGCTTTGTGTTTTTTAAATGACTATTTTCTAAACCAAGCATGTCCTATATGCCCCCAAAATGAAACTCCAGTAACAGCAAACATTAAAAAACAAAGGGCTTGATGTGTATGATGATGATGATGTCCTATTGCTAAGAGCATTAAGATGTTTTTCTAGTGGTGGCATTACAGTGTCCCCTGATTCACCTCTGCTCTCCTGTCCAATCCCCTGAGGCCAGCACATAATGTGTCAATAGCTGGCTAAGGATAAAAGCAGAGTTTGTGGTCACACACTGTGATTTTACAGTAAGCCTAACTAGTTTATATGGGAATAGAAGCCACAAAGTTACTAGCAATTCTCTAAGAAATTACATAAAGAAAATGGAATAATTGCCTTATCTTGTCCTCAGTGAAATAAAAACGAATCTTTTACCTTGGAATAACAGCAATGTGATATGTACAACAGAAGCATGACCATGATGTATATCAATAAATTATTTACCTTCAATAGTCTTCAAAGTTCCTCAAACTTTCTCTCCTATGTGCTACAAATAAAGAATTATATCTCTATATATTCATATAAAGATAGAATATATCCAATATATAGAATATATATAGAATACATCCTACATAGAGAGCATATTTATAAATGTGGATATATAGAATAATTCTATATGTGACTAGATCTTTATCTAGTTCTATGTTATCTAGTTTATATGTTCTCTATACACAACTTATTTTGTAGCACAATGGTTTGTTATAAGTTTATACACACATACATTATATAATGTGTGTGTGTATGTGTGTGTGTGAGTGTGACCCATCCATCATTTTCTTTGTTTCACAGGTTGTTTGTATCTTCAGTGGTATATCTGTGAACTAAGAGGAGACAGGTCACCAAACATGAGCTTATAGGAAGCTATGAACAAAAGTTGCAAAGCATACGCAGGCATGGGTATGCTGTAATGTTACTACTAAAGTATATATCCCACACAGATAAGGTTAAAGATCCATTGGAGTAAATGTAGCTTGACTACCTAAGCAAACCAGTATCTTATCAGAAACACCCAGTGATTAGGTGGACAGGCTGAGGTATTACATGGTGTAATAGCAAGCTAAGTAGTACTTTGCTGTTTGTTTCAGCTATTCAAATACCTTGGAGCTTTGCCTTTGATTGTATCAAGTCTTTGTTGGAAATACTGTTGCCCTTAAAATAGGCCTAAGGGAGTTTGGACACCTTCCTTGCCCTTTTTTTTTTTTTTTTTTGGTCTTTTTGGAGTGGGGAAGGCAGGGCAATTGGGGTTAAGTGACTTGACCTAGGTCACACAGCTAGTTAAATGTCAAGTGTCTGAGGCCACATTTGAACTCAGGTCCTCCTGACTTCAGGGCCAGTTCTCTCTTCACTATGCTGGGACCAGGCAGAACTAAGGAGAATGCTTGTGATTTCGACACTCCATAGCACTCTGTCTATTGGTCTATCAGACAAAAGCCTTGTCTGTTGATTTTAGACAGAAGTACTGAAGGGGACTTTCCTGCTGTTACAGAAGCCCTGGGACTTTACTGTTGATTTGTGTTTGATTTCACTGACAGAAGCCTTGTGGTTGATTTTTGTTACTTTGTAGACAGAAAGTGAATTGAGATGATGATGCCAGCAGGCAAGCTTGTAAATATTGTAGCTCTGTTAAGCTTTGTCTTCCTAGAAAAAGAAACTTCAAAGAACTTGGAGTGGAGCAGTCCTAGTAAGCTGAGGTATGAAAAATGAGCAGAAAACTGTATACATGTTAATCTAGGCAAGAGTCCAGGAAAGAGCTAGAAGACTGGTGAATTCAGGCAACAGCTGGGAGCAGCCAGGTCGTGGAAGAGCTGCTATGGGCTTTAGAAGTCAGCCTTGAGTTAAGATGAAAGAGGACTTTACTTGGGTACTCTATATTGACTAATGAGATTGTGACTTACTGAATGATGTGTTTTGTTTAAGACTATGTGGCCACCTTAGTAATAAGTTGTTATGTTATATTGTTGTGAATACTGTGCTTCAATTTCTTGAATGTTTTGCTTTAGTTTATTGCTGAATAAATAAAGAGTTCACCATACTATGTAATTAGACCCTTAAAGTTCACAGCAGCAGTCCTCAGGAGAGTTGCTTGTGATTGACTTTACACATAGTAAGTGTAAATACATCACTGAAAATAAAGTGTCAAAATAAATGTAGTTATACATTTTAGGCAACTCAACAGCATCCACCATTTTTGAAACCATTCAATGTTTTAGGAATTTTTGTTGAATATACATACACAGTGGACTGTTTTTAGGAAAACGAATAAACTCTAAAAGATGTTTTCAACTTAGTGGCTTCTAATGCATATACCAAAAGGAAAAGAGACACTATCCCTAAAACAATACAGTTGAAAAATATCAGTGAAAACAAACTGTCAAATTATTAAACTCCACTGTGTTCTACTGGTGTAGCTAGGTGACACAATGGATAGAGCTCTAGGCCTGGAGTCAGGAAGACCTGAGTTCAAATCTAACTTCAGAAACTTACTAGTTGTGTAGGGGCGGCTAGGTGGCACAGTGAGTAGAGTGTCGGCCCTGGAGTCAGAAGGACCTGAGTTCGGATCCAGCCTCAGACACTTAACGCACACACAAACAACAACAACAACAACAAAAAAAAAACATAGCCGTGTGACCTTGGGCAAGTTACTTAACCCTAATTGCCCTCCAAAAAAAAAAATAAACTTACTAGTTGTGTGACTCTGGGCAAGTCATTTATCCCTATTTGCCTCAGTTTCCCCATATGTAAAATGTGCTGGAGAAGGAAATGGCAAACCACTCTAGGATCTTTGCCAAGAAAACCCCAAATGGGGTCATGTAGAATTGGACATGACTGAAATGATGGAACAACAACAAAATACGTTCTAGTATAGTACTATCACTCTGAAGAAATGCAGTTGTTTCCAAGCAATTATGGTGAAATAAACACACCACCACTTGAAGAACAAAAATGACAAATCATTCCCATACATTGTCTCTAACTATAAACCATTAGCAGAATAAGTAGCAAAACACATTATTAATCAGGGAGATTGAACTACACAGTAGATGAGATAAGTGTTACAAGTAGAAAAAAACATGAGAAAGATGTTTTGTTGTTGTTAATATAACAAAAGCACAACTTCTGTAAAATCTATCCTTTATTTTAAGCAACTTAAGCACCTGTCAAAAATCTTTCTAAAGATTGTATGTATATTTATTGAATGGTGGTGAGGAAGAGAAAGAATAGGAAAATGATTCTAAATAAGGAACAGAAATACAAGGTTTCTCTGTCATATGGAAGGATGAAAGTTGAACACAATCTGAGAGGTAAAAAATCCTGACCCCCTAAGTCTTTGAGTTAATGACTTGACTGTTGGAATTTGTGTTCCTCTCATCTATCTCAGGAATTAAATACTTTTAGGTGATAGAACTGATGTGTTGATCAATAAAAAGACAACAATCATTTAAACTGTGAGTTCAGGGCAATTTCAAGAATCTGCATTAACCAAGCCAGGGTGACTAGACGAGAATCGATTGATCTGCAGTTGCCTTACTTAGTGAGAAGCATAAATGAGATATGGCCAAATTTTCAACACCAATGAATATAGATTAAAGAAAAAAATAAAATCAATGAAAAGCATGGGTTTTGGAAACTGTACAACCCCAGTATCTTTGAAAACATAATACTAAGCACAATCTGGGCAAGTAAACAGATGCTCACTTTCATTTCTATTCTTTCTTCTATTTATCATATCCGCTTGGGGAGCACTTTCTTGTGTTTGATTACATGAGTGTTTTATAAATCTCCAGATGTGTTCATCTGTTTTTGTCTACTCTGTAGCTTTGTGTTTAAAATCCCTTTTACCACCCTAATCAGTGTTCTTATATCCCCAAAGAGCAAATGAATTCTTGGGATTTTAAAATACTCCACTTAGCTTTAGGGTATTATGGCTACAATTTCCAAACTAACCACTTCAACTAGATCTTCTATCCTTTCAAGAAATAATCAGTCTCATTATGGTCTAACATACAACTAATCTCCTTAAAGGGAACATCTACTTTTTAACAGCAACAAAAGGGTAATGTATGACAGGTAAGACTGAAATAAGTTTACTGTTAGTTAATTTTGAATGTCTATTGAGAAAATTTAACTTTCCTAATGGAAAACAGTCTGCCTTCTATTTAAGTCAGGAACCCAATCCAGTGTTTTAAATAAATAAAAGATATGTCACCTACATCAGGAGGCCTCTAGAATGATTCTCTACAGTCAGTCATGTATGGAATTTAAAATGTTCAAGAGACATGATTTCTGGGTAACAATCATTTTATTAATAATACCAGCATGTTTATTTAAAAAAAGCATAATCATTTAATTGTGTCTCTCTTAGAGACAATCATGGTGGCAGGCTCATTAAGCCCAATAGAAAAGAGGTATTCCTGATCAACTCTGATTGGTTCACAATTAATGAGAGAATGAATATTACAATGGAGGTCTAAAACTGTTCAAATGAACTCTGATTATGTTATTTACTTCTAACTTACCCCCAGGCCTTGGGCAAATTATTCAAAGAATTTATCCCCACCTAAATCTAATTATCAGTAATGTCCTTGAAGAGACTGAATTTTTAAAATCAGGACTTTAGAAAAAGAGGGGGAACTCTGGATCTCCCTAAATCACTGGTTATTAATAATCATTTCTCTCACATGACTTTTCCCCTTAGACTTAGACGCAGCATATAATTTGATCCTGTCTGATGCTCTTATTAGGCAGTGCTTTACATTTTGTATTATATGTATTTCTGTAAAGTCCTATAACTTCATTAAGAATTGAGAATGGACCTGTCATTTCATTGGTATAGGGAACTCCCAGGTTCTACCTGTTCTACTTTCTACCAATAACATTCAGCACCTTCTCTATTCCGTTACTTGATCCACTATTCATATACTAACCTATCCAACCATCTATTTACACAGTGTGTATGTGTGTATATACATTTGCACACATATACAGAAATATATACATACATAGGTATTTATAGGTATATGGATATTCATATTCTTAAAAATGTACCTTTAAAATGAACAAAAAACAAAAATGACAATTTACTTAAATTTAATATATTCTAGTTTCATATTATTATATTACTCTGAAGAAATATGGTTGTTTAAAATCAATTATGGTGAAATAAAGATATTACCACCTTTTTGAAGAGAAAGGGCAAATCATTTCCCCAATGAGTGATACTCCACAGAGGCATAGACCATGCCTTTTCTAAATTCTACATCTTCCTAACAACCCTCCACCATTCTTTAGACATAGTAGTTACCTAATACATATTTACTGGATTTTCTGTAGGGCTTGACTATTAAGGAAAATGCTAAAAGAAGGATATAACTGTTGGAGCAAGATCCAGGAAGAGGTAAGGAGAGGATGAGATCAACAGGTTAGGAACCCTCTTTTCTTGGATACTAAAGTGTAGTGCAATTTAGAAGCACTGAGAATGACTAACCTCTTGAAAATCCTTTGAATTTCAGCAAAAACATAATTTGTGATTTCCCAGGAATGCTCATGGAGTTCAGCTTAGTTTAGAAAAGTTGGTTCAAACTTTCATAATGCTAGTGTAATCAGGGTTGTCCATTAGTCTGTATTTGAGCAAGTTAGCTCAAGAATAAAGAAAAGGGTCCTCCTTCTCTAACTCTAAATATTATAATCTTATTTTTGTTCCACACTCACAGAATGTAACCCTGAGTCCTGGAAAACCAATAAAATCCATAAGAGAGTCAGTCATCTGTCAAAGAAAATGTTTAGTCAGTTCAACTCATAACTATTAAAAATGAGAGTAGACATTTATGTGGCATTTTGCATACATTAATTCATTTGATCCTCACAACTACCCAGTGAGGTAGGTATTATTATAATCCCTATTTTTCATATATATAAAAACTAAGACTCTGGGAGAATAAATGACTTGGCCATTGTCACATAGCTAGTAAATGCCAGGTTTGGAATTTGAACTCATCTCTCTCAACTGTAGGCACAATACTCATTCTATCACACTTCTCTACTAGAGAGGTAACCCCAAAAGTCTCATGTTTACAATGACAATGACGATGATAGAGATGATGATTGTTTGTTTTACAACAATAGGGCATATTTACAGTTTTCAAAGTGCTTTCACATTGGGCACAACTGGATAAGAAGAGGAAGCAAAAATGTTTTCCTGACATCTCCAGACTTTTTATTTAAATGTCTCTAGCAATTCCTCCATAATCCTAAAGCCTTGGATTAGCTCAGATACTCTCTCTGGTTTTATTGTCTCACTTTTTCTCTATGGCCAACTGTTTTTAGGAGAAAATCACTCTATCACAAATGTTTGATTTAAATGTCAACAGGTGTCTACTTCTATTGTCTTGAAGACCATGTATTTTATGTAAAACAGAAAGCAATCTAATTGGTCTTAAAATGCTTTTTATAGTGTTAGGGAAAGGCACAGCATGTAATTTCCATTCTTTTGTGATGGGATAGGACCATGTATCAAAAATGAACTAAAATTATCAAAATCTTCAATAGCAATATGGACACAGGAAATTTTTATAGCTCTAAATTCTGAAGGTAATTTTTTTCTTGAAGTAATGACACATATTAATTGTCAAGAAAACTATTCCTTATAATTCAAAGGTAAAGAGTTTAAATTCCTTACAGAACAAGCACAAATTTCATTTATGCAGATTGAGATATGTCAAATTCCTATTTAGGATATTTCAGCATTCCTTTGTTCTTTCCTATGAAAAGCAGATTTCTTTGGTTCTACTATCATATGTAAGATTTACATATAATTTTATGCCAGGATATAAAATACAGAGCATCACAGAATGAGGATTTATGGTCATTAACACTGGGAGCAAAAAAGAAAAAAAAACACTCAAATCTGGTCAGGTATAGATTCCATAATCTTTTTCTTTCCAATATGGTCTTTCATACATATATGTATGTATGTATGTATATATGTATATATATTTTAATGCATTTTATACCAAAAAATAATTACCTCACTAAAACTGGATTGACTTAAACCTCTGAGGTAAACAAAAATAAAAGATTATTAAAAATAGATGGCTCAGGACAAAATATGTAATTTGCTCTTGAACTCTAACACTGCAGTCAAGCAATTACTTTCAGAAGTAAAGAAACCACCCACCCAACAAGGGCTGGGGCTTTGTTCCTTATCTTCAAAGAACAAGCCACTTGCATCTGGATCAAATCCTTTAAACAATAATTGAGCAGCCAACATCAAAGCACTTTCATTTTTCCTTAGCTATTTAATTTAATTAGAGCTAATAAAGATATGAGTTTACAAGCTGGCTGCTGGGTGGAAAAAAATCCCTAAGAAACTCAGTCAAAAAATTAATGAATTGGATGTTAATATCCAGAAGATTCCTTGCTCCTGCACCCAGACCCCCTGGCCCATACCTGACAGGAGCTCCTCTACTCTGGGCAGGCTTTAGCAAAACTGTCACAGTATTATCAGTCTGATTCAGAGGTGTCTCCAATTCATATGCTGGCATCGAAGGTGCTGCAAAAGGAAACGGGGGGGGGGGCACTTATTATGTCTGAATTATCTGGTTAGAAATTTGAACAGTTTATTTTTTTAAGTCTTCTTTCCATAGCAAAGAGCACATAAAAAAAATACCGAGCTCTACAGCAAAGTGGTGGCCATCACCATGAAAAGACTTTATTTACATTTCCCCCACATGTATATCCAAAGAAAGCCAGGCAGAAGACATAATGGGTAAAGCATTTTGCATTCTTTTTTTCACACAGAAGTTCAAAATTAACTATATATAGTCCAAGTACAATTACTAAAATGTGTTAAGGCCATACAAATTAAATTTCAGTATACTTTTCTATAAATAATATTCTTCAGATATTGTGTCCAGATACCCAGAGTCCTCAGGGGGCTTGGAAGGGGTTGCTAAGTTTGAGGTATTGAGGCTATCAATTAAGTAAGGCAATTTTTCCCATACCCAAGTTCCTCTTACCAAGGATCTTCTAGAATACCATTTGGTTCTATTATGAGCACAGGCAGAAAACTCAAGACCTTTAAAATCTTTTTGGTAGTGATCTTTGTACTATTTACAAAGGAGACTGCTAGTTTCACGTGAGCTCATTCTGTGAAGGGATAATTAAAAAGGCATAGAGGGAAGATATGTCCATAGAAGAAAGCATTCAGTGATAAAGATCAGTAAAACATAAGCTCCAGGAGGGCAGGGGCTATCTCATTTTTAGTTTTATAGCCTGGTGCCTAGCACAGTGCTGGCACATAGTAAGTATCAATCAATGTTTCTTGAATTAAATTATTAAATTTTAGAACCACTACTTTTAAGTGTTTAACAAAAAATCTTGTGTCTTGTCCAGAAAAGCCATGGACTATTTCTTAGTCCTATTATATTTGGTTAGTGGTGTTTCTAGGAACTTTACCATGAAGTTTACATTCCCAAAGTCCTATTCAATTTATTCACTGTTTATCCTTTTCCCCTAACTCTGTCATGATCATTTTATATTAAATTTATAATCACATTTGAATTCAGATTCAAAACCTTTTTTGTTGGCCTATACAACATAAATTTATCCTTTGAGGGACAAATGATCAAAAAGAAACTTTCAGCTTGACCCCCACCAAAAGCCTGCTTACTATCAATTATCCACCAAAAGCTTAATAAAACCAGTAATGATGAGTAGGAATCAAACTAAAAACACTGTACTAGCTAATAATGTGGTATCATCTGATTGTGGTTTCCCTCCAAAATAAGAAATAGGAACCCAATTGCCTAAAAATTTTGAAAAATATCAAGAACTCTTCAGAGAAATGAACTCCATCACTGCTATATATCTCACAGCAGATGTCCAACTTAATTCCCCAAACAGTAATGAAAAAAATCAGTACAAAAAAGACTTCCCACATAGTTACACATCTCTGTAAACACATTTAAAATGTCTGGCCACTGAAGGGAGGTACAGCTGAATTTCCAGAGCTAAAAGTTAGAGGTAACTATGTCTTGGCTGCCAGTCTTCATCCTCCATCCTGCGTGTCTATTAAAGAAGGAATTACTCTGGGAGGTTGCTACCTTCTATAAGCAAACTCTATCCATATAAAAGAAAGGCATTTCTGCTGAGTTCTCAATCATCCATGGCTCATTACCGAAATTTTCCAGCACTGTCTCTGTGTTAATTCAGAATTGTATAAGGGATGAGTGAACACTGAACAGAACCCTCTGCCTCACTTCCAAAACCCTAAGACTAAATGCTGAAACAGCAGCAGACATTGTTGTACTCTCTTCATTTCTGTGCTTCCATGAATTATGAGTTACACAATTTTGAAAAGGTAATCTCCAGAGCCCCACAAATCTGACTGGACATCCAAAAATTTCAAACACTTCAAAATGTCTTTTTGTCTGGCCAGCGCTCTGAAAGAAGACTGTTTACTTAGCATCTGAAGGATGATACTGCTTTTGATGAAGGACACAGTCATTCACGTTCAATAATACCTGATATTTTTGTGGTAAATTGATTTGTTGCTGGAGGTCCAAAGCCCTTGGCCGTGCTTGCTCGGATAGTAAAAGAGTATGTGGTCCCCGGATACAGTCCAAAAAAAAGGAAATGAGTTTCATTCCCCAGCTTTGAAACTCTTCCACTTTGATTGGATAAATCTATTTCTGGGTCAAAGGAACTGACTGCCTTGTAGGTGATCTGCAAGAGAATGAGAATGTGATAAAATATCTTGAGCAGATGGACAAGATTGCATCTTTATCCAATAAACCCTTCTGATATATGCATTGTCAGACATTTTATGATAAGCTATCCTGCTCCCTTAGACTCTTCAAATCCTGAATCCAATGAAGGGACACATGAATTCAGCCAAGACAGTTATGAGTTACTACTTTTATAGACAGAGGAACTTGGGGCCAGATAGTTTATGGTGCTAAAAATGGGTTCAGACTTAAGTTAATACCTTGAATTTGTTTGCCTTCAAAATGTCTAAATCATGCTACTATTTGAACAAAAAATACAAGTAACCATACAAGAAAAGGACCTAATTTGTTTGTTGTTTCATTTCTAATCAATGCAGCTATTATTAGACTCTATGCCATAGGAGATGGTCATCTTTTGATAGCAAGAATAGTTTTAAATGCTCTGCCATAAAGAAAGCCAAGGCATTTGTACATGAAATTGATTGTTTCTTTTCAGTAATTCTGGCTATCAATCAAGACTGTAGGTTTTACTTTGGACTGAAATGTGAACTCATCCAAATGTATAGACAGACATAGAAAGAAAGTCCTTTATTAAAGTTCTACTCCGATGACTTACTGGTGTGGGGAAGTGACTCTAGGTAGAATGCCATCTGGTAAATCTGATGAACTAGAAATAGAGAGTCTTAACTATGAAGCCTTGTTCTACTATTCAAGGGCTCATCACTGAAAGTTTAGTCACCAGATGATGACTTCTTTTTTGCCTTGAAAATTCATGTCATTAAGGTAATGTGATTTGAACTGAGAGTTCAAATGGTATAAGGCATTGGACTTGAAGTCAGGTTCAAATCTCCCCTCAGACACTTAATAAATATATGTGGAGGGAATATCCATAGAGATGAGACAATAAATCTTTCAGAAATTGATGTGTGAAGAAAAGATGAGAGTCTTTAAATTTTGTCCTGTCAAATGCCACTCATTTTTTTTTAACTTAAACCTTCAAAATGAGTTCATCACACGTTCCAAAAACAAGAGTTTTCTGTGGTGATTGCTGACTTCTACTGGCTTTAATGACATAATTTCTAAATTAGGAACCGATTCAAAAGTTTTAAATTGCAAAACCAAGCACCTTTTCTTGCTCTTAAATTGGTAGACTCACTTGTAATTTATGTACATGAACACTAACACTGTTATTATACAAAGTGATAATTGACATTCTTTTTTTCTTATGTTTATACCATATCATTATAATTAAGAAGACCTCTGAAAGAATATTTAGATCGAATCAACTAAGCTTTAGCAAGAAAATGTTTGCTCTATACTTTAATCACAACCATGCTTGACATGATCAGACTGATAGAATATTCAAGATATTAACCCTTTGATGGATTTTACTCACAAAATATTCTCCATGCTTAAGTTGATCTCGTAAAAAAGATAAAAACAATGATGGTCTATTTCTTAGATCTCTATTGTTAGATGTCAGGAGAACCCATTAAACTAGACAACTGTGATTTTAGTATGTTTAACCTAATTCTAGTCAACATTTGATGGTACTGCCACCAACCAGCTAATATTGTCCCCTTACTTTCATTCTTGAACTAGCAGTCTGTGAGAACTGATTCCACTGACTCACTTTAAGTCTTCCTAATCTGGTTTACACCGTACAACACTCAACTCAAACCTTATTTCCGAAGGTCAAAAATGATTTTCTAGTTTCTAAATCTAGTTTTCTTTCCTCTGTTCTATTTGACATCTGCAATATTCAAGAGAGAGTTGGATCACCTTTCTTTTCATAAACTTTCTTTTCTCTTAGTTTCCACATTGTCACCAAATCCTATATTTCCTTCTATTTTTACAACAATTCCACTTCTATCTCCATTGTTAGTATATATATATTGTATTCCCTTTGAACAAGGCCATTAATTAAGGTTTAGTGCTAAATCCTTTGTTCTTTTTAATCTCATTCAAACAAAGTGCCTGATGCTAAATAAATATTTATTGATTATTGGGTGAACCAAAATGTAGAAGATGCTCAAATCAACAAGTTCTGATTCTCATTTATTCTCTCTTTGTCTCTCTCTCTCTCTCTCTCTCCTTTTTCCATTTCAAATTAGATCACATAGATGTCTTTTTGATATTTCAAAATCAATGTGTCTAGAACTGAATTCAACTTTCTGTCTAAAATAGTTTCTTTTCTTGATTTGTGTTTATGGCACCCATCATTTTCTCAGTCTTGTAGACCTAAAACTTGAGTCATCATTGACTTTTTCCTCTCACTTTCTGATTCCACATTCAGCCACCAAGTCTTATGAGCTCTTCCTTCCTAATTTCTTTCATATGTAACCTTTCCTCTCAGTTTCCACTGTTAATCTAGTTCAGGCTCTTACCCCTTCGTTCTTGGACTACTTACTGTTGTTTCAATGGTATCTTAGCTAATCTTCTTACCTTTAGCCTCATCACTGTCTCATTACTTTAAACACAATGTCTATAGTTCACATGCTGTTATATGAGGTTCAGTTAATTAGGTATCAATTTTTCTTCGATAGCCTTGTTTCATTACTGCCCTATAAGAATTCCATTACAGGGGGTGGCTAGGTGGCACAGTGAATAGAGCACTGACCCTGGAGTCAGGAGGACCTGAGTTCAAACCTGGCCTTAGACACTTAATAGTTACTAGCTGTGTGACCTGGGACAAGTCACTTAACCCCAATTTCCCTGCCTTCCCCCCTCCAAAAAAAAAGAATTCCATTACAATGAAACTGTTTTATTTTTTACAGAAAGTGTTTGTCATACTTTCCCCATGTTTTCTTTTTCACTGTTAGGAGTCCATTCCCTTAGAATTCCTTTTCCCTTCCTCTTCACCTATCTATCATTTAATATCCAGCTCACATAGCGACCTTTTTGTTAACTCTTGTCCAACTATCCTACCCTGAAATGATGGGTCTCCCCTCTGAAATCATATTGCAATTATCCATCTGGAACAGTATAAAATGTGATCTCTCTTCTATAGTATTAAATTGCTATTTAAATAAGCTCAGAGAAGTTAACATACTTTGCCCAAAGTCACATAGGTAGTAAGCTGAGTGGCCTAGATTTAAACCTCAGCCCTTTGAATCTAAGTCTAGAACTCTTTCCATTGCATCTATTTCCAGTTTATACAGATTCATATTCTTTTCTCTAACTACCATGAAAGTATCTTGAAATCAGGGGTCATAGCATATCCTTCCTATTAGGAATGTGGTACTAGAATGTACATAATAAATGCTTAACAATCTTTAAAAAAAAACAACAACTGTTGAGACTAGTTGTATCTTAGGGTTGACTCATGAATTTGAGTTTGTTCAAAGGTGGCTAGAAAGGGGGGAAGAGAGGATAAAATGAATGAGTAATGGTGGAAAACTGTCAGAGAAGGGAATCACTTCTTTTAATACCAAAGAGAGGGGAGAGAGATTAATAGAAAACAAAGAAAAAAATCTATCAGTCCATGAGGAAGGCATATGCAAGTCTGTGCAATAGTGGTGACAAATTTACACTTAAGGGAAGGTAGCTGTAAGATAGATAAAGTGAAACTAACTGTCCCTCATGGAGACCAAACAAATTTAGTCAAACCCAGTCCTTCTTGAAGCAGATGAACAGTGAGCAATAGGGAACTTAGTATGGTGCCTGTCACCTAATAAGCATTTAATAAATGCTTGTTGGCCTAACTTGAAGCTCCTAGGACAGCAGATATTGGATTCTATTTTTTCTACTGTCATTACCACATTGAGCAAGAACCAAGGGAGTCTGAGAGTGTTTGTCCAAAGAAAAAGAATAATACTTTATTCTTTTAATTTACAGATATTTACTATTTTTTTTCCTTTGGCTACCTTTATCATACCATCTATATCTATCTCTCTATCTATATGTTTGGTCTTCTCTTATCCTAATACTTATTTATTTTCATCTCTAGGTCCACATATAATTATCAGATTCCGCTTCTTTCTCCAAAAAGAGACACTTGGTTTCCTTTATTTTTCAACTTTGCCTTCCCTAATCCATATTACAGTCCTTGTCTTTTATTTGATGACCCAATTTTTCCCATTTGCACAGTTCCCTATATTCTGATTGACAGAACATCTACACTAACTAGGTTTAATCTTGATGTATGTAAGATTTTACTTTGAGAAATCATTAGTTTTATTATTTTCTGCCAGAGGAATGGGGGAAAAAGCCCTACAATCTTAAAGTCAGAAGATCTGGCTTTCAGTGACATTTCCATCACTGATCTGATGAGTTAACATCTGATGAGTTAACACAGGCAAATTTTATCAGCTAAATGTCCTTTTCCTTCTCAATAAAGCACAGCTAATTACATCAGTTCTAGGAACATCTAAGTTCCAAAGCTCAAATAAGACAAAGAATGTAAAGACACTTTGTAAATGGTAGATGCATGGTATTATTATGATTACATACAAAAATAAGGTATTATTATGATCATGAATGAAAGAGGAACAATGAACATACAAAGGTACTCCTAGTAGAGAGGGCAGAGAAAAAGACTTTGCATCCAGGAAGATTTTATGTTTAGTCATTAAACTCAACTCAAAAAAGTTCTAAGCGTTCCCCTCTGGTACCAAGTAAAGTGAATTCATCTTCTGTGCTTATGCATGTACTCTTATTTTTCAAAACCTGATTTATGACATATTCATCCATCCCCATTGTACTAGCATTTTAGATTAGTGTTCACCGGGGAGATCCTGTCTGCTAAACTCCAAGAGATTAATGGGTTCTTCTGTTGGGATTTCTATTCTTATTGTTTAAGTACTTAATTGTTTAACACTGAGAAATATGCATCCCTCTGGCAATAAATGAGGAGGGGCTGGCTTTCACTGCCCTTGCTCTAGGCAAGCATATGTATTTTCCAAGGCCATTGACCTCTTCTCTTTACCTCTGAGGCTGTCAGTCATTCAGTTATACCAGACTTTTTCTGACCCCAAGGACCCTACTTTCTGTATGGTTTTTCTTGGCTAGGATACTAGAGCAGTTTGTCATTTCTTTCTTTAGTTGATTAAGGCAAATAGAGGTTAAGTGACTTGCCCAGGGTCACAGAGCTAGTAAACACCTGAGGTCTTCCTGACTGTAGGCCTATAACACTATCCACTGTGTCCTCTAACTGCCCCAATATATCACATACATTTTTCTATTAAAATATAGTTGTTTCTCCACTTAATTTTCATATAAGTGAAGCCTGAAAATATCAGAGCAATTAAAATGTCAAACTCTAAAAATTGTGATCAAATAGTCAATTGTCAGAAATAATTATGAAACAAGGAACAAGTCATGCATTTCTTAATATTTCTTTCATTTTACAGTAAGACAGCCAATGCACAACATCAGTAGCTTAGCACTGAAATTAGCTTTTTTTTTCTTTTATTGAAATTCCTTCAGCTTTCAATTATTTTTTCTTCCTTTCTTTTTTTCTCTTTTCTTTTAAAATTTTTTTTTTGCATTTCAATACCAAGTTTCAGAAGATTTGTGGAAACATAAATGTAAGGCTAGTTGGGTCAGATATGAGGGTGAACAGTGATTACTGTCTGACAGCTTAATCTGTTCAGTCTTTTGTCAGTTTTTCTGAAAGGTATTCAAGCAAAGGTTCCAGATGAGGAGCAGCAGCAATTCCCAGAAACCTAACAACATATAATTTTGTTGAATTTGCATTCAAATAAACGCTAGCTTAAAAAAAATCTACCTGCTTACTTCGATTACAATAGGCTTAGTGAAATGATTCTCATACAAATGTGGTGATGACTGTCACCACTGCTATTTCTATTTTTTCTTGAACAATTCATCAAAATCTTCTTCACTGTGATTCAACTATCTGACATACATCACTAGATATAACAGTGTCACTGAAGTCTAAAGAGAGTTGCTAATTCCTGAAAATCAAGAGTCATTATTCTATTGTCACTCCCCAGGTGAATTTTATTGACTTTTAAATTGCATAATCTGTATTCTCTACAATTCAGCAAAACATTATTTTATGGTTAAGAAACATCAAGATCTAAACTTCTGAAATACTTAGCACCTAAACAAAATAAAACAATTCAATTTTTAAAGAAAGATAATTTTCAATATGTTATCTATTTAATATGCAATTACTAACCTGAAAACACTTCATTACAAATACTCATTCAAAAAGTATATATCATAGATCATAACTTACATTTATTGTATGTGTTTAAATGTAAAAAAAAAACTTCTTTAAATGACTAATTTTTTATCAAAACAGTTCTATACTCATTCAAAGCCTATTGGCATTGATGGAATTCTTTGAACAATTGGTAGGCACTTGCTAAATACCTGATGAATTGAACCAAAATTATAATAAATTTACATGTTCTCTACCTCATAGAAGGTGATCACACCATATGTCTGAGCTGGCTCTCTCCACTGAAGAAATATCTTCTCCTCGAAAGTACTTCCTTGGATAGATTCAATGGGAACAGAACTTGGAACTAACAACAACAAAAAAATATAGGTTTGGTCAGATGAACATCAGTTAGGTTTAAATTTCTTAAAAGGGACACAATACTTGACATTCTGCAGATATAATCATTCTCCCACAGAGACTTTCAAGTAGCAGATAGAATTATTTCCTTAATCCTCTCCTTCCCTCCCCCCCACCTCCCCTTGGTTAGAAAGATTTTCCTTTAGAGGGAAACAATTTTCAGTTATCTCTTCCTTAAATAAGAGAAAACACTGACATTTAACACATTTTCACATCTTGTTATCTGTTCTTTAAAGGAAAATAAAAATTTGAAACATATCCATAAATTTAATGCTACAAAGGATCTTAAAATTTCATCTACTCCCTCACCCTTCTTTTTACAGATGAGGAAACTGAGACCCAGAAAATTGTCCAAGGGCAACCAGGTAGATAGTGGCAAAGCTGGGATTTAAACTAGATCCTCTGACTTTAAGTTCAGTGTTCTTTTATCTGTATTATGTTGCTCCCTGTAATTCTTGAAGCACAATCAAATTTAACTGATATTAAATGATAGAAGGTAATAACTTCTGAAGAAAAAATGATCATGACCAGAAAAAATAAACAAAAAAAACTTAGTTCTTTACACAAGTCTTCTTACTTAACCCAAAGTTTATTTTTTTTTTTGTTTTTACATCTCTTTATTCATGATACAAAACCACATGGAACATAATCATGATCTCATTTGCAGTCTTGTTTAGTCACCAACTAGTATCAAGGGCATAGGATATTCCAGAAACAAAAATGGTGACAATGAAGTTACCTCATGAAAAATAAATTTCTTAACATGAAACAGCTATAAAAATCAATGATCAAATAAGGGATATATGGAAAGGTAACAGGAAGTAGAGGACATAATTCTGGACGTAGATTCAGGGTTCAAGTCCTACCTACAACACTTAATGTAGGCACTGTTGGCATATCATTTAAAATTAACTAGGCCTCACTTTCCTCATCTGGAGCCAGTAAAATCCATAATACCTACCTCACAGGACTGTTCTGTGGCCCAATAAGACAACCTATGAAAAGTTCTTTGTACATTTTAATGAACTCTATAAATGTGTTATTACTGTCTTAAGAGTATACTATACACTGACATACATCTATAGTACAGAAACATGTAGGTACTTTATTAGTCTTTCCTCGACTTCTTGGCTTCCTTCATGTCACAGATAAAATCCCACCTTCTACAGGAGGGTTTTCCTAATCCTTTTTAATTCTAGTGTTCTCCTACTGTTGATTTTTTTCGATTTATCCTCTTTAAAGATTATTTATGAAGTAGCCACATGGCTACTTCAGAACTCCTGACCTGCAGCTTGTAGGGTACCAAGCAACCATTTAGAGGGGATAATCACTCTTACTTTAACCTGCTTAGATCTGGATTGTTGTCTAGGGTGGAGGTTCTGGGGTGTGTGACCAGGTTTCAGAGTTCCCATATCAAGGAGAAAATATTACAAGCAGCCAAGAAGAAACAATATTAATATTGTGGAAACACAATCAAGATAACACAGGATCTGCCAGCTTCTACACTGAGGGATCAAAGGGCTTGGAATATGATATTCTGGAGGTCAAAGGAGCTGGGATTAGAACCAAGAATCACCCACCCAGCAAAACTGAGTGTCACGTTTCAGGGGAAAATATGGTCATTCAATGAAATAGAGGACTTTCAAGCATTCTTGATGAAAAAACCAGAATTGATAGAAAATTTGACATTCAGATACAAGAAGCAAGAGAAGCATGAGAAAGTAAATAGGGAAAAGAAATCATAAGGAACTTATGAAAATTGAACTATTTATATTCCTACAGGAAAAATAGTAATTATAACTTATGAAACTTTTCTCAGTATGAGAATTGTTGAAGGGGATATAAATGTGTGTGTGTGTGTGTGTGTGTGTGTGTGTGTGTGTGTGTGTGTGTGTGTGTGCGTGCGCATATCTATGTCTATATAGGAGGGTATATGGGCATATGGATACCTATGTGAATGTGTATATATATATATATATATGTGTAGAGGTATACATAAACAGAGGGCACAGGATCAATTGAATAGGAAGAGATGATACTTAAAAGGTGAAATTGAGATATGAGAGAGGAATATAATGAGATAGGGAGAGACAGAATGGGTTAAATTATCTCATACCTAAGTGGTAAGGGAAAACTGTTACAATGGAGAGGAAGAAAAGAAAGGCAAAAGGGAATGGGTCAACCTTACTCTCATTGAATTTGGCTTAGGGAGGGAATGACATACACACTAAATAGGGTATCTTGCCCAACAGGAGAGTAGGGGGAAAGGGGATGAGAGTGGGGATGATGAAGGGAAGGGCAGGTTGGGTGGGAGGGAAGTTAGAAGCACACACTTTTGAAAAGGGACTGGGTCAAAGCAAAGAACAGAACAAGTGGGGGGAGGGATAGAATGGAGCGATATATAGTCAGTCTTTCACAATATATTCACTATGGAAATGTTTTGCGTAGCTATACGTGTTCAACCTATATTGAAATGCCTATCTTCCTAGCAAGGGTGGGTGATGAAGGAAGAAGGGAAAGAATCTTGAATTCAAAGTTTTAAAATCAAATGTTTAAAACATATATATATATATTTTTAACATGCAACCAGGAAATAAGAGATACAAGCACTGGGATATAGAAATCCATCCTGCCCTACTGAAAAGTTGGAGGGGTGAGGAGGGGAGGATATAGGAGGGAGGAGATTGGGGGAGGGGGTATACAGTGGGATAGCTGTTTTGGGGTGGTGAGTAGGGGAAAGAAAGACAGGGAAAAAATTTTAATTCAAAATGTTGTGGAAATGAATGATGTAAACTAAAAATAAACATAAAATTAAATTTAAAATAATTTTAGAACTGGCTTTCAAATATATTATACAATTTTTAGGACAGAATTTATAATGCTATTAAAAATTATCTTCTGATACCTCATTATGATTGTGTAGGAATTTCTAAGATTAAGGCAGTAGAGTACAAAGCATGGCAGATTCCATAAGAATACAGATTCAGGGACAATCTACACATATGTCTTCATACAGAGAATAGCCTCCTTAGATTCAGAGAGGGTTATCACCATATTGGAAAGAGAATAATGAATATTTGATCACTGTATAACGTATATGGGTATATAATATAAAGGAAAGTCCAAAAGTATTAGTGTAGTTTAAAGTTTTGTTTTTTTTTTTAAAGCAATTGGGGTTAAGTAACTTGCTCAAGGTTACAAGGCTAGTCATTATTTATGCGTGGGTGCTCATTTTCTGAGGCCGGATCTGATCTCTGGTCATCCCAACTCCGAGGCCTGCACTCTTAATCACTGTGCCACCCAGCCGCCCCTTTAGGGCAATTGGGGTTAAGTAACTTGCCCAAGGTTACAGGGCTAGGTTTTTGTTTGTGTGGATTAAGTGTCAGAGGCCGGCTGGGAACTCAGGTCCTTCTGATTCCAGGGCTGGCGCTCTATTCACTGCGCCACCTAGCTTCCCCTAGTTTAAAGTTTTAATAGTTTAAAACTGCAAAAAGACTTGGAACAGCCTACAAAGGAATGTAGAAGAATGTAGCATGACATTATAAATTGAGAATTAGATTAAAAATGATGAAAACCTGCATTCAATTTCTGTGTGTGTGTGTGTGTGTGTGTGTACACACATCAATTAAGATTTCTAATTAAATGATTTTTATCAGTGTTATCAACATTCCACTAATCCAGGGGTGGGAACCTGCAGCCTTAAAGTCACATGCAGCTTACTAGGTCCTTGGATGTGGCCTTTTGAGTTCAAGGGTTTTTTTGTTTGTTTGTTTCTTTTTTTATTTTTTGCTTTTTGGAGTGGCGAGGGCAGGGCAATTGGGGTTAGGTGACTTGCCCAAGGTCACACTGCTAGTAAGTGTTAAGTGTCTGAGTCCAGATTTGAACTCAGGTCCTCCTGACTCCAAGGCTGGTGCTCTATTCACTGTGCCACCTAGCTGACCCTTGAGTACAAGTTTTATGGAAAAAATCCTTCCATCATGGGGATTTATTCTATGAAGCTTGTATTCAGTCAAAGGACTATACTTGAGAACCTAGAGGGCCATATATTGCCTGGAGGCCACAGGTTTCCCACCCCTGTAATCTCTTAGGCTGGAATTTTTTGAATTTTCTATCCCTTTTTATCTTCCCTATTCAAATAATCCCCAATACCCCCTCCCCTCAATAGCTCTTGGGTAAAGAAGAAAGCAATTATGGAATTAATAAATTTTAGAAGTTAGACATGATAAACTTCTGGAGAATATTGAATAGGAATAGAAAGGAATATAACTAATTCTTAGCTATGCATGGCACCCTCACAAAAACACATCACGTTGGGACATAAAATCTCACAAACAAATGCAGAAAAACAGAAATATTAAGTAAATCTTTTTCTGATAATAATATAATAAAATTATATTGGGTAAAGGATTTTTGGAGCATAGATTAAAATTAATTAGAAAGTAAATAATAATCCTATAGAATGAATGATTCAAAGAATAAATCATAGTAATAATCAATAATTTCATTTAAGATGATGACAAGGAGATAATATAACAATTTATGGGATGCTATCAAAGCAGTACTTAGGGGAAAATTTAGAACTCTAAATGTTTACATCAATGAAGAAAAAAAGAGCAGATTAATGAATTGGGAAAATTCTAGAACTGGGAAAAAATACTAGAAAAAAATAAATCTCTTAGATTCATTATTTCCATTCACCTGAAATGTCATGCCTCAATTACTGTGAAGGTCCCCAATCTTTGTCCATGATTATTCATTTCCCTCTCAAACATAGTTTACATCTAGCTGTCAGGAGGAACTTCTTTAGATCACTAGTTTCATCATGCCATTCCTAGCTCAATAACTTACAATGACTGTCTACTAAGTATCTCATAAAACTCAAGATTCTGAATTTCAAAGCTTTCCATAGTCTAGTTCTACCCCAATTTCCCAACTTTATTTTCCAGTCCTTATCAAGATGTACACTGCACTAAAGATCTGCTATCTTATGTCTAGACCTTCATGTCTATTCTCGTTGTATTTTTTATTCTATTTTTTTCCACCCAGCAACATCCTCCTCCAAACTCCTCTGTGTCTGTCTAAATCTTAACAATGATCCAAAATCCAGTTCAAGCTTCTCCTCTTTTGTGAAATTTCTGCTAACTACTCCAGCCTACACTGAACTCTTACTGCATTTAAAATTTGTTCAAAATAGTATAATACATTTTTTATTCCATAATGGTTTCATATGAGAATCAGTAAAACAGTGAATAGAGAAATGGATTCAGAATCTCATATTAGGTGTATGATTGTAGGTAAGCCATATAACTTCTCAGAGTCTTATGCAACTCTAAAATGATAAGTTTGAGAGAAGTTACCAACCAGTCAGCATTGCAATGTATGGATAGTTCCTCACCATGATTTATTTACAAAAGTGAAATAACAAGGTCAGTTAAAAAAAAAAAAAGATTCTTAGATACCAATTCTCCTTCCAACAAAATTATTAGCTTTCTCAGGGAAGATAAGAAGTCATAGACTCATGTCAAATTAGAGTTTCGGAGTTTGGGCTTTAGACCAAAAAAATCTAAGAAAATTTTGGGTACATTAAGAGGGTCCACTGATTTCAAAAGCATTATGAAAAATACATAATTTTTCCCTCCAAGGATGAAGGTGAATTATAGATCTATTTACTACTTAAACTAGGTTTCCTTTACAAATGGCAAAATACCATTTATTGGTCATGTTATTAAATTTTGCCAGTGACCTAGAAGTCCTGAGAAATTTCATTGGATATCATATCTATCTTTTGCCAAAAGAAGTATAGCAAAGTAAGCACAATTTATTTAGATTCTAGTTTGACTTGTGAAAAGTGCAAATATAACAGTATAAATGGAAACTTTCCAGAGTCAGCAATCTCATTGCAGTTTTAATTTATCTCCTGCATATTTACAGCTACTTGAAAAACAGAATTTCAGAGTTTCATTTCACAAATAGGGAAACATAGAAATCACTTTAAAATCATATATATACAAATTTTAAATGTGCTTTGGTAGATTGATTCCCAGATATTTTATTCATTTTGTAGTTATTTTGAATGTGACTTTCCTTCTATTTGAATTTTTGTTATTATGGCATAAAATGCTATTGAATTTTGTGGGTTTATTTTTTAGCCTGTAACTCTGCTGAAATAACTAGTCATCTCAGTTTCTTTGCTGATTCCCTAGGATTTTCTAAGTAAACCATAATGTTGAATCTGCCACATGTTGAACACATAGTATGTAGTCTATCATATAGACTTGTTGGTTTAGTATAAGAAAACAAGGTATTATTATTATTATTTTAAAACCCTAAAATGTAATTATTAATGTTTGATGATAATACTAATATTAGCGACTCTAGTACAAAAATAAAAATGGTTTTATATATCCATATATGTTTATTTGCACATATATGTATATATGTATGTTTGCATATATGTTTATAAGTATATTGGCATCTATGTGTGTATATGGGAACATATGTGCTTGTATCATATTTTATTATCTTCAGGTTATTTCAGTAGATCTGTGATCTCACTGATGCAATGGGTACTTTCTTCCAAAGGTATACATTTTAACCCAACCACTCTTACCCTGTAGAACTTTTACTAGAAATCTCCCATAAATCCTTTACCTGATAGCCTAGAGATCTATCTCTAGGACTCTTAAAAGTACATGAAAGGGGTGGCTAGGTGGCACAGTGAATAGAGCACTGACCCTGGTGTCAGAAGGACCTGAGTTCAAATCCAGCCTCAGACACTTAATACGTACTAGCAGTGTGACCTTGGACAAGTCACTTAACCCCAATTTCCCTGCCTTCTGCCCTCCAAAAATCAAAACAAACAAAAAAGTACATGATATAGCCATGTAGTACACAGGCCATACTACTTTTTTTCTTACTCTTGTTGCAAAACCAGTTTGCCTCCTTTTCCAGTAATATATTTTGTTGTGGATATATTTTACATCTCTTTTTATACACAGTTTGTGACTTCTAACATGTTACACACACATACACACGTGTATATGTAACACACATATAGACATACATGTATATAATATACACATATGCATATGTGTATATATGTATATGTATGTCTATATGTGTGTGTATATGTGTATATGTACACACACACACATATCTGTCTCTCCGTTACCTGTTCATACCTCAAGATTTTGGAGACTGTAGTATGCTGCTAAGTGCAGCCACATGACATTGCAGGAAGAATTCTGATACATTAAGTTGGACTTTTCTTTCAGGAAGAAGTGTGGGAATGGTTGAAAGATCTGCATAATTGTCTACATTAAAGTCCTATGTCCGAGTAACATTTAATCTTATTTGTTTGAATTTAATGACCTCCAAGCTCTGTATCATTTATTGACACTATAATGTAAAATTGGCACATATAGTAGCTTTAAGTCCATGATGTGTATTACATACTTCATCCCATTTAATCTTTACAACAACCCTGTGAGGGAGGTATTATCATGTATTACCAACTCAGAGATAAGGAAACTCATATTCAGAAAGGCTAATTAAATGACTTGCCCAGAGTCACACTACTAGAACATTACAAGCAAATTTAAAGGTCTAGGTTTCTCTTTATGTCAAGTTCAGTACTGTTTACTATACCATGTTTCCTCCAATTTCAGACAGATTCTGCAAAATAGACTATGGGTTTCTATCTTATTTTTTCTTTTCTTTTTTAATGTCTAGAATTGCTATGCAGCAAGGTAGTACAGCATATAAAGTGCTGGGTCTAGAGTCAGGAAGAACTGAGTTCAAATCCAGCTTCAGAAACTTACTAGCTTTGTGACCCTGGGCAAGTCACTTAACCTTATTTGCCTCCATTTCCTCATCTGTAAAATGAGCTGGAGAAGGAAATGGCAAACCACTCCAGCATCTTTGCCAAGAAGACACCAAAAAGGGTGTTGGACAGAACTGAAAACAACTAAATAACAATACCACCAAAAGAACTGTTTAATTGAGTTCTGTTTTACTAGTTCTTCATAATTTACAGTATCACAAGGTAACAGAATTATAACTGCATGGGACTTCACAGGTCAGCTAGGCAAATGCCTTCATTTTATGAAAGAGGAATCTGAGGCTCAAAGAAACTAAGTGCCCAAGGACACAAAGGTTACTACCCAGCAGAACTGGGACTGAACCTTGGTCTTCTGACTCCAAATAGCACCCAGTCCCCTGTAGCCATTCCTTTAGAAGACTTTATAAGACAGTGAAAAATGCACTAAATTTGGAATAAGAGGATTGGGGCTCAGATTGCAGTTTTGGCATTTTTAATCTATTACATGATCTGACTCAGGTTTCAGGTCCTTACTGACAAAATGGAATGGGTAGATTACAGAGCTTTGCTAAGAGATTTAATCCATCTCACTCACTCAAAGACTTAATGTCACAGATGGGATTCAAAATGTTTTATTACTTTATGGCTGATGTTCTGACCATTATAGGATGCCTCTCAAAAGGAAAATGTTTTGTAAATCTTTGTTATTTGCTGTTATTGTTGTTCAGTTATTTCAGTTGTTTCTGATTCTTCATCAACCCATTTGGGGTTTTCTTGGCAAAGATACTGGAGTAGTTTGCCATTTGCATCTCCACCTCATTTTATAGATGAAGAAACTGAGTCAAACAAGAATAAGTGATGTATGTGCCCAGAGTCATACAGTAAGTGTTTAAGGATGGATTTGAACTCAGGTCTTCCTGATTCCAGGCCCAGAACTCTACTAAGCCATCTTAACACAATCTTAACATCCTGGAAAAGCAAGTTAATAATATTATAGATACTTATCACAATGCCTGGCCCATAGTAAGTGATTAATAAATGCTGACTGAAATTATGAGAAACAATAACTACAGACCTTATATGACTATATGTTACTATAATTACAGAAAGACAGTACAATATTGGAGATAGCTGTCTTCAGAATCAGAAGACCGGGTCTTTGATAGTCTCTGATCATGTGACCCTAAGCAAACATACCCCTAGTGCTTTAGAGAACAAACTCTCAAGTTGCAGAAGAGAGGTCTGCATTGTAGAGAGTTTCCTTACCTGGGAGTTCCCTAAACCAGAAGTCTAAAATACATGGAGAGGAATACTCTCCACCAAGGCTGAATCAGATCAAAATGTAGTTGTGAAATATTTAACAAAACTAATAAAAATACAATGCAAACTAGATAATGATAATTTATTGTTTCAAGTCAATGTGTGGCCCTCTGACATTTGTATATGAGTTTGACACCGTTGCCCTAGACCAATGAAATCATAGATCTAGGCCCTATTTCCCCACTACAGATCCTTCCCACTGCTTAAATATACCAAAACAAACATGGGCATACAGTATAAGCATATATTTTATTAAAGCCTGGATTTTTTTAAAATCTTGTTTCAGCTCTTATTTTTAAAGCGATGTATTTTTAAAAGAAAGAAAATTTTTTTTTAAATAACTTCACTGAAAAATGTAATTTTAAAGTACTCACGGTCTTCATCTGTCTGTACAATAAGCTCTTGGCTTTCTTTTCGTCCCTCCGGATTCATAAGGATGAGTTTCACACTGACATTGGTGTAGGGTGACAGGTTAGTGATTGTGTGCTGAGGGTGTGAATTATCTGTGTCCCAGCTTACTTCTTCTCGGACTTGCTCTTGTCCTCCCACTTGGTAACAGTAATGGACAGTGAGGTTATAGCTATGGCAGCGAGTAACATTGTAGCCAAATGGTTCCCAACGGATGGTGATTTGCCGGGATTTGATCTCTACTACTTCAAGTTTTCTAGGTCCACGCATGGGATCTGTAAAAAAAGAATTGTAGAAGACCTCATCAGATGAGTTTAGGCTTTTTGGTGTTGTTATTCACTTCCAGTTTGTGAATCAGATGATTTAGTAGTGATCAATGAATATAATTTTATATTAGTTCAGGAGTTGACTATATTCATTCGACAAATATTTATTAAGGGAAATATACTTTGTGAAAGACACTGTGATATACACAGAATATAAAAGCATGAAACAAAAGAGACAATCTTTGCATACAAAAAGCACATAACTGAAGAGAAGAGATTTTATATATATATATATATATATATATATATATATATATATATATAAACAATTATAATATACATTGATACATAGGTATATTGGAGAGGTCCAAAAAAAAAAAAAAACACAATGCCTGTTTGTTACCATACAACCCAGATTTTCCACAATGTTCCCTATTTCAATAAAAGAAAGTGTACTTTTACGGAGGCCTAAAAAAGGTGGGGAACATTTTGAAAGGCCATGTGTTTAGTTTGGGGTCCAGAAAAATACAAGGCACAAGAGATTTGAGGATGGAGAAGTAACTTCTACATCAGAGAATTGTGTGATAAGAAATCTAACTCAAGTTCAATTTCCTCAATAGACTATAATAATCTTCAAGACTGATAAATTGTTTTGTATATCTAAATTACTACTATTAGGAAATATATCACATGTCAGATATTTGGGGGAAATATTGGGGCTATTTGTGATTAGAAACTTTTCTAAGATTAAAGAGCATGTCTAATTTAATCTACTGCTTCACTAGCTGAATATTTAGAAAAGTTCTAATGAGCTAGAGATCCCTCTTAAACAAATTAATATGCATCTCCCCTCTCTTTTGTTTATAATCAATGTATCTTCACCAAGACTATTCCAAACATTTTCCAGGGGTTTCCATCATTTTTGCTTTCTAATAGAGTGACTAAATGCATTGGATATTGGTTTGAACCAGTCATATAGTACTAACAGATTCAACAAAAAATAACCTTTCACTGAATAAACAAACTTGCATTTACCTTTGTCTAGGTAAAAATGATACAAACAAAAACAAAGTTCAAGGCAGATGCAGAAATTAAAAAAATAGGAATATGATAGAAAATAGAAAAATAGAAATAAAAAAATCCCCTCAGTAATCTTTGCTACATTTCCCACCCCACCATTTTCCCCCTCTTTTCATTCGTCTGCTCTCCTAATTGTGGCTACAAAAATGACTTTTTTATTGTACAAATTCCTCCTAGTGAATATTTTAGGAAGCTGAAATTCAAAAGCAGAAGTTAGTGAAAGTATCTAGGCTTTGCTGAATCTAAACAGGATGATAACTTTTTTCCTCTGGTCAGAGAATCAAGCTAGCTTTTATTTTTAATAGCTTAGATTTTTAAACCTAAGAACACACCAAAGCAACAACCACAACAAACTCACAAGAATTTTTGTAAATAGAGAAGATAAATCATCTTATTAAGGTCAAAATGAGGTTGTGCCTTGAGGTCAGCCTTTTGGCCTCGAAGCTGTTATCAACCAAGAGGGATGGAAGTCACTTTTAGCTTTCTGATTTATAAACCTACTCTCATTAGCTATTACCATCTAATTATAACCTGCTTAAAGAGGATGATGCAAAAGGCGATGAAATCTTCCTCAGCTGGAAACTGCCCTCTACAGTTCCACCATTTATATCTCCCTTATGACCAAAGGAGAAAACTACAAGAGAGGAAGATGGCTAATAAACCACAGAACAGTGCTTCTAAAATCAACGGGAAGCCAGCATCTTCCTTCCACAGTGGAGAGATAAATACTACTCATTGGTACATGGCATTTATATTTTAAGCCCAATAACTCAGTGAAAGTCTGACATGCCTTTCAATACCTCAAACAAAGTGTCTAAAGGTTAAAAGAGGTTTCCCTCTGCCGTTCCATAGAACTGAGTTCTGATCTAGCAATGAATTTATGACAATTGCATCTTAAGTTAGTATTTTATAATACATTTATCTTCATTGTTTCTAATGGCTCTATTCCTATCTATCTTAAGTGTGAATCAGGAATTCCACAGTGACATTTGCTCTTGAAAGTGATATTGATGATCTCCAAAGTCCTTTAAGGACAGTGGTGTGAGAATAGATCACATTGTAGGTACTGACAACTTCATAACCAAATATGTATAATTTCAGTACACTAATTGCTTTTCAAACTGCATTTCTAGACTGGAAAACAAATACCATCAAAACAGGCTTGGTGTACCATTATTAGCATTTTATATACAACATATAAATCTCGTGGTGTTAGATAACAGGGTAATAAATTATATTCCTGACTAACAAACTGTTACTAATTATGTAATATTTGCTACGCTCCCTTTCCTCTTCTTCTTTCTCCTCTCCACCATGCCCTTCCTCCTCCCTGCCGCCAGCACCTTCCCTGATATTTGTTAAGATGGAAATGGGAGTTAGGGGCTGTTTGCTAAGACGGGCTTTGCCACACCCTTGGGATACTCTGACATTTCCTCCCTTCCTTATTGTGGCTATTATGATAAGCCCCATTGGCATGAATCATGAGGCCAGCTGGGACAATCCGGGCCCACTGACTCATGATAAGAAAGTAGGATGGTCTCCCAAAGGAGTGCCATGTCTGTCATGCCTGAAGCTTAGTCAGGTAGTTCTTACCAATCCCCTGCTGGTGCCTGCAGCATCTTTCATTCTGCTCTCTTTCTGCCAGCCTGAGCCCGGTATCAAGCAGCGAAGGCTGACAGTTGCAGCTCTGACCTGAGGGACCAGCAAGCCCTGTTTCTAGCCTCTGGCACTTTAAGCATCCCATTTAATCAGTGATCCTGGTTTCTTCTACATTCAGTTCTGTTTTTTCCATGAATAAGGGCAGAAACTGACTGATAGGATCAATTTCCATTGCAGGTTCAATTCACAGCTCATTTCTCTGAAACTTCACACTTTACCTCCTATTACAACTACAATACTTTTTCAGAAACTCAATTTCAGAACCTGTGAGAGACATTTGGTTGTAATTTTTGTATTCTGTCATTGATAATCAAAAAACATAGATTACAACTAAGGTTCCTGATATCAGGTTTCTCTTTTCTTCCTCTTCATGGACAAGAAAGGTCTATTAAAATAAACGAAACAAAAACTAGAAATAGTCTGAGCTATACCCTTTGCTACCATGAGCCAGTATAGCTGAAATCTGGTATTAGTCTTGGAGTCAAGAGACTTCAGTGCAAATTCAGACATTTACTATAGCTGAGTGGCTTTAAAGGAGAGATCTCTGGATAGATCTGGAGTCAGGAAGATCCAAGTTCAAATCCAATCTCAGGCACCTAATAGTTGTGTGATCCTTGACAAATTACTAAACCTTCATCAGCTTCCTCATTTATAAAAGAGGGACAATACCTACCTCCAATGCTGTTGTGAGGGTCAAATAAGACATTATTTATAAAATGCTTTGCAACCCTTAAAGTGCTACATAAATGGTAGCTATTGTTGTTAACTATATATTATAATACATGAGTATATAATATATAAATACTCATGTAACTATATAAGTATGTAATACAGCATATTATATATGTTTATACATACATACATACATACATAATGTGTGTGTATTCATTACTTATATGGAGAGCAGCTATATCAGTGGATAGAGGACTGGGTCCTAGAGTCTAGAAGAACTGAATTCAAATCAGGCTTCAGACACTTCCAAACTATGTGACCTTGGGCAAGTCACTTAACTCTGCTTCAATTTCCTCATCTGTAAAATGAGTGAGAGAAGGAAATAGCAAACTACTCCAATATCTTTGCCAAAAAACCCCAAACCCTAAATAGGGTGAGGAAGAGTAGGACACAATTGAAATGTGTAAACAATCGAAATTACTTTTATGATTGTGGTTAAGTCACCTGACCTCTCTAAGTTTTAGTTTTCTCATCTATAAAATGTGTCCAAAGAATTATTGTAAGGAAAATGCTTTGTGATTGTGAATGTGTTATATAAATATGAGCTTTTTAAATTATTTCAACATTTATACATAGATCATTTATTTATGAGAGTATCAGAAGCAAAAGAATAAAAATGTAACAGCTGCCTAGATTTGGGGTAAATAACTACAATGCTTATTAATGGTCAATGGTTGCCATCTTATCAGTGAGTCAGCAAACCACTCAAATAGCTGTAATGGATAAATATCCAGGATCCAAGGTAGCCTTTTAATATGGAACCTTCCTTTTCCTCATTTTAAACCTTACATTAAATGTTTTTTGGGGGGAGGGGCAATTGGGGTTAAGTGACTTGATCAAGGTCACACAGCTAGTAAGACATTAAATGTTTTTAGATGCTGCTACATTCACCTGAGAGAAAGTCCTTTTACTTCCAATTAAATTTGAGAAAGCTTAGGTTTGTTAACCTTTAAATAAAAATGTCCTCCAGGCATTTATTCATTTGCAAACTCATTGAATACATTGTATCAGTCTGTAATGAAGAACTGTTATATTCTAAGAATACCTGCCCTAAAAACAATTTCCTCAGTGAAAATAACAATAGCTCTCAATGAATTTTATGGGAAACAAAAAATGAATGGAAAGTAATTAAATTTCATGAAACCAGTGTACATACTGGCTTTAAGTAATTAGTTTCTTTTTTTCCTACAAAACAAGTGATATCCAAGAAGAGGTACAATGTATCTATTTTTATCTTTTGTTTTTTTATTAATTTTTAGATAGGATTAAAAAAACACAAATGATCTGAAAACTAAGGGAACAATATGAAGGTTATTTCACCAAACAGAAATGGTTTCCTATGTTAAGCAAATAAATGGTAAAACACACACACACACACACACACACACACACACACACACACACATGATCTGAAGACTAAGGGAACAATAGGAAGGTTATTTCACCAAACAGAAATGGTTTCCTATGTTAAATAAATAAATGGTAAAAAAAACCCAACAAACTACAAGTTGATCGGAAAACTAAGGGAACAATATGAAGGTTATTTCACCATACTGAAATGGCTTCCTATGTTAAATAAAATCTACTGCTTACTGCCTTCCATGATTCACGATGCAACAATGCTCCACAAGAATGGCATGATGCTTGAGACCAATAAGAATGACAGAGGTCATTATCATGTTTATCATCATCATTGTCACACATATCAATCACCAAGGATGTGCAAAAGGAATGTGTTCTGCACTGAATATTTGTCATGATGACTATTACTAGCAGAAAGCAAAAATTACAAGGCAGAAATGGGGGAGGAAGAATAATTTCTCTGAGGATTGAGAGTGAGAGTCAACATTTATCACATATCTGAAATTCTTGTTCAAAGTTAGTCAAGACTCCTACAGGTAACTCACTATATCCTATGGCTGAACAGTAAGCTGCTGATTCTCTGAAATGTTTTAATGGTCTTGAACTTGGTCACCATGAGAGCCTGGAATTCTAGTTCATAGCTTATGGACAATCTTATGTAAGAAGTCCCTGGCTGAATAAGTTCTAGGAAAAATTACTGCCTATTAACTCAGAAAATTCATTAAATATTAAGTGCTGTTGCAAGTATGGCATTCTGTGAGGAACTGAAAAGTTTATAATCTAGAGGGGCAACTAGAAAATCTGATACCTTCCAGTTCCAACATGCTATGTCTCTCTAATACTGTGGTACCACATAAAAAATTAATAAGATGATACACACTGAAACATGTAGACAACACAGACACACAAACATCCAAAGAAGGACAGAGAGCAAGGGGAAAAAATATTTTAAAAGTTCAGAGGAAATTAGGGAATGCTTAATGGAGGTAGTGAGAGCTGATCTTGAAGGCTGTTTAGAATTTCAACAGACAGAAACATAGAGTGGAGAATAGTAACAGACATCTAGGAAAACATGGACAAAGACAAGTTACAAGAATGGAGATGTTCTCTCTCTCTTAGGCCTTACTGGATGTGCTTAGGACTTGTGTCCTGAAGCCACACTTTTGACTGGGCCATGTGGTGTTACTGATTTAAAGTGCACATGTAAGTGCATGTGTAAGTAAAATGTGATCAATGCATCAAGAAAAATAATTTGGCAATGATAGATAGGCATGTTTATGTATGAGAGGAAAAAATAATTCTGTCAGTTAAAAGGAAGCTGAAATTGTCTAGATGATGATAGAATCAGAGACTTAAAATTTTTCCCAATATTTTTGCATACTAAATGCTTGTGTCAGTTGACAATTAAGTTTCTGATTTTTTTAAAAAAAGAGGAAAGATAAAGAAAAAATATATGGGTTATCCTAAATAATATAATGAAGCCCTAAAATACATAGGTAACAGTAGGAATGGAGGGAACAGAATGTTATGGAAAGTATTAAAATCCAACAAGGCTGAATGTGGTCACATGGAGCCAGCGGTGGGAGGCTTGTTTTTTAGGAAGCACAACTTTTGTTTCTTTGTAGTCAAGTGGGTCATGAGGATTGTGGTGTTCTCTGACCCTGGAGAAGGTTATACATATCTCTGGGATGAGGTTTGGCTTGGGGGCTCAGTTGGGAAAGAGGTGTGTGATTTGACCAGATGAGACTATGGGCAGCCGCTGAGCCCCTGGCTTTGAAAACCCAGATGTTGGTGCTTATCTCTCTGTTGACTAAGTAGGTATGGGTGGTCAAGCTATAAACCCTGTCTATTGTGTTATTTTCTTTGTATTTTTGTCTGCTTATAACTTCCGTTTGTATTCTCTGAAGTTCAGGGTGCTGACTTTTCCCCCTGAACTAGGTAAATGATATGTGTTTGATCCATTAAGATTGTTAACCCCTTTAAAGTTGCTTTTCTCTAGAAAAGCAGAGCAGAGAACATGGGCTAGCAGCCGTCTTGGGCATGCTAGGGTGCTTGCTGCTGCACATACACAAAATAAATTTAATTTTCCAGTGTTTAGCATAGGGTCTGACACACAGTAAAAGCTTAATAAATGCCTGGTTTATTTATCTATCTTCTTTTTCATCATATTTGCCCTAAAACACGCTCTTCATTGAGTTCCTTATTTCTCTTGTTAGTACTACCAATCTCCTAGTATTGCTCTCAAAAATCTCACATAGTATGTATTCCTCATTCATTTCTCTGTCTCTATGTATCTATTTGTGTGTGTGTGTGTGTGTGTGTGTGTGTGTGTGTGTGTGTGTGTGTGTGTGTGTCTGTATGTTCCTCTCTGTTTCTCCTCCTCCTGGAGGGAGTTGTTTCTTTACCCTACAAAAGTACATTACATTTTCTGGAAACTACCGAAAATAATTTAAAGCCAGGGCTGGGAAACAAGGTGGATGATTATCCTAGATGAATCAGAGTATACACAAAACAAAACAAAATATGTGTATAAAATAATCCGACTAATTTTCTTTTGTGGCTCATAAACTATAATATTCTTAATAGATTTGAGAGTCATTAGTCTAGAAGGGTAATTAGATTGGCAACTGTGGATGGCTTCACTAACAGTAAGAGTGTATAGTCAATCTGTCAATCAGTAAACATTTACTAAGAGCATATTATGTGCCAGGCTCTATGCTACGCCATACATATACAAATACAAACAATGAAACAGCCACTGCTCTTAAGAATCTTATATTCTAATAGAAATTGTTGTTCTCTGCCTTTCATTCTATAAGAGAACTTTGACCTCAAGGAAGCGATTCCATGACTAAGGTGTGAATTGGATTTAAGTGAGGGGACTGTGCAAAGTTACCAGCTTCACTTTCTCCTTCAGAGTCATCTGGGTCCAGTGGCAATTATAGGTCAGGACAACTGGAGATGGCCCAGGATGCAGTAGGAGACCTTGGCCTTTTTAAGTTAAGGTCTTTACCAGGTCTCAGTTTGTCTGAGGCAATGCCCATTCAGTGATTAAGGTTAGGTAAGAAATGAGGCAAAGAATGGCCTCTTTTACCTAGTTTAAAAAAAATCAATCTGGGAGGGGAAGAATTTCTGGCCAAAATAGAAACAATTGCTTTTTACACTCACTGAGCCTTCAGGGCTCAAACAATGATCAAGAGGGGCTGAGCTTGGGATCTGGCTCAGAGTGAGTGTCTAATGGAGAACATAATACATGGACACATAGATATACGGTTACATACATACATACATGTATGTGTACATATGTAAATCCTTAAGACTATACTAAGGACTAGAATTTCTGTTCTGCGGCCTTGCTGAGCCCTTTCCCAGGCAGTTTGTCCACCTTTGGTGTCCACCTGTCACCCCACTCTCACCTGTTGCTCCAAGAAGCTGTAGCATGAACGCTCTAAACACACATATGTGTGACTATAAATAAAAAGTAGTGAAGGCAGAAAAAGGAAGAACCCGTGTCTTAGCTATAAGTATCATATTAGACATCAGTTGAACACTGACCCTAGAAAGACATAAGAAGAAAAGACAGTGAGGGGTTAAGGATCAAAGAATATGAGAAATGATATCTGGTTTGTAAATTAATTTAGTTTTGCTTTTTCAGCCCTCATTAGCTGACCTACTACACAGCATAATGTATCTGTGTATATATACACAACAGCAAAACAATTTCAAGCATGGAAAATAAAATTAAGTCATTAAGTCCAAGAAGGGCTTAGATAAATCCATAGACTGAAAAAAAAATCCATACTGAGATTATTAAGGAGAAATCAGTAATGCACTAAGTACATTTGTAACCCCAAATCTATGTCATGAAAGGTAATACGGTGCTTATTTTGGTTCCTTCATTTCTCTCCAAAGACTAAACATTCTAAACACACAGTTGTAGGGCTTTTCAGTCTGTCTTAGAAATACTTCTCCCTGTGAGACTCAGTAAGAGGGTATAGGCCATGGAAATTACAATCTTTCAACTTGGAAATTCTGGGGCCCTGCAAGAATGTCAGGCTTGGCTCCCTACCTGATTCCTACTCATTTGCTCTGACACTCAGGGCAGTTCCCCCTCCTTTCTGCCTTCTATCACTTGGAGTCTCACAGTCATATCCCAGGAAGGGTTCTAACACTCACCATTCATTTGGTTCTGACACATCAGAAAGGAAACAAAGCCTTTGGCAATGAATGTATAAAAAAGTCACCAGATGTCCCTTTCTGTGGTAAAGAGAAGGATTTTTTTTGTTTTGTTTTTTTTTTAAGTATGACAGCATCATGTCATGGGTTTGTATGCATTGCATCTGTCTTTTTAAAGATGGGCTCAAAACTTCTGAATCATTTCTTATTATTTTCCTTAGCTAGCCGTTCATATCTATTTACTCATTAAGTCCTCTTAAATTCTATCTCTGTAATGCCTGTAGCTAGGTGGCACAGTAAACCGAGAGTCAAGGATGGCCATCAAGAAGACCTAGGTTCAGGGGGCAGCTAGGTGTCACAGTGAATAGAGCACTGGCCCTGGAGTCAGGAGTAACTGAGTTCAAATCCGGCCTCAGACACTTAACACAAAAACTAGCCGTGTGACCTTGGGCAAGTCACTTAACCCCAATTGCCCTCCAAAAAGGAAAAAAAAAAGAAGAACTAGGTTCAAATCCAGCCTCTGACACTCACTAGCTGTGTGATGCTGGGCAAGTCACTTCACCTCTATTTGTCTCATTTTCCTTATCTATAAAATGGAGATAAGAATAATACCATAATACTTCATAGGGTTGTTCTACTACTACTCCATACTCTAAGTCAGACCTCATCTACTACCATTTAGAGTCGACTGCAATAGCCTGGTCATTAGCTTCCATGCCTTCCAACTTTTTCCAAACACTACAGTTTCCAATGAGTAGTCCTCCAGTATGGCTATGCTAATCCTATTTTTCTTACTCAAAAATTTCCCATGATGCTCCACCTCCCACTACATTAAATCAAAATTATTTAGCTTGATATTCCAGGGCGTCTTGCAACAAAAACCTCATTATCTCCTTAACAGATACTTCAAACTGGGTCATTCCCTGACTCCTGGATATACCCCATGCTTTCCCAACTCTATGCCTTTGTTCGTGCTCTTACTTCTATCAGTAATTTCATATTTTCTTGTTTCCATTTAAAAAAAAATCTTACCCAGGATTAAAGGGTCAAGCTCTAATGCTAACTCCTTCATAGAACCTGAAATGATTTTTCCAGCTATAGGTAAGTTGCCCCTCTTCCAGATCTCCAGACTACTTTATTTGTGCCTTTCTAATGGGCCAACATTCTACCACAGTTTTAAAATTATTTGTATTCCCTTTCCTCCTTTAGCACACATGCAGACACACACGCACACACACACATCCTTGGTGGGTATCAAACGCTATTTCAAAGAAAATGAAATTCTTTTTATGTCCTAGAGTGCCTAGTACAGTGTTTTGTACAAGACAGAAAAAGTAAGATATGTTGATTGAAGAAAATGTCCCATTAAAGCAAAAATTATGCTTTTTTATATATTGTTCAGAACAGTAAAAAGTCTGGTTCTCTTGATAGGATGCATGCTGTAAAGTGGAAAAGAATACTGAAATAGAAGTTAGAGAATTTGAATTCCAATATCAGCTGTCATTTTATTGCCTGGGTCACTGGAGGTAAGAACCTTAGCTCCCCTGGATCTCAGTTTTCTAATCTCTAAAATGAGGTTTGGCTGGACAGCCTTCAGAGTACCCTCCAATTTTAAGTCTATTAAAGCTGTTAAGAGATCATTCAAATAAGTCACATTAAGACTTATATTAGGTTAACTCCTGACAAGTGAATAAGATACACCCTTGTGGAGAAAATGATGTCATGAAAGGTACAAAAATTCCAATTTGTGTGTGTGTGTGTGTGTGTGTGTGTGTGTGTGTGTGTGTTTCAAAAAGAATATCATTTAGAAGTTCTACAGATCTGTTTGCATCACTTCCACCTGGGAAAGTCATGTACCTGTCAGTGATATTATGATGAAAAGAAGCTTATGTCTATTCAGTCATTAAATCCTGTCAAATTCCACCACTGTAATGCCCTGCAGCTAGGTGGCACTTTAGACCATTTTCTGCCCATTTGCCTTCCTCACTGATAGAACTAGTAGTGACCAATCCCTGAGCAAGGTTTACTTATGTAACCATCTGACTTTCAGTGACACTGTGGCCTTTTCTGAGATTTTTTTTTGGGGGGAAAAGAGAGAAGGCTGGAAGAAAATATATACATGCATACATACATATACATATACATATGCATATACATATGCATATGCATATACATATGCATATGCATATACATATACATATACATATACATATACATATACATATACATATACATATACATATACATATACATATACATATACATATACATATACATATACATGCTTCATATTGTCTCAGAAGAAATCACTTGGAGGGGAAAATGGTATTTCAGCTCCTTCTAAACACCAGTATATTTTACCTTTTTTGCCGAGTTTCTTGGGTGACATTTTCAAAGTGTAAAGTTCATGCAGGGGAAGGAAGTCCATTTTTACTGAAGCACAATTAGAACCCTGAATTGTTTCAATGTGCCCGAATGAGCAAACTGCAGTTTAATCCTCTGGGTGAACTTTACAGAAAAACTGCTGTCTGGAGGGGAAAATGACTTGGTAGTCATTCAGATTGCTTGGTATTTATATCGGAAAATAGAAACGAGATGGATGTAAAGTAATTTCCAGAGAGTTTTTCAAGACAGTCAAAAATTGGTTTGGAATAGGTTTTGACCTTTTTCACCCTCATAAAGTTATGATGCACACACAACATCTTAGATGCTTAGAACCAATACATTACTCAAAGTGAAAAGACTTCTAATTATTCTCTGCCCTGCAGCTAAAGTATCATTGTATTAGTGCTAGGGGGGAAAAAAGCAAATTAACTTTTTAAAAAAGTTTCATCTAATATACTTAGAATGGGAATGTCATTTTGATACCTCTTTTTTTAACCTGTTCAGATTCTCTTCCCTTAGTATTTGTAATCTTTTCATGATTACAGAGGTTTCTGTTTGAAGTTGTTTATGAATCTGGGCAAATGGTTGCACAAAAGACCACACTTTCCTGTGCTGGATTGATTGCTATACTGTAATTATTCTAGTATATTTTCATCAACAACTCGTTTAAAAAAGAGCTTTCTTCAATTTAAAATAGCATATGATTGATAAGCACTTATTTAAAACCCAGGTTTTCCATCCTTCTAATCTTTTCTAGGCAAGCTTGGTGAATTAAGGAGTAGAAAATGCACTACCCAGCAAGCCTGCCTGCTGTTTGCAATCTCCAGAAGCATATTAATAGTAGAGCAAGAGGGAGTGTTTATTTGAAAGTTTATTAATACCTTTTATTTTAAAGGACCTGAGAAAATTAGATGAATGTTCCAACTAGTAAATTTCTTCGTTCTCCATCAAATAACCAATAGAACAGAAAACCCAAACTTGCTCTTTTTGCAGATGCAGTTTCCCTCTCTCCACCCCAAATTTCTATTATCTAAGCATCCCATACTAACTCAACTCCATTATAAAATGCCATTATTATCACTGAAGCAATTTTGTGTGGGATAAACATTCTTTTCTTGTTTTCCTGACCCCACAAATCAAATTGATACCTGCTCCATTAGCATGGAATATGAGAGTGGAATAGATTTTCTCACTTGGGCTTTTGTTTCTCCCCCAGCCTTTTTATTAGATTGACTGAATATTAAATACCATGGGAGTATAATATCCTAGACTTTTGACCAGCACCATTTCATGCAAACCAACCCACTTTACTTCTCCAGTAGCTTTTCTTTCGTCATAAATATCCATAAAAACATGCTGCAGATTTCAATGAGAAAAATTATATGTATTCCAGATATAACACAGAAAATGCTGCTGTTCTTTTCCTTATTTTGTTTTTGACAATTTATCTCATTTCATAAACATATTTCTTGAAACTGGAAAAGACTCATTCAAAATTGAGGTTCTCATGGCAATCCACTGCTTATTCATTTTGAAGGATGAAACTTTAGTAGATGGACATCTTTCCTAGTTGTCATCCTGCTTCTCTGACTTGATGAAATAGTTTTTGATCTTTGAAGAACAGGTTCCCATGTGTATTAATGAGAAGAAACCTGTAAACTTTGGAAGTTCTTGAGCTACTTTAAAGGTGAGGTTAAGGACTGAATGTTTGGTGTTCAGGTTAAGTTAAGGCACCTTTCTCTGACACAGACCAGGATGGAATAAACTCAACGTGAAAGGACAGAACTATTACTCTCATAGTGGTTTTGAGGCAAGTGAGAATATTGTCAAACCTGTTTAAAGATGTCATCATAGAAAGCACAACTAGGTCATGGTTTCTTTTTCCATGTCTAAGCCATCATCTCCTTTGAAAATTCAATTTGTGAGTCTGCTTTCTTTCTTTCCTTCCTTCCTTTCTTTCTTCTTTCCCTCCTTCCTTCCCTTTTTCCTTTCTTTTTCTTTCTTTCCTTTCATTATTTTTTACATTTTTTCTCCCAAGTATAAAGGCTCTTGTGAAACATTCAGGATACTGCTTTTTTAACCTGCTGCATTTGGAGATGTATCAGGTCTTCCAACAATCTTATTCTATCATGAGTCTGACTTTGATTTGGAAAGAAAACAAAACCAAAAAAAAAAAAAAACATTTTTAAGCAAACTAGAGAGATTTTTACTGTGAACCAAAGCCAACTTGTATTCATATTCTTATGTTTAGGTCCAAATTTAATAGTTACACATTGTAAAGAATGCTTCATTTATATTCTGATGTACTTTATAAAGAATGAAAGAAAATATCATCCAGTATATTTTTCCCTTAAATTATCCCTGGAGCTTGATTACTCCTCCACAATCAAAATCACATCTTAAATATGAATGATACAAAACAAGGCTACTGCCTGAATCTGTAACAGAGGGATTTTAGCTGCTTGTTTAAAATGACATACCTAGCTATTCAGTAATCACTTTATAATAACCCCTTTCATTTCCAAATCTACTTAGCCATCAGGCAACGGCAGGAAAAACGTTGGCAGTGGTTTTTACAACTGCACATTAGTTTTACATTTCATGACAAGCTAATTCTAGAGAGTTCTAAAGACAGACAAGCATGTGTTCTTGCGATTTTCTTTCCTTTGCATGAGAGAAACATGCATCTTACTGATAAATGAAAAATAGAGGAGTGCAGACATATATTTTTCACTTCATGTTCATGTCAGTAACAATTGGCCCCCAGATGCACCCCAGGTGCCATGGTGAATACTTAAATCAGTAGAGACTAAAAGACCCTGATGATCATTCTTCAGCCCAAGTCAGGGGGAACTCTGACACAATTCTTGAAATGCTAGTAGTATGACAGTGAGGGTTTCTCAACACCTTCTGGATTAAAATTCCCCTTAAAGCTGAATTTCTGGTTACTGAGTGAGTTGCTTGTTATTGGGGCCTTCAGGGGTAGGGGTGGGGTGGAGAGAAGTGTGGGAGTAGAAAGCATTAACTAAATCAGTTATGATGCCTGAAAAATATATTGCATATCATAGTGCAAATGAGAGAAATAACATTCTTATTTTGACATTGCCACACAAGCCACACTTACTTCCCTGTGCTTTCACTCGAGGGCACAACTTTCTTTTTTTTTTGCCTATTTGGAGGGCAATTGGGGTCAAGTAACTTGCCCAAGGTCACACGGCTAGGTTTTTGTTTGTGTGTGCGTTAAGTGTCTGAGGCCGGATCCGAACTCAGGTTCTTCTGACTCCAGGGCTGGCGCTCTACTCACTGCACCACCTAGCCACCCCCGAGGGTACAACTTTCAAAGAAGCTTCTGGTTAAGTTTGTGGACACATCGAGTGTCCTTACAATCCGTAAACCTACAGAGTTAAATGGCTGAAATGAGAGAATTAAACATGATTGAGACTGGCTTCCAAGGCATTATTTACTCCAATTCATTTTCCACACCTGGGAAATACATTTTTTAAAACTCTTTATGGCATAAGCTTTTCAGGTTGCCATGAAAATCACCTGGTAAAAATGACAAACCATGATGTAAATCTGCTTGGCTTTTAGCAACTCAATACTTGCCAGAAAAGCAGAGGCACAGATGTTGTTTATGATGCTGTGCAAAAAATAAATAGGAGATACTATTTCCTAGATCAGTCTAAAGAAGATGTGGCAGGATGTTCTTGCTATCGCTGCATTCTATTGCTACCGGCAAACTACATTAATTCAAACTCATTATCCACAAACAATCTTAGATAAATTGGGAATCTACGGCAAGACTTTCATGAACCTAAGTGACAAGACTTTATGGTCATATAAGTGTATTCCAAAGAAGAAAGACCACCAATTAATGCTACTGGCTAAATAGCGATTTCCCCCCTAAATAGATATACCCTGATATTTGTAATCAACTTGAGTCAAGGGATGGAGCAGAAAAACAACTTCAGACAAATTAAGCCTGAAATGCATAGAACTGATAAATGAGCAATACTCTTCAGATCGATTGTCGAAAGAAACTGAACTGTTCCAATGCATTCAGGTCCCAAATGAATGGAAATGGCTTGATTTTCCCAGCCAAGCAATTATGTCTTAACTATTTTAGGCATCTGACTACAAGACAAGATAAAAGAATAGCAGAAAAACTTGAAAACTTGTTAGGGTTAAAAAACATAGAAATGAAAATTTTTCCTTTTTATTCTCTGTAAAGTCTGCTTCTTCTTCTTCTTTTTCTTCTTCTTCTTCTTTTTTATTTCCCTGGGGGAGAGGAGTTGAAAATTCTCTACTCTTCTCAGGATTCCTTTGATTTTTCCATTTTAAGTTCTCCTTGTGCCAGTGACCTTTTGACTATATACAATTTCTTACCTACCAGTCAGAGTTTAGAGAAACTTCTGAATATTTTAAATTTTAAAAGGTGATCCCTTTCCACAGTCCCTCTACCCCACCCATCCCACTCTTGGGCATGGGTAAGTATGAGAAAAACAGATGAAATAATATTTGTAGTGAATATGCTATTTAGTATATGCAAAAAATACATTATATAGTCTTCCAGCTCTATATAAATGTTATAAAATCTATTATTATTATTATTCTGAAACCAGAAAAGTTTGGGGGACAAAAAACAGGGGGAAAAGGCTTATTACCTCCCCTGCTAATTATTCATATTTAGAGGAGTGTATAATATACCTTATATATCTCTCTATAGGGCATGTCTTACTATGTATAAACAAGAAAAAAATATACTGACCACAACAGTATAGCAAAAACAAAACTTAAACAATTTACTGTAATGATTAATCTTGGTTACAGGGCAAAGAGAAGGGAATATACTTCTCTGCTCTCAAGAGAGACACAGTAAACTATGGGTACTAAATGATGTACATATTTTCAGATGCTGCTGTCTTATGGATTTTGTTAAAATTTTTCTTTCATAAATGAGAGATCAAAAATATCCTATTTTAGGAATGATTCTGATGTAAAAAAGACAAAGTGGACTTCTGGTACCAAGATAGTAGAAGCAGGAAGGTACCCTCTGAAGCCCTCCTATATTCCCCTCCAAACAACTAGGGAACAATCTCAGAATTGATCCAGGAGCAGGGAAGCAGCTGACTAGCATTGGAAGAAAGGTCTATCTTCCTGGGGCGGGAGGGGAGTAATATCTAAGAGTAGAAGCAGTAGCAGCCAGGCTCACAGGAGGGGGCCTACAGCAAGGCTCCAAGCCTGCGGCAATCCATCAGTGAGGGCCTTCCTCTTGCAAACCAGCAGCCTCCTAGACAAGTGAGCAGTCTGTGCAACACAGCAAGGCCTCACCCCAGCAACCCTACCACAAGTGAGAGACTAGTCAGGTCTTAATGCTATTGCTGACCAATAGTGAAGCCCTGACCTAGGGCTGGCCAACAGTGAGACCCTGCCCCTAGAGCCTGCCAGCAGAGACCCTATTTCCATGGCAACCCAGTAACAGGGCTCCACTCCTGGAGCAGACCACCAACAAATACTTCCTTCAGGACCTTTCCGGGAAAAGACTCTGTTACAATAGAAATCCAACAAAATCCCCACCCCTGGGACAGCCCTCCAGCAAAACCCCACATCCAGGAAAGACAAACAAGTTGACCCCACCCCCACCCAGTACTAATCAGAGGGAAACCTACCATCCGGAGAAAGCAAGCAGCTAAGCTCTGTAGCCCTGTGAAAGCCAGCAGCAAGACCCAGAGCCCCAGTACAAAAAAGCTTGGACAACATAGGACCAGAGCCCAACTCTCACATGAAACGCCAAATCACATAAAAAGGCAACAAACCCCAAACAAGAGCTTGACTATAGAAAGTTACAATGGTGACCTGGAAGATAAAGGCATGATTACTTAGAAGAGGACAATAGTGTTAAAATGGCTACATGTGAAATCTCAAAGAAAATTGTAATTTGGTCTCAGACCCAAAAAGATTTCCTGGAAGAGCTTAAAAAGGATTTTAAAAAGCAAATTAGAGAAGTAGAAAAAAAGTGGGGAAAAAATGAGAGTAATACAAGAAATCATGAAAAAAAGAGTCAATAGCATGGGAAGAGATATACAAAAATTTACCAAAGAAAATAACTCCCTAAAGATAGAATTAGCTAAATGGAAAAGGAAGTACAATAGCTCACCAAAGAAAATAATTTCTTAAAAATTAGAATGGGGTAAATGGAAGCTAATAACTCCATGAGACATAAAGATATGATCAAACAAAATTTAAAAAGTAAACAAAAAAATTCAAAATGTGAAATTTTTCATTGGAAAAAACAACTTAGAAAATAGATCCAGGAGAGATAGTATAAGAATTATTTGATGGGGGCGGCAAGATGACACAGCAAATAGAGCACTGGCCCTGGAGTCAGGAGGACCTGAGTTCAAATCTGGACTCAGACACTTAACACAAAAACTAGCCCTGTGACCTTGGACAAGTCACTTAACCCCAACTGTCCTCCAAAAAGAAAAAAAAAAGAATTATTGGAATTAAAGGAATTAGGGTTACAACCAAGAATCACCTACCCAGCAAAACTGAATATAATCTTTCAAGGGGAAAAACGCACATTTTTCAAAATAGAGGACTTTCCAGCATTCCTTATTAAAACACCAGAATTAAATTATAAATGTGACCTCCAAATACAAGATTCAAGGGAAACATAAAAAGTAAGAAATAGGAGAGAGAAAGCATAAGAAATTTGATAAGGTTAAACTGTTTATATTTTGATATGGTAAGATGATATTTATAACTTTTAAGAACTTTATTACTACAAAAGCAATTAGAAGGAGTATATATAGACAGAGGGTATAGATAGAAGGTGACTTTGATGGGATGATACCCCAAAAATAGAACAAAGGGGTAAGAAAGAAAATTGCACTAGAATAAGAAGGGGGAATAGAATGGGGTAAATTATTCCACATAAAAGAGGCATGAAAGAGCTATTATAATGGAGGCCTCTGGCAGGCAAAGCTTAAACCTCTCTCATCAAAATTGGCTCAAAGAGGGAATAACATAAACAGTCAATTGGATATAAACATCTATCTAAACCTATGAGGAAGTAAAAAGGGACCAGGATAATAAAAGGAGGAGGGAGGACTGATAAAAGGGAGGGTGTGGTGATCAGAAGTAAAATACTTGTGAAGAGGGAAGGCATAGGGGGTAAGAAAGGGAGGAAGATAAACAAGTGAAAAATAGCGGAGGAAAATACACAGTTGTCATAACTATAAATGTGAATGGTTGAATTAAACCATTAAATGGAAGTAGAAAGAAGAATGGATCAAAATCCAGAATCCAACAATATGTTGTTTATAAGAAACCCATCCTAAGCAGAGTAAAGGGTAAAGCTAAGGGACTTACCCTAAAGCAGGGTAAAGATAAGGGACTTGAGCAGAATTTATTATGCTTCAGCTGAAGCAAAAAAAAGCATCACTAGCAATCATGATTTCAGATAAAGCAAAAGCAAAAATAGATTTAATTAAAAGAGATAAGGAAGGAAACTGAATCTTGCTGAAAGGTACCACAGACCATGAAGTCATACCAATACTAAATATATATGTATCAAATTGTACAGCATCTAAAATTTTGAAGAAGTTGAATGAATTACAGGAGGAAATAGATAATAAACTATACTACTTGGGGACCTCAATTTTCCCCTCTCAGAAACAGATAAATCTAACCAAAAAATAAACAAGAAAGATATTAAGGAGGTGAATAAAATCCTGGAAAAGTTATGTATGATACATCTCTGGAGAAAACTGAAGGGGAATCAAAAGTAATATAGCTTTTTCTCAGTAATACATGGCACGAACACAAAAATTGACCGTTAGCATATAAAAACCTCACACCCAAATGCAGAAAAGCAGAAAAACATATCCTTTTCTGATCATAATGCAATAAAAATTACATTCAATACTGGACAATGGAAAGAGTTATTAAAATTAATTGGAAATTAAATAATCTAATCCTAAAAAACAAATGGGCCAAAGAACCAGTAATGGAAACATGTGATAATTGAAAATGACAGGGGGCGGAGCCAAGATGGCGGAGTAGAAACAGCTTGTCCAAGCCTCTCTGCCCCCAGATTCCCCACAAACTATGTAAAAAAGGACTCTGAACAACTTCTGGAGCCCCAGCACCCACAGAACGACACAGAGAAGCTAACCTCCCGCTGAGGACAGCCCAGCAGCCCTGCAGGAAAGACCAGCGCAGCCGTCTGGGAGCCGGCAGCACACAGAGCGCAGGAGCCGAGCCGAGCCCAGGTCCGCGTGAGCCAAGGTTTTAACCCCAGGGCGGCAGGGCCAGCAGCCGGCTGGAGGAACCCCAGAACACGAGGAACTGTGGAGATTCCAGAATTATCAACATAGACTTGCCTAGGACAAAGTAAGAGGTTAGTGTACTATGGACTTTGGGACCTGTATTTGGGGAATGCGTCAGCTCCCTCCCCTGGGGGCTAGAAGCTGCTGAGGAGACACGCCATTTTGTAGTTTTCAGAGGCATTTCGGGCTCCCAGCCTACAAATCGTGGGGAGATCCAGCGATCAGTCTTGGGGGGTAATCGCTCTTGCTTTAACCTCCCTGGATCTGGATTGTGATCTAGGGTGGAAGTTGTGGGTGGGTTTACAGCTTGCCAGAAACGGAAGTTGCCCCCCCACACGTTCGGGATGAAAATTCCTCTAGCTGGCCTTAAAGCCATAGTGTGGCAACAAGCCCAAAAGTCAAGTAATTAAGTGGCAACATGCCAAGGCAAAGGAAACAGAAAAATGCAACCCTAGACTCCTATTTTGGGGACATAGAGCAGGAAAAGGACTGTGAGGTCAGAAGTCCTGCTCCAAAAGCCCCAGGGGAAAACATGAGTGGGTTGCAGGCCATAGAGGACCTTAAGAAGGACTTTAAAAATCAAATAAGAGAAGTGGAGGAAAAATTAGAAAGAGAAATGAGAAGGATGCAGGAAAAGTATGAAATGAGGGTCAACAGCCTGACTGAGGAAAACAACACCTTAAAAAATAGACTAACTCAAATGGCAAAGGAGGCCCAAAAGGGCAATGAGGAGAAGAATGCCTTAAAAAGTCGAATTTGCCAGATGGAAAAAGAATCTCAAAAGTTCACTGAGGAGATTCATTCCTTCAGAGTTAGACTGGAGCAAATGGAAGCTAATGACTTTATGAGAAATCAAGATGCTGTTAAGCAGATCCAAACAAACGAAAGATTAGAAGGCAATGTGAAATATCTCATGGGAAAAACCACTGACCTGGAAAATAGATCCAGGAGAGACAATTTAAAAATTATTGGACTACCTGAAAGCCATGATCAAAGAAAGAACCTAGAAATCACCCTTCAAGAAATTCTCAAGGAAAATTGCCCTGATGTTTTAGATCCAGAGGGCAAAATAGAGGTTGAAAGAATCCACTGATCACCTCCTGAAAAAGACCCCAAAAAGAAAACTCCCAGGAATATTATAGCCAGGTTCCAGAATCCCCAGATCAAGGAGAAAATACTACAAGCAGCCAGGAAGAAACAATTTCAATATTGTGGAAACACAATCAGAATAGCCCAGGACCTGGCAGCTTCTACACTGAGGGATCGAAGGGCATGGAATATGATATTCCAGAGGGCAAAAGAACTGGGAATGAACCCAAGGGTCACCTACCCAGCAAAACTGAGTATTTTGTTTCAGGGGAAAATATGGTCATTCAGTGGAATAGAGGACTTTCAAGCATTCTTGAGGAAAAAACCAGAGTTGAATAGAAAATTTGACATCCAGACACAAGAAGTAAGAGATGCCTGAGAAGGTAATCAGGGAAAAGAAATCAAAAGGAACTTATCAAAGTTGATCTATTTACATTCCTATATGGAAAAGTAATATCTGTGACTGATGATCTTTCTCACTATGAAAATAATGGAAGAAGGGGGTGTGGTCAAATGAATACATATGTGAATGTGTGTGTATATGGTTACAGTTATATATGGATAGAGGTCATAGGTTGAATTTGTTGGGAAGGGAGAATACTCAAGGGATGAAATTATGAGGTGAGAGAGGAAAGTGGCAAGAGGAGATGGGGAGAGACAGGGTAGGGTAAACTATCCCATGTAGAAGAAGCAAGGGGAAGTGGTTGCAAAGGAGGGGGAGAATAAGGAAGGCTAAAAAGGCAAAACCACATTCACATTGAATTTGGTTCAGGGAGAAAATGACATACATACTAAATGGGATATCTCAACCTGCAGCAGGATAGGGGAAGGGGGATGAGAGGAGGGATGATGGATGGGAGGGCATCCTTGGGGTGAGGGGAGGTTGGAAGTACCCACTATAGAAGAGGGACAGGATCATGTAGGGAATGGACCAGGTGGGGGTGGGATGAGTGGGAGGGAATTATAAGCAGCCTTGTACAATATATCTACTATGATAATGTTTTGCATAGCTAGACATGTACAACATATACTGAATTACTTATCTCCCAAGAAGGAATGGGTGACAAGGGAGGAAGGAAATGGATCTGAAATTCGAGGTCGTAACATTAAATGTTTCAAATATATATATAAATACTATTATTAATACTCTTTTGCCTATAATTGGGAGATAAGATGTGCAGGCATTGGGACACAAAGATTCATCTTTCTCTAATGGAAAAGTCGATGGGGGTATGGGAGAAGGTATGGGAGAGAGCAGATTGGAGGAAGCGATATCTTGTGGGACTGCTATTCTGGGAGGTTGGGTAGGGGAATAATGGGGGGAAAATGATTGTAACTCCAAATCTGGCGGAAATGAATGATGTAAAACAGAAGTTAATAAAACATTTGTTTAAAAAAAAAAGAAAGAAAATGACAACAATGAGACAACATACCAAAATTTATGGGATTTTGCCAAAGTACTACTTAGAAGAAAATATCTCTCTAATTGTTTGTATCAATAAAATAGAGAAAAAGATCAATGAATTGGGTATTCAACTAAAAAAAAAGACAAAGAGGAAATTAAAAATCTCCAATTAAACATCAAATTGGAAATCCTGACAATTAACGGAGAGATTAAGAAAACTGAAAATAAAACAACAATAACAAAAAAACACGGAACTAATAAATAAAATTAGAAGCTAGTTTTATAGAAAAAAAAAAAACCCTCAGTCACTTTGATCTAAAAAAGGAAGCCAAAAACCAAATTACGAAGATCAAAACTGGAGGGGTGAATTCTTCACCAAGGAAGAAGAAATTAAGAAAGTTGTCAGGAGCTATTTTGCTGAATTACATGGCAATATATTTGACAATCTAAATTAAATGGATGAACATCTACAAAAATATAAATTACCCAGATTAACAGAAATAAAAATAAGATACTTAAATAACCCAGTCTTAGAAAAAGAAATTAAAGTAGCCATCAATGAACTTCTAAGAAAAAATCCCCCTGACCAGATGAATTTACAAGTGAATTCTACCAAGCATTTAAAGAACAATTAACCCCAATACTATATAAACTATTTGGTAAAAAAAAAAAAAGAAAAAGGAATCCTACCTAATTTCTTTTATGACAAAAATATGGTGCTGGTACCTAAATCATAAAGAGCCAAAACAGAGAAAGAAAATTATAGACCAACTTACCTAACTAATGCAAAAATTTTAAATAAAATATTAGTTAATGTATTACAGCAATATAACACAAGTATCATACTATGACCAGGTGGAATTTATATCAGGAATGCAGGTTCAGTACTAGGAAAATTATCAGCATAATTGACCATATCAATAATAAAACTAACTGAAATAATGATTATTTCAGTAAGATGCAGAAAGAGGCTTTGACAAAATATAGCACCCATTTCTAGTAAAAACACAAGAGAGCATAGGAATAAATAATTACCTTAAAATGATAAGTACTATTTATCTAAAACCATCAGCAAGCATTATCAATAATACGTATAAGCTAGAGGCTTTCCCAATAAATCAGGGGTGAAGGAAGGAAGCTGTTATTACTTCTATTATTTAATACTGTACTAGAGGTGGGGGCTGAGCCAACATGGCGGAAAGGAAGCAGTAACCTCGCTGAGCTCCTCTGTCACTAAGTCCCAAAGGGTAAATCTGAGCGGATTCCGGAGTGATGGAGCCCAGTGGAAGACAGAGTGTGGCAGAATCCAGCCCAGGAGGTTGCCCAGAGTGTCCGCGCAGGTCGAGTACAGAGCGAGTGGGGTCTGCACAGCTCAGACCTAAGAGCAGGCAAGCAGACTACACCAGAGAGAGAAAAAGCCCCAGCCTGCAGACTTACCAAGGAGGAATCGCAGTCATCTCGCAGAGGGAACGAATCATTGGAGCCAGGTAGGAGAGTCGGGCCCCCAGTGGAGAGAGTGGCTTCTCAGGCTGCATTCAGCCACCAGCCTGGAAGTTTAGAAACTGCCTGCCTGTATAATACAGGGGCTGGAATGGCAAAGTAAATTCTAGCTGTTCTGATCCTCCCATCCCTCCTTCATGAAGCAGAAAACCCAAAGATAAGTCTCCCACCCAGATTGAAATCCCAAGTTAATGGAAATAGCCTCAGGCTTAAGAATCTCCAAGAAGGGGTGTAACTGAGACAGCCAGGAATCTGAAGAGAAGAGAGGGAGGGGACCCAACAAGCCCCACCTCACCTCACCAACAAAAGCCTACTTATAGCCCAGGGGTATAGAGGCAGAAATCTGAAGTGGTCAGACTCATCCCCACCTACACATCTACATTCCTCACTGACTTCCCTGACTTAGCCATAAACTAGCCACCCAGAGGTATTCAAAGTCAAGGATCAGGCCCCAAACTCATAGCCTGAGAAACTAAGAAACAGGAAGTCACAATGGGAAGGAAGGAAGCTGAAAAGGAGAAGGGGAAGGCAAGAAAGTCTATTCGAACATACTATGCAGGGCAAGAACAACAAAACACAGAGGACAATATAGACTCTCTGCCCACACCAGAGACCACAGAAGGAAACATGATCTGGTCTCAAGCCCAAATAGCATTACTGGAGGAGCTTAAGAAAAATTTTAAAGACCAAATCAGGGAGGCAATGACCAACTTGGAAAAAGAAAATACCTCCCTAAAAAAGGAACTTCAAAAACTCACTGAAGACTATAATTCACTAAAAATTAGATACAATCAAACTGAAACTCAGAACTCTATGATGCAGCAGGAGTCAATCGAAAAAAACAAGATGATCGAAAAATTGCAAGAAAATGTAAAATATCTCACTGAAAAAATAACTGACCTAGAGAACAGATCCAGGAGAGACAACCTAAGAATTATTGGTCTACCAGAAAGCCATGATGAGAAAAGCAGTCTAGACAACATCCTCCAAGAGATTGTCAAAGAAAACTGTCCTGAGGTCCTGGAATCAGAAGATAAAATAGCTATTGATAGAATTCACCGGACTCCTCCTGAAAGAGATCCCAAACTGAAAACTCCAAGAAATATAGTAGCCAAATTCCAGAATTATAAGATTAAAGAAAAAATTCTACAAGCAGCCAAAAAGAAACAATTCAAATATCGAGGAACTACAGTTAGGATCACACAGGACCTAGCAGCTTCTACATTAAAAGAGCGGAGGGACTGGAATTTGATATTTCGTAGGGCAAGAGAGCTAGGACTACAACCAAGGATTAACTACCCGGCAAAACTGAGCATAATCTTTCAAGCAAGGAGATGGACGTTTAATGAAGTCAGGGACTTCCAGACTTTCCTAATGAAAAAGCCACAGCTCAATGGAAAATTTGATCTCCAATTACAAGACTCCAGAAGGACATAAAAAGGTAAACAAGGGTAACATAGACTCACACATGCAGAAGTGCACACACCCACACCCACAAACACATGCTCATTACTTGGGATGCAACAAGAGCAAAATGTTCACATCCCTATATGTGGAGCTGATAACTGTCAATATTTGAAATCTTTATGATTATCATGACCTGCAAAAGGGTTATACTTAGAAGGTGTGGGTATGAATGCACTAACATGGAGTCTAAAAAAAAAAGACTATTAAGGGGATCAAAGGTACTGTAATGGGAAAAAGGAAAGGATGAGCTAGGAAAAGGTAAAATATGCCATCTGAAGAGGCATCAAAACTCACTATAGAAGAAGGGAAAGTAAGAGGGAGAGGAACATCATTTAAACACTATTCTCACTGGTTCTGGTTCAAAGAAGGATCAAATTAATCAGTGAAGTTTAAGAATCTAACATGAATAGACACATAAATTCATTAAATAGAGGAATTGGAGGGAGGGAGAGGAGCACTGTTTGAAATTTACTCTCATTGGTTTGGAATCAAACGGGGAGTAATTTACTCTGATAAGTATAAAAATTTATTGTGTCCTATAGATAGTGGGAGGGTAAGGGGGGTGAAAAGGAGGAGACTAAAGGGAGGGATTATAAGGGAGGGAAATAGTAGTAAGGGGAGAGGGTAGGTTAAGAAGGGGGGTCACTGGGTGGGAACACTGAGGGAGGGGGCGGTCAAAAGGGAAAACTTCAAGTAGGGGAAGGGAGAAGGAATAAACAAAAACATAAACAGGGGAGGGAATAGGATGGAAGGGAAGAGACAGATAGTCATCATTACTGTGAATGTGAATGGGATGAACTCTCCCATAAAACAGAGGCGGATAGCAGAATGGATTAAAAACCATAATCCTACAATATGCTGTCTTCAAGAAACACATTTGAAACAAAGGGATGCCCACAGGGTAAAGGTAAAAGGTTGGAGTAAAATTTATTATGCCTCAGCTAAAGTAAAAAGAGCAGGGGTAGCAATACTTATCTCAGATAAAGCAAAAGCAAAAATAGATCTAATTAAAAGAGATAAGGAAGGAAACTATATCCTACTAAAAGGCACCATTGAGAATGAAGCAATATCACTACTTAATATATATGCACCAAGTGGTATGGCATCCAAATTCCTAGAGGAGAAGTTAAAGGAATTAGAGGAAGAAATAGATAGCAAAACTATACTAGTGGGGGACCTTAATCTCCCCCTCTCTGAACTCGATAAATCTGACCTCAAAATAAACAAGAAAGAAGTTAAGGAGGTGAATAGAATCTTAGAGAGACTAGATATGATGGATCTCTAGAGAAAACTGAATGGGGATAAAAAGGAATTTACTTTCTTTTCAGCAGTGCATGGTACATACTCAAAAATAGACCATGTACTAGGGCATAAAAACCTCACAATCCAATGCAGAAAGGCAGAAATATTAAGCGCATCATTCTCAGATCATGATGCAATAAAAATTATATGCAATAAAAGGCCATGGAAAGATAGACTAAAAACTAATTGGAAACTAAACAATTTAATCCTAAAAAATTGGTGGGTCAAAGAAGAAATTATAGAAACAAGCAATAATTTCATTCAAGAGAATGATAATAATGAAACAACATACCAAAATTTCTGGGATGCACTAAAGGCAGTTCTCAAGGGAAGTTTTATATCCCTGAGTGCATACTTAATTAAAGCAGAGAGAAGGGAGGTCAATGAATTGGACATGCAATTGAAAAAGCTAGAAAAAGAACAAATTGAAAATCCCCAATTCAGTACTAAATTAGAAATATTGAAAACCAAAGGTGAGATTAATAAAATTGAAATTAAGAAAACCATTGAATTAATAAATAAAACTAAGAGCTGGTTCTATGAAAAAAATCAACAAAATTGACAGACCCTTAGTCAATATGATAAAAAAAAGAAAGAAGAAAGCCAAATTATGAGTATCAAAAATAAAAAGGGTGAATCTACCTCCAATGAAGAGGAAATCAAAAAAATAATGAGGAATTATTTTTCCCAATTGTATGCACATAATTATGACAATCTTAGTGAAATGGATGAATATTTACAAAATCACAAATTGCCCAGATTAACTGAAGAGGAAGTGAATTACCTAAATAACCCCATCTAAGAAAAAGAAATCAAACAAGCCATCAATGAACTCCCTAGGAAAAAATCTCCAGGGCCAGATGGGTTCACTAGTGAATTCTATCAAACATTTAAAGAACAATTGATTCCAATACTCTACAAACTATTTGGGAAAATTAGTGAAGAAGGAGTCCTACCAAACTCTTTCTATGACACAAATATGGTACTGATTCCTAAATCAGGAAGAGATAAAACAGAGAAAGAAAATTATAGACCAATCTCCCTCATGAATTTAGACGCAAAAATTCTAAATAAAATATTAGCCAAAAGACTCCAACAACTTATCACAAAAATAATACACCCTGATCAGGTAGGATTCATTCCAGGAATGCAAGGATGGTTTAATATTAGGAAAACCATCAATATAATTGAGCATATCAACAACAAAACTAGCAAAAACCACATGATCATCTCAATAGATGCAGAAAAGGCTTTTGACAAAGTACAACATCCATTCCTATTAAAAACACTAGAAAATATAGGAATAAATGGAGCCTTCCTTAAAATAGTTGCTAGCATCTATCTAAAACCATCAGCAAGTATTACATGCAATGGGGATAAACTAGAAGCCTTTCCAATAAGATCAGGAGTGAAACAAGGGTGTCCACTCTCACCCCTCTTATTCAATCTGGTACTTGAAACGTTAGCAGTAGCAATTAGAGAAGAAAAAGAAATCAAAGGAATCAAATTAGGCAAAGAAGTGACCAAGCTGTCACTCTTTGCAGATGATATGATGATATACTTAGAGAATCCTAGAGAATCAAGTAAAAAACTACTTGAGACAATAAATAAATTTGGCAAAGTTGCAGGATATAAAATAAACCCACATAAATCCTCAGCATTCCTGTACATCTCTAATGAAACTCAACAGCAAGAGATAGAAAGAGAAATCCCATTTAAAGTCACTGTAGACATTATAAAATATTTGGGAATCTACTTGCCAAAACAAACCCAGAATCTATATGATCACAACTACAAAACACTTCTCACACAAATAAAATCAGATCTAAATAGTTGGAAAAATATCAATTGCTCGTGGCTGGGTCGAGCTAATATAATAAAAATGACAATTTTACCCAAACTAAATTATATATTTAGTGCCATTCCAATCAATTTACCAAAAAACTACTTTGTAGAGTTAGACAAAATAATAACAAAATTTATTTGGAAAAACAAAAGGTCTAGAATATCAAGGGAATTAATGAAAAGAAATGCTAGGGAAGGTGGACTAGCTATGCCAGATCTTAATCTGTATTATACAGCAGCAGTCATCAAAACTGCTTGGTACTGGCAGAGGTGTAGAGTAGTGGATCAATGGAATACATTAGGTGCAGGAGACCCAGCAGTTAATGAATATAGCAATCTATTGTTCGATAAACCCAAAGACCCCAGTTTTTGGGATAAGAATGCACTATTTGACAAAAACTGCTGGGAAAACTGGAATACAGTATGGCAGAAACTGGGCATAGATCACTATCTAACACCATATACCAAAATCAAGTCTAAATGGCTGCATGATCTAGGTGTAAAGGATGATACTGTAAGCAATTTGGGAAAGCAAGGAATAGTTTACCTGACAGATCTGTGGAGAGGGTAAGATTTTAGGACCAAACAAGAATTAGAGAGCATTATAAAATGCAAAATGGATGATTTTGATTACATTAAATTGAAAAGCTTCTGTACAAACAAAGCCAATGTAACCAAGATCAAGAGGGAGGTGGGAAATTGGGAAAGAATTTTTACAACTTGTGTCTCTGATAAAGGACTCATTTCTAAAATTTATAGAGAATTGAGTCAAATCTATATGAATACAAGTCATTCCCCAATTGATAAATGGTCAAAGGATATGAATAGGAAGTTTTCAGAGAAAGAAATTAAAGATATCTATAAGCATATGAAGAAATGCTCTAAATCACTATTGATTAGAGAAATGCAAATCAAAACAACTCTGAGATACCACATCTCTCCAGTCAGATTGGCTAAGATGACAAAACAAGAAAATGACAAATGCTGGAGAGGATGTGGGCAAATTGGAACACTAATGCATTGCTGGTGGAGTTGTGAACTTATCCAACCATTCTGGAGAGCAATCTGGAATTATGCCCAAAGGGCTATAAATAATTTCATACCCTTTGACCCAGCAATACCACTTCTAGGGTTATATCCCAAAGAGATCATAGAAATGGGAGGAAGACCCAAATGTACCAAAATATTTATAGCAGCTCTTTTTGTGGTTGCAAAGAATTGGAAACTGAAGGGGTGCCCATCAATTGGGGAATGGCTAAACAAGTTGTGGTATATGAATGTAATGGAATTTTATTGTGCTATAAGAAATGAGGAGGTGACGGATTTCATAATTACCTGGAGAGATTTATACAAACTGATGCTGAGCGAGAAGAGCAGAATCAGAAGAAATTTGTATACAATCACAGACATACCATATCTGTGATGACCAACTATGACAGACTGGAATCTTTTCAGCAATGCAGTGATATAAGTTAATCCCGAATGACTCAAGAAAGTGAGAAATGTGCCATCCAGAGATATAACTAGAAAGAACTGAGCCTGAATCCTGATGGAAGCAAACTAAATGATCTTGTTCTTCTCATTGTTTGGTTTTACTTCTTCCTTACCATCTTTCATCCCACCTAGTACAATATACCTTTGTAATTGGAATAATGTTTAATATGAATGCATTTGCAGACCCTATACTGTACTACATGCTGTCATGAGGGGAGGGGGAGGGAAGTAAAGGAAATTTGAAAATCAAGGAACTATGGAATTGAATCTTGTTTACTGAAACTAAACTAATAAATTAATTTAAAAAAACACTGACTTAGAAATGTTAGCTAGAATAGGAAGAGGGAGGAGCAAGGAAATTAAAGAAATTAGTATAGGAAATAAAGAAATAAAATTATCATCTTTCCAGATGATATGATGTTATACTTAGAAAATTATAGTGAATCAACTAAAAAACTACTTTAAATTATTAACAACTTTAGCAAAGATGCAGGATGCCAAAGAAACCTATATCAGTATTTGAATATATATTACCAATAAATCCCAGCAGCAGGAGATAGAAAGAGAAATCCATTTAAAATAACTGCAGACAATATAAAATACTTGGGAGTCTACCTGCCAAGACAAACTCACAAACATAAAATGCTTTTCACACAAATCAAGACATATCTAAACAACTGGAAAGATATTAATTGCACATGGGTAGGCCAAGCCAATGTAATAAAACTGTCAATCCTAGCTAAATTAATCTATTTATACCATGCTATACCAAACTATCAAAAATTATTTGACAGAAAAAATAATAACAAAATTTATCTGGAAGAACACAATGTCAAGGATATCAAGGGAATCAATGAAAAAAAAATGTGAAAAAGATGGTCTAGCCATACCAGATTTAAAACTGTATTATAAAGTGGTAATAAGAAAAATAATCTAGTCTGGCTAAGAAACAGAGTGGTAGATCTGTGAAACAGATTAGGTACAAATTACATTATAGTAAATGACCACAGTAATTCAGTATATGATAAACTAAAAAATACATACTTTTGGAACAAAAACTCATTATTTGACAAAAATTTCTGGGACAATTGGAAAACAGAATGGCAAAAACTAGGTATAGGCCAAAATCACACACTATACACAAAGATAAGGTCAAAATGGGTATATGACTTATACATAAAGGGTGATACCATAAGCAAATTAAGATAGCATGGAATAGTTTATCTGCCATACTTATGGATAAGGGAAGAATTCAGGACCAAAGAATATACAGAGAACATTACAAAATGTAAAATAGATAATTGTGATTACATAAAATTTAAAAGTTTCTGCACAAACAAAACCAATGCAAACCAAATAAGGAAATCAGAAAACTGGGGGAAAATATTTGTGATAAGTATCTCTGATAAAGTCCTCATTTTTTTTTCTTTTGGAGGGGAAATTGGGGTTAAGTGACTTGCCCAAGGTTACACCACCAGTTTTGTGTTAAGTGTCTGAGGCTGGATTTAAACTCAGGTCTTCCTGATTCCAGGGCTGGCGCTCTATTCACTGCGCCACCAAACCGCCCCAACTGCACAACCTAGCTGCCCTATTATTTCTTAAATATATAGAGAATTGAGTCAAATTTATAATACAAGTCATTCCCTAATTGATAAATGGTCAAAGAATGTGTCCATAGGCAATTCTTAGACAAAGAAAAATGCCCTAAATCACTATTGATCAGGGAAATGCAAATTAAAACAACTCTGAGGTACCACCTCACACCTATCAGAATGGCTAATTTGACCAAAAAAGGAAAATGTTGTGTGTTGGAGGGAATGTGGGAAAACTGGGACACTGATGTACTATTTGTGGAGTTGTGAACTGATTCAACCGTTGCTGAAAGCAATTCGCAACTATGCCCAAAAGGCTATAAAACTGTGCATACTCTTTGATGCAGCAATACCAGTGCTAGGTCTATATCCCAAAGACATCCAAAAAGGGGGAAAGGATCTATTTGCACGAAAATATTTATAGTAGCTCTTTTTGTGGTGGTTAAGTACTGGAAATCAAAGGAATGCCCATCAATTGGGGAATGGATAAACAAGTGGTAGTAGATAATTGTGATGGAATATCATTGTGCTATAAGAAACAACAAGCAGGATGATGACAGAAAAACCTAGGAACTTACATGAACTTATGCATAGTGAAGTGGACAGAATGTTGTACACTGTAACAGCAATATTGTCTGAAGAACTGTGAATGACTTAGCTATTTTTAGTAATACAATGATCGAAGACAATCCCAAAGGACTGATGATGAAGCATACTGTCTGCCTCCAGAGAAAGAAGTGATAGTGTTTGACTACAGACTGAAGCATGTTATTTTTCACTCTTTCATTTCTCTTCTATTAGTTGAGTTTTCTGGTACAAAATGACTAATATGGAAATGTCATACATAATTGCACATGTATAACCTACATCTAATCTCAGGGATGGGCTAGGGGAGGGGAGAGAAGGGGAAGGATAGAATTTGGAACTCAAAGCTTTAATAAATTGTTTTTAAAAAGAAAGTTCTTATTGGGAAAGATCCATATGTATTTACTTTTCAGCTTTAATGTTAAGTAATTAATTTTCAATATATAACTATGTATTTTTCCCATCAAAGAATTTATTTTAGGGATGTAACCCATGTTCAGATAAATATGGTTATTATGTAGCATTTACTGTTATAGTAGTCAAATATGGAACCAAGTATTATAAAATTGTCAAGTTTTTTATTAAGCACAAACTATATGGTAGCCACTGTGCTATGCTCAAAATTCAAAGAAAGGCAAAGAATAGCTCCTGCTCTCGAAAAGCTTACAATCGAATAAGGAAGTTGCAAACAGGGAGGTGGCTAGGTGGTGCAGTGAATAGAGCACTGGCCCTGGAGTATGGAGAACCTGAGTTCAAATCCAGTTTCAGACACTTAACACTTACTAGCTGTGTGACCTTGGGCAAGTTACTTAACCCCAATTGCTCTGCCTTCCCTTCTCCCCCCAAAAATAAAAGATGCAAATATCTATGTCCAAACAAGATATAGAGAGGATAAGTAGGGGAGAAACTCATGATTTTTAGATGGATGCTCAAAATGTCCTTAGCTTCATTAAAAATGTTGAACAGAAAAGTATAGAAATGTATTAGAAAAGAAATGTGATCTATCTACCAAAATTCCCAGAACCTCAAATGAGGTTTAATTTTCTTTTGCACAGTTTATACATCTACAAAACATTTAGCAGAGTTTTGCAACACTGGCAGTTGCATTTTATTAACTGTGGAGGCTTGTTTTTGAAAAACAATTTCAGTGCTCTATAACAGTGCAGGTTCTTAAAAATCTTCTCGCAGGAAAAATGGTTTCACTAATTACTTCTGAATGCTACTTACCATGAATGTATATACAATATAATTCTCTTAAAAATAAAACTCTCCAAGACTAGAAGCTATAATCTTGTAGTTCATAATTATCAAAGTACAATGATGAAGAAACATTAATAAGCATTTCAAACAGACCACACTTCTTGAAGTTATTGTTTATTTATTTGTTTGTTTCCCCTTACATTGAAAGTTATTGTGCTGTGTTTGGCCTCTGCCATCCTGGGCATTTATAGTTTGGGATCAAAAGACACACCTGAAGGTGTGGTGTTAAATCACTTAACAAAATATCTCAAAACATGTGTTCAATTTTGTGGCTATGGGAATTGTGAGATAGACTTTGGGTTGTTAGCATCTGCCCATGAATACTTTAGGAATCTTCAAGAATGTCACTTATTCAGGAAAGGAGTGAACAGTTACCTCTAGTTTCTAGCCAACTTCATCATATTGGTCTCATTGGTAATGAGAGTTTTATGCCAGTAATTACTAGTAGCCTTTAACTTCACCTTTCGTCTAACCATGCATCTACTATCATTTGTAAATAGAATCCAAAGTGATAAATGTTTTCTACTATGACCATTGGTATTATTAGATGGCTATAAGTTCTGGTCAAACATACAGGAACAGTATTTGGAAAGTTACTAAATATCAAGAGTTACCTTAGTTTAAGGCAGCTAGAGGGTGGAGTAGAGAGAGCTGGGGACTTGGAATCAGGTTACTCATCTTGAGTTCAAATCCAGCCTCACACACTTTAGCTATGCGACCCTGGGCAAGTCATTTAATGCTCTTTACCTCAGCTCCTCATCTGTCAAATGAACTGGAAAAAGAGATGCCAAACCAATCCAGTATCTTTGCCAAGAAAACCATATATGGAGTCATGAAATTAGTCAGACATTACTTGAGCCTTGGTTTAACTTTTTTCATCACAAACACAACACAGTTACTTTCAAGGTAGGGAAAAACAAACAAATAAACAAACAATAACTTCAACTAGTGTGGTCTATTTGAAATGTTTTTTAATATTTCTTCATCATTATAGTTTAATAATTATAAGCTACAAGATTATAAAACTATCACATTAGAAAATTTATATTTATAGAGCTGGATAAATTAGATTGTCTAATTCCTAAAAACATTTGAAAGTTACTTTTAAAAAAAATTAGAAATTCAATATTCCACATAAAATTTGCATTTTTAATTAATTGCACTTAATTAAATATAAGTCCCTCATATTTCAGAGGGTGAATCAGCAAAGTGACAGCATGCATCCTCACTAATTAAATAGTAAAATAACATCTAAAAATGAGAAGAGAAGAACTCTTTAAGCATCTAAAAAAACCTATTATCTAAGGCAGAAAACATTTTTTCCAATAAGTACATTTCTGAGAGTTTGAAAAATTAGCAGTGATGTACAAAATTAATTTTTGATTAAGTGGACAGAGAAAAAAGTTTTGGCTTCTTATTAGGGGTCTAATGACTTCAATTAAAATTATATTACATAAAAAAGGCGTACATAGCTATTGGGAAAAAAATATCTTCACTTGTAAACTCCCCATCTACCAGAATAAGCAGAAGAATTCTGTTAATCTTTTTGTTTTTTTTTTAAACAAATACTTTATTAACTTCTGTTTTATATCATTCATTTCCGCCAGATTTGGAGTTACAATCATTTTCCCCCCGTTATTCCCCTACCCAACCTCCCAGAATAGCAGTCCCATAAGATATCACTTCCTCCAATCTGCTCTCTCCCATACCTTCTCCCATACCCCCTTCGACTTTTCCATTAGAGGAAGGTGAATCTTTGTGTCCCAATGCCTGCACATCTTATCTCCCAATTACAAGCAAAAGAGTATTAATAATGATATTTGTATATATTTGAAACATTTAATGTTAAGACCTCGAATTTCAGATCCATTTCCTTCCTCCCGTGTCACCCATTCCCTCTAGGGAGATAAGTAATTCAGTATATGTTGTACATGTACAACATGCAAAACATTATCATAGTAGATATATTGTACAAGGCTGCTTATACTTCCCTCCCACCCATCCCACCCCCCACCTGGTCCATTCCCTACTTGATCCTGTCCCTCTTCTATAGTGGGTACTTCCAACCTCCCCTTACCCCAAGGATGCCTTCCCATCCATCATCCCTCCTCTCATCCCCCTTCCCCCTATCCTGCTGCAGGTTGAGATATCCCATTTAGTATGTACGTCATTTTCTACCTGAACCAAATTCAATGAGAATGTGGTTTTGCCTTTTTTGCCTTCCTATTCTCCCCCTCCCTTGCAACCACTTCCCCTTGCTTCTTCTACATGAGATAGTTTACCCTACCCTCTCTCTCCCCATCTCCTCCTGCCACTTTCCTCTCTCGCCTCATAATTTCATCCCTTGAGTATTCTCCCTTCCCAACAAATTCAACCTCTGCCCTCTATCCATATATAACTGTAACCATATACACACACATTCACATATGTATTCATATGACCACACACCCTTCTTCCATTATTTTCATAGTGAGAAAGATATCATCAGTCATAGTTATTGCTTTTCCATATAGGAATGTAAACAGTTCAACTTTGATAAGTTCCTTTTGATTTCTTTTCCCTGATTACCTTCTCAGGCATCTCTTGCTTCTTGTGTCTGGATGTCAAATTTTCTATTCAATTCTGGTTTTTTCCTCAAGAATGCTTGAAAGTCCTCTATTCCACTGAATGACCATATTTTACCCTGAAACAAAATGCTCAGTTTTGCTGGGTAGGTGACCCTTGGGTTCATTCCCAGTTCTTTTGCCCTCTGGAATATCATATTCCATGCCCTTCGATCCCTCAGTGTAGAAGCTGCCAGGTCTGGGCTATTCTGATTGTGTTTCCACAATATTGAAATTGTTTCTTCCTGGCTACTTGTAGTATTTTCTCCCTGATCTGGGGATTCTGGAACCTGGCTATAATATTCCTGGGAGTTTTCTTTTTGGGATCTTTTTCAGGAGGTGATCAGTGGATTCTTTCAACCTCTATTTTGCCCTCTGGATCTAAAACATCAGGGCAATTTTCCTTGAGAATTTCTTGAAGGTCGATTTCTAGGTTCTTTCTTTGATCATGGCTTTCAAGTACTCCAATAATTTTTAAATTGTTTCTCCTGGATCTATTTTCAAGGTCAGTGGTTTTTCCCATGAGATATTTCACATTGCCTTCTAATCTTTCATTTGTTTGGATCTGCTTAACAGCATCTTGATTTGTCATAAAGTCATTAGCTTCCATTTGCTCCAGTCTAACTCTGAAGGAATGAATCTCCTCAGTGAACTTTTGAGATTCTTTTTCCATCTGGCAAATTCGACTTTTAAGGCATTCTTCTCCTCAATGCCCTTTTGGGCCTCCTTTGCCATTTGAGCTAGTCTATTTTTTAAGGTGTTGTTTTCCTCAGTCAGGCTGTTGACCCTCATTTCATACTTTTCCTGCATCCTTCTCATTTCTCTTTCCAATTTTTCCTCCACTTTTTATTTGATTTTTAAAGTCCTTCTTAAGGTCCTCTATGGCCTGCAACCCGCTCATGTTTTCCCCTGGGGCTTTTGGAGCAGGACTTCTGACCTCACAGTCCTTTTCCCGCTCTATGCCCCCAAAATAGGAGTCTAGGGTTGCATTCTTCTGTTTCCTTTGCCTTGGCATGTTGCCACTTAATTACTTGACTTTTGGGCTTGTTGCCATACCATGGCTTTAAGGCCAGATAGAGGAATTTTCGCCCCAAACGTGTGGGGGGCAACTTCCGTTTCTGGCAAGCTGTAAACCCACCCACGACTTCCACCCTAGATCACAATCCAGATCCAGGGAGGTTAAAGCAAGAGCGATTACCCCCAAGACTGATCGCTGGATCTCCCTACAGTTCGCAGGCCAGGAGCTGGAGCTGCCTCTGAAAACTACAAAATGGCGTTTGTCCTCAGCGGCTTCTAGCCCCCAGGGGAGGGAGCTGACGCATTCCCCAAATACTGGTCCCAAAGTCCATAGGACACTAACCTCTTACTTTGTCCTAGGCATGTCTATGTTGATAATTCTGGAGTCGCCACAGCTGCTGGTGTTCTGGGGTCTCTCCAGCAGGCTGCTGGCCCTGCCGCCCTGGGGCTAAAACCTTGGCTCACGGGGACCTGGGCTCCGCTCGGCTTGGCTCCCCTTGGCTTGGCTCCCCGCACTCTGCCAATCTTTTTGTTTTTTAAAAGGCATTCAACAAGATATACTAAAAGTATATTAAGTCAATCCACATATGCAGGCAGTCTACAACTAATTTGTATTGTCACAGTGATAGGAGAGATAATAGTCTGGAAAAAATACACCCTACCCCCTTAAGTTAACAGGGTCGTCTGCCCGTATTTTCTTATTGTTTCTAAGCCTGAAACTTTCTCTTTAAAGAGGAATTACTCTCATAAAGACAGGATTTCAGATTATCTATCTTGCTGGTTCAACAGTTTAAGCCATGTGTTCACACCTGGAGAAATAAAGTTCATCAGCTAATGAGGTTCATAACTTATGACTGATCCCCCCTGAAAATAGACACCTGCACCCTGTTATGCAAATGTTATCTATCTTAAGGGGTACTACATTTATATCATCTCTCTGGTTCTAAACATGAGTTGATGACAGCAAAAGAAATATCCAGAGATACCTAAGCCAAACATACACTTAAGGTGAAGCAGCCAGGAGTTTAAAATCCTTTAAAATGAACTGAAATGGTTCAATTAGGTGATAAAAATGAATTAGAGAGAGAAAAAAGAAACAACTGTAATACACAGAAAATATATCTATTCCTCCAGTGCAAGTTTCTCCTAAAATTAACCAGAGTTTGCATTATCTCCAAGAAAGCATATCTATTAAATTGTGTACAGCTAATGGTCTACAGAAATGACTTTGTGAATTTCCAGGGGGTCTAATTTCACATTCTTCAGCTAAAAAATAAATTTAATTGAACAATAAAGTCATGAAGTTAGCTTTTAAATGAGACTTCCCCTCATTTACTATTTTCTTTCTTGAAGTTCACTTCCCGACTTTTAAGGATTAAGTCATAAGAAAGTGACCATAGTCAAAAGAAAATATCGACAAAGAAAAATCAACAAGTATGGTATTTTATTAAGGGTCTAGAGCCAACTATGTGTGAAATAATTAAGTACAGTCATTTCTAAGAAAGTTCTCACATTTTGGAAGAGATATGAGAACATTTTGGTCCTACCTCCAACCTAGACCTGAATGCAGGAATCCTTTTGACATTACTCCCCAAGTCAGATATCTAGCTTTTTATGGATGTTTCTAGGAGCAGGAGCTCCCAGCCTCACAAATCATGAGCTCCTAACCCCACAAAATATTCCTTCTACTGAGCTAACATTTTCCTTTTTCTAACTTTCACCTGTCCTCTGGGGCTAAGCAGAATCAGTGTAATGTATCTCCCCAAAGAGCTCTCCAAGTGCTTGCACACCTAAGTTTCTTCAAACATTACTCATAAAAGAGATTTTAGACCTCTCATTAAAGAAAATACTCCAAAAGTTTTCTGCCCAATGTGGAGCACATGAATACTATCATCTTTCTTCATCTATATACTATCAATCAATAGGCTTTTGAATAGCTATATCACACTATTCATTGATTCATGAACAGTTGACAGTCACCAAACAATGCTGGGTGTTTTTCCACACAAAATCTTGTCAAACCAGGGGTTTATCTTTGTAACCTGGATGATCAGGGAACCCTATGGTCTGTGTCATTAGGACATCCCTGATGGAGCTGGACAGGAGGGAAGTGGCTCCATTGGAAGGGGGAGGGGAGATGTCAAATGCTTTGTCTCCTTGTTAGAGAACGTGTATAGGCTTCAATTCCTCTTTGGTCAGTTGTACGTCCCTGCAACTGGGGGTTTTGAAAAAGTTAACTGACAAATGAGCCAAGAAGAATTCCCTTCTTTAGGCTATAAAAGGAAGAGAGAGAGAGAAAAAAAAATCCTCCCTCTTTCAAGGCAACCTCTTTGTTAAGACATAGACAACACCAGCTCTGCCTTTGACTTGCTTCTTCTGCTTTGTGTTTCTTTCCCTAAGCCTTCTGCAGTCCTTAGTTGCTAGTGTCTTCCTTCTGAAATTACCTTCCAACCCCCCAATTCATCTTATAGAGACATAGTTGTTTGCCTATTGTTTTCCCCAAGATCCTGAGTTCCTTGAGAGCAGGGAATATTTTTCCCTTAATTTGTACTTAATTAATACTTCTTGATTTGATTAAGTTCAAAAAGAAGAAAAAAGAAATAAGAAATGGGTTTTTCCAGACCCCTAGATAACAGTTTGAATTCAGAAAGATTCCCCCACCCAATCTACCTCCCCCTACCTACCTCTAGCCCCAACCCTTGGATTTCCCTAACAACTTCTCAGAAGAAAACAGAACCACTACCAGGAAGATTTTGCAGTTGAAAGGATTAAAGGGCCATGTCAGTTACAGGGATTTAGGAATTATGAATATAAAAGGAAGGTCAAGGGGGTAATTTAAGATCTGTTTAGCAGTCCCACAAATGTTTATCTCCCTGGAGAGTATAATAATAGTATTAATGCATGTTTCTTGGACTTTGTGTTTTAATCCTTTCTCTTGAGTCATAGTTGTCTTAAATAAATAAATGAATGAATGAATAAATAAATAGTTGTCTTAAACTCAATACTTACTTTGCACACTGGATATCCTTTCCTAGAGGGGACCTATGCATCCTTTTGAGGAAAAACCCTGTGATCCATACCTAAACTATATTGAGAAATCTTCCTGGAGAAGTTCTAGGTGCGGGCAATAAGCTGGAGAAGACAAGAAAAGCCTGATCCCTACTGCACTCTTAGAAGCATACTCCCCAAGTACTGAACTTAGTTTGTGTGAATTCAGCAGTCCCTTGTAGGAGGAAACTCCTCCTGGGCTATGGGTGATCTTATCTAAATCCATCTTCCTATAATGGTCTCATTGTAATCCTTTGTTATCCTTTATTAATCTGCCTTCCCTTTTGGGAGTCTCTGGTCATAGGATACTACCTATTCTAGTTTTCTCTAAACTTCTCTGAATTCTAGTTTCTTAACAACTAGGTTACATGTATGATTATCCTTCAAATTCCCTTATTAGACAGTTATAAAACTGTCTAATCAATAAAATAATTTTAATTCTTTGGTTAAAATTAAGTTCACAAGAGTGGCTTACCTTGTTGTTCCACCCTCCCCTCCAAAAAATCTGGAATAAGAGGGTCAGCAAAGAAGCCAGTCAAGAATTCACCTGAGGTTCCTGGGACACAATCAGCATCAGTAATTTTCTTTTCTAGGATCAGCTATAAACTTTGTGTCATTTAAACATCTTTCCAACATGGGTCTAACCAATCTGATCTGCTTTTGTATACACATTCCCCCTCCCATGCTTTATGGGTGCATCCAAACTGACCTTCTAAAGTAAGACACATAAGACAATCTATCTCCCCTCTCTCTGACTGTGCACTAGCTGCCCCCCATGTCTGGAAGGCAGTCCTTCTCCTTAGCCCTGCCTCTCTAAATTCCTAGGTTCCATCAAGGCTCAGTAGAAGCACTTTCTTTATGAAGCCTTTCATAATCCCCTAGGCGTCTGTACCTCTCCGCCAATGTTATCATGCATTTCTTTCATATAAATCTATCTACATACACTTTTCCTGCAGTAGCTATGCTGTAAAGTCCACCTGTAAAGTGTTTCATTTTTTCTCATTATATCCCCAGCACCTAACACAGAGATGCACACAGAAGGAGCCTAATAAATGTTTTTGATTGGTTAATTGCTTTAAAAATTTTTTAATAAATAGTGCTAATTTTCTAAATTCCTAAATTTCCTATTCAATAAATTTCTTTCAAATTAACCAATACTCCCTTTCTATATTTATTTTATGAGCTACATTCTGTGCCTTGATATGTGGACTATAATTATTGTACCCAGACCTCTTATACCATATTGTTTTTCCTGAGAATTTCTGGGCATCTTCTCCCCTTCTGTTTTTCTTCTATGGTATTTGATGTTGTCCATAGCACTTGTTTGGGATGAATTGGAATAAAACTATGGATTCCTTTCACAGATAAAGTAAAAACGCAAGCAGTTTCTAATTGTTGACAATATAATGAAGAAAACACATCAATGAAATAAACTTTAATCAATAAAGCAAGCTGTGGTGTTATTTTGTGGAAAATTTATGTGATATTTATTTTCAGTTTTCACACAAAACTACTTCCTTCACTTTTCTCCTTGTGTACTTCATGCCCTAGACACACACACACACACCCCATAGAATTTCAGCACTAGAAGGGATCTTTAGCCCAACCCATATCTGAAAAAGGATCCACTCTACAACATACCTAAATCGAGTATTTAGCAAATCTCATATGAAGGAGAACTATCTATTAAAATAATGCATTATGCCTAATACAACAGCATCAAAGATTGGAATGTATTGTAGAAGTCATGTACTCCAGGCCTTGACATATAAGGAAAGTATAGCCTAGACTGGTTAAGTGACTTACTCAAGGTCATATAAACAGTAGGTGTCAGAACCAAAATTAAACTCAAGTCCTGGAGTTCCAAGGGCTGCATTTTTTTTCCTCTGAACCACGGTGACTCTCTTTTTTTGGATATCTCCAATTGACAGAAGGTTTTCCATCACTATTAACCTAGTTCTAACCCCCATTGAGTCCAACCAGAACAAGTCTTATCTTTCTTCCATTAATAGTCTTTCAACTAGTTGAAACAGGCATAACATCCCTTCTATAAATTCTCTTCTCTAGGATGAATATCCCCAGTTAATCCAACTGGTCCTAATGAGGATGTCACCAACTTGACTATTCTCTTCTGGACACTATCTCATTTATCCATGCCCTTCCAACTTATCACTGTCCTTTTCTGAAGCTTCTGCACTGTGAGTAGGGCACTTTGCCCAGATCAAAGAAAACTACTACTCACATGTTCACTCTGGCACTGCCTAAAACACTGCTTCACTTGCAACAGAGACAAGGTCATCTATACCATGTGTTTTATTCTTTTCTAAAGTTAAAAGAGTCCTCTAAGCAGGGCAGGAGACAGGGCTAGAGACAGCAGCATGATACAAAACAAGTAGCTGTTCTAAAAGGAACTGTCTTAGGATAGGAGATGAAATAGCATTCGTTTGCCCAGACTTTTTGCAGAGCTGGCCCGCTGTCCAGACTGCTTTGTTTCTGGCATTTCCATTAATTCCACGCATATTGTATTTGACAGAATTACTGCTGTGTTTGTTGACAGGGCCCTCTGGCCTCCAAACATCAAACACATGATGTCCCTATCAAACCTGACACCTGTTTTTCATTTCCAGACATTGATTTTCTACCTACCAGCCAACATATTTTATAGAAATAAACTGTTAGCACCATCAGCAAAGTATTGATTGCAACAGCACAGAAATCCCTACCTGGAAATTTACAGCCTTAATTTCCAGTAGGTTACATCAGTTATCTTCAAGTGGATGGAGATATAAAAGAGTGATTAGCATGTGTTGACTAAACGCTCATTGCTAAGCACCCTCCACAGCCCACACCAAAAGACTCAAATAAAATTAAACATTAAGTAATTGCTTTAATAAGGGCTTCAAAGATAAACGGAAATGGCCAAGTTATACATCGATTGTTTCCTCAAGAAAAAATTAACACAGAGACAATGTGTGTAATCATTAACACGATGTGTGTAAAAGAGGCTCCAGAGAAAGAAAAATGAAAATGCAAGCTTCAAGAGTTGTGATGGATAAAACTGAGTAGGTTATGGGTACAGAGGAAAGAATATGTCACTCAGTTTCTTTATAGTTTACTGGGTCATGTAGTACATGATGCATTACTTCTGATTTACTAATTTCTAATTTATTACCCTGATTAGATAACTTCCCCTCTCATTCCATTCTCTCCTCGCTGGTCAGAAGCTTTAGCCCACTATTTTTGGTGCCATGGAAAGAACACTATCTCTAGTGCAGAGATGTCAAATGCACAGCCCACCACAATGTGGGCCATGATACTCCCCAGTGTGGCCAGAACCAGATTAAACAGGAATTGAGAAATATTTAGCAAAATAAATAAAAATGCAGCAAAACATAAATAACATTACATTCGGGATCCTTATAGATCTCTTTGTGGCCCCATTTCTATTTGAACTGGAGAACACTAGTCTTGGTTTAAATTCTACCTTTGCTAATTATTATCTGTGTGACCTGGGGTGATCACATAACTTTCTTTTTTTTTCCTTTTTTCTTTTTTGGAGGGCAATTGGGGTTAAGTAACTTGCCCAAGGTCACAATAGGTTTTTGTTTGTGTGCTTAAGTGACTGAAGCTGGATCAGAACTCAGGTCCTTCTCACTCCAGGGCCAACGCTCTAATCACTGTGCCACCTAGCTGCACCGATCACATAACTTTCTTGGGCCACATCTCATCTTTAAAATGGTGGGGCTGGACTTATGATGGCCTCTATATTCTCTAGCTCCGAATTTATGAATCCCTGTTTTCCCTCTTTTTTTTTTAAGGTCATCTCAGTAATAAGCGATCAACACAGAAGAGATATTAGATATTATTAGATTAGATAATTATATTTTAAAATTATTCCATTCAGATGTTTTGTTTTTATACCACTTACTTTTTCTACTATATTCTTCTATAATATAGAATAATATATATATAATATAATAAATTTTTCTACTATATTCTTCTATAATTCTACTCTAATCCCATCCAGAGAATCATTTCTTTTAATAAAGATTTTTTTAAAGAAGAAAACCACAAACTTTTCTTGCTTTGTAGCTCACTTTATAGAACTTTAAAAATATGTCTTCATGATGACTGGAGTGCTTGCAAAAACCCACATTTCAGAAAGCATAGTGTAATAGACACCACTAGATTAAAAGCCTAACAACATTGCTTAGAATCGTGGCTCTGCCATTTACTTGTCTGTGTGACCTGAAGCAAGTCACTTCATCACTAGGCCTCAGTTTCCTCATCTGTGAAATGAGGGACTAGTAACCTAAAAATGTTACCTACACTTTTAATTTTCAGTGTGTCTATGTAATTTTTTGAAATAGACCAAACATACTTCGAGGTAAGTTTAGGGATAGATGCATGTTCAAAGACAATAGTTCTCTTTTTTTTTTGAATGCTTTATTAACTTCTGTTTTATATCATTCATTTCCGCCAGATTTTGAGTTACAATTTTTTCCCCCGTTTTCCCCCTACCTACCATCCCAGAATAGCAGTCCCACAAGATATCACTTCTTCCAATCTGCTCTCTCCTATATCTTCACCCATACCCCCTTCAACTTTTCCATTAGAGCAAGGTGAATCTCTGTGCCCCAATGCCTGCACATCTTATCTCCCAATTACATGCAAAAGAGTATTAATAATAGTATTTATATATATATTTGAAACATTTAATTTTAAGACCTCGAATTTCAGATCCATTCCCTTCCTCCCTTGTTACCCATTCCCTCTGGGAAGATAAGTAATTCAGTATATGTTGTACATGTCTAGCTATGCAAAACATTACCATAGTAGATATATTGTACAAGGCTGCTTATAATTCCCTCCCACTCATCCCACCCCCCACCTGGTCCATTCCCTACATGATCCTGTCCCTCTTCTATAGTGGGTACTTCCAACCTCCCCTCACCCCAAGGATGCCCTCCCATCCATCATCCCTCCTCTCATCCCCCTTCCCTCTATTCTGCTGCAGGTTGAGATATCCCATTTAGTATGTATGTCATTCTCTCCCTGAACCAAATTCAATGAGAATGTGGTTTTGCCTTTTTAGCCTTCCTATTCTTCCCCTCCCCTGCAGCCACTTCCCCTTGCTTCTTCTACATGAGATAGTTTACCCTACCCTGTCTCTCCCCATCTCCTCTTGCCACTTTCCTTTCTCACCTCATAATTTCATCCCTTAAGTATCATCCCTTCCCAACAAATTCAACCTATGCCCTCTATCCATGTATAACTGTAAACATATATACACACATTCACATATGTATTCAAATGACCATACACCCTTCTTCCATTATTTTCATACTGAGAGAGGTTTCATCAGTCACAGGTATTGTTTTTCCATGTAGGAATGTAAATAGGTCAACTTTGATAAGTTCCTTTTGATTTCTTTTCCCTGATTACCTTCTCAGGCATCTCTTGCTTCTTGTGTCTGGATGTCAAATTTTCTATTCAACTCTGGTTTTTTCCTCAAGAATGCTTGAAAGTCCTCTATTCCACTGAATGACCATATTTTCCCCTGAAAGAAAATACTCAGTTTTGCTGGGTAGGTGACCCTTGGGTTCAGTCCCAGTTCTTTTGCCCTCTGGAATATCATATTCCATGCCCTTCGATCCCTCAGTGTAGAAGCTGCCAGGTTCTGTGCTATTCTGATTGTGTTTCCACAATATTGAAATTGTTTCTTCCTGGCTGCTTGCAGTATTTTCACCTTGATCTGGGGATTCTGGAACCTGGCTATAATATTCCTGGGAGTTTTCTTTTTGGGATCTTTTTCAGGAGGTGATCGGTGGTGGATTCTTTTAACCTCTATTTTGCCCTCTGGTTTTACAACATCAGGGAAATTTTCCTTGAGAATTTCTTGAAGGGTGATTTCTTTGATCATGGCTTTCAGGTAGTTCAATAATTTTTAAATTGTCTCTCCTGGATCTATTTTCCATATCAGTGGTTTTTCCCATGAGATATTTCACATTGCCTTCTATTCTTTCATTTCTTTGGATCTGCTTAACAGCATCTTGATTTCTCATAAAGTCATTAGCTTCCATTTCCTCCAGTTTAACTCTAAAGGAATGAATCTCCTCAGTGAGCTTTTGAGATTCTTTTTCCATCTGGCAAATTCGACTTTTTAAGGCATTCTTCTCCTCATTGCCCTTTTGGGCCTCCTTTGCCATTTGAGTTAGTCTATTTTTTAAGGTGTTGTTTTCCTCAGTCAGGCTGTTGACCCTCATTTCATACTTTTCTTGCGTCCTTCTCATTTCTCTTCCCAATTTTTCCTCCACTTCTCTTATATGATTCTTAAGGTCCTCTATGGCCTGTAACCCACTCATATTTTCCTTTGGGGCTTTTGGAGCAGGACTTCTGACCTCACAGTCCTCTGACTGTTCCATGCTTCGATCCTCTTTGCCCCCAAAATAGGAGTCTAATGTTGCATTTTTCTGTTTATTTTGTTTCCTTTGCCTTGGCGTGTTGCCACTTAATTACTTGATTTTTGGACTTGTTGCCACAGTAGGACTCTGCCACCAGACGGGGGAGCTTCTGTCCCGAATGTGTGGGGGGACAACTTCCATTTCTGGCAAGCTGGATACCCACCCCACGACCTCCACCCCAGACCACAATCCAGATCCAGGGAGGTTAAAGCAAAAGTGCTTGCCCCCCAAGACTGATTGTTGGATCTCCCTACAGTTCGCAGGCCAGGAGCTGGAGGTGCCACTGAAAACTACAAAATGGCGTGTCTCCTCAATGGCTTTTAGCCTCCAGGGGAGGAAGCCCACGCATTCCCCAAATACTGGTCCCAAAGTCCATAGGGCACTAACCTCTCCCTTTGTCCTAGGCATGTCTGTGTTGATAATTCTGGAATTGCCACTGCTGCTGATGTTCTAGGGTGCCTCCAGCCGGCTGCTGGCCAGGCCACCCTGGGGCTAAAACCGCAGCTCAGACAGACCTGGGCTTGGCTCTCTGCACACTGGGCTGTCGGCTCCCAGAGCTCTGCGCTGGCCCTTCCTGCAGGACTGCTGGGCTCTCCTCAGTGGGAGGTTAGCTTCTCTGTGTCATTCTGTGGGTGCTGGGGCTCCAGAAGTTGTTCAGAGTCCCTTTTTACATAGTTTGGAGGTGATCTGGGGGGAGAGTGCCTTGGACGTGCTGTTTCTACTGCACCATCTTGGCTCCACCCCCAAAGACAACAGTTCTTAAAAGTTGCACCCCAGTGAAGAGTATTTTTATTTAGCAATAAAAAGCTAACCTTTTATTCAGTGAATAAGACTGACAAACACTTGTTAGTGCAGCAGTTTTATGTTTTGCTGTCCTCTTTTGTGCCGCCTAATCCCAAATTCATTCCTACTCACTTCTGATTAAGGAGAAAGATCTCTGTATGGGTTAGATACATTGGCTAAGGCTTCACAGAAAAAAACCTGGACCCAATATAGTCCTTTAATAATCAGTAGGATTTGAATGAGGGAGGAAAAATAGGGCATCTTGATATATAAGGGAGGAAAAAGAGTGTGTGTGTGTGTGTGTGTGTGTGTGTGTGTGTGTGTAAATGTGTATGGTGTATATAGGTGTGGTGCATTTGATAAATGTTATGTAAGTGGAAGATGAATTTTAAAGGGCATTGAATATCAGGTTAAGGAATTTAGATTTTATCCTATTTGTAGAGAAGGACATTGTAGAGTCCCTAATGTGCTAGGAATGAATGGAGCAAAGTGGGAGCAAGGTTGAACTCTTTGGGGCTCCACCTCCCCCATCCCCTTCTCTTTCCTATTTGTAAATAAACATCCTTGGGGATGGAAATAGCTTCCAAAGACAAACTCCAAACCTCTTTCTCCTAAAAGGTTTTCTTCCCTACTCTCTCCTATAGCTACAATTTTCTTAGGAAATTATGAAGTTTCTCCTTCCCTCACTCCATTCCAGTGTCTGGACAAGTGTTAATAAATCTACTTCTCTATAATGCATCCTTAAAAAATAAGAGTTAAAAATCTTTACCAAGATATTCAGAAAAGTAGATGGAGAAAACAAAGTAGTGACAAGTAGCATGAAAGGAACAAACCATGCTTCCTATTTATTCTGTATATAGCTTGTTCTCTCACCTATTTATTAGTGAGTTCCAAGTGGTCTGGGACTATCTTTTGCCTTTCTTTGTATCCCCCATGCCTGGCAAACAGCTCACTCTCCACTTTCCATAAGCAGGTCTGTTTGGTTTGAACTGGGTGCAACAAGATGACCCACTGAGGATAAGCTGATCTCCTGAAATCTCCTTATTGTAATGTTTGGATACTCAGCACTTTTCCAACTCAGCCAACCTCCTTTGCTCCCTGATTGGAGGGCAGAGCACTGGACTCTTCACAAAAGATTTCCTTTTACATAGAAGGCTGCAATCTGGACTTTGAAGCTCAATGAATCAATCATGCTAGAGGTACAAAGAGACAAAATAAAAACCAGTCCCCGCCTTCAAGGAGCTTGTATTCTAACTCTCCACTTTCTATCACCAGCTCTGCTTGTTTTGAATTCCCCAGAATATGATATCCTTGCTGGATATTCCTGGATACCCCTACCTTCTCCAGCTTCCTTTTGTGTGCCTCCTTCCTACCTTAGATTATAAATTCCTTGGCGTCAAGAACTGTCTTTCCTTTTCTTATGTGTATTCCTATGACTTAGCAGAGTGCCACACTTAAAAATGTTTATTGAACTGGCACACATTAGGTGCTTAATAGAAGTTTACTGTCTGATAGACCTATTAGAGGGAGCTTGGGGACTGGAATAAAGTCCTAAAGACTGTACTCCACACTTTCGCCCAAGGTCAACCTTGGTCTTCACATCTAGATTTATTTGAAAATGGTACAAGTTTTTATTAGCCTATTAAGGCTTTTTTTAAAACTAATTTTGGGTTATTGTCCTTTTTTGAGGGGAAAAAAAGCTTTCCCTATAAAGAGGGAAACTCCTTACTGCTTCTGTGTTAAGGGAGAGTCATTTTTTGCACCTAAGAAATAAACAGGTATTTTATGCATGTGCGCACAAGCACACATATATTTGCCTGTGAAATGTGTTAGCAACAAATGTGCACAATCTGTATAAATGGGAGTTTCAGATGACTTATGAAGGTTATTATCTCACAAGTGTGCATATTTCCATATAAAATATATCCCAGAAGAATGTAAAAACCTAATAACTCACATATGCCAAAATTGCAAGGACTTCCATTTACTTAAGGGATAAATTTCTCATTCTAGAATATAAGAGATTTCATTATTGCTTCATCTATGTATATAAAAATTGGACAGCAACCAGAACACAAAATACATTTTTGTCATCTACCCTATTTATATTTTGATAATAAAAAGATTGAGTCATTTTCTGTCATTCAGGGTCTGAAATTCTGATCAAGACTTAATTAATTCTAACAGTGTTTTCTACCTAGTGTTTCGATGAAATAAGTAAGCTTTTTTTGTCTAATAAAGAAATGGCAGTTCTATTAAATCCTGGTAATTAAGAATTGGGTACTTCTATTTTCATGGGCATTATTTTTAAATACACAAATATATTGATGAATATTCAGTAGATCTACAATTAGTATAAGAAAATTTATTTTATTAAAAGAATTTCTTTGGGAATTGGTTGTATAAAGTTCATTTATTTCAAGCCTTAACTCAATGCTAAAAATCATAATTATTCTGTTAATAGCTAATAGAACTATCAATTGAGATTAGGTCATTTAGATAATGATTTTTTTTATTCTTTTGAGGGCAATTCATAAAACTATATACTTAGGCATAAAAGGATGAAATAGCCACATGGATGAAACCCCAGATACCAACAAGACTAAGATGCAGAACTCCCACAGAGCTAAGAATTCTTGGCTCTCTGCCACTTCTTGGGTTACAAAAATCTAGGAGCCAGAGGTCACAGTAATAGGGAACATATCCTTAAGTTGAGAAGCTAAAAATAAAAGATAGAACCAACATCATGAGCCACTGAATGCTGTTAGCTAAGAATGTACTATCTGAGTAGGTAAAATTATGACAAAGGTAAAACAAGCTATTTTCCATCTGTGCAAATAATTTTCTTTAAAAAAAAAAAAGATGGGGCGGCTAGGTGGCACAGTGAGTAAGAGTGCTGGCCTTGGAGTTGGGATAACCCAGGATTGAATCCGGCCTCAGAAAATGAGCACTCACACATAAATAATGACTAGCCTTGTAACCTTGAGAAAGTTATTTAACCCCAATTGCTTTAAAAAAAAAAAGACACTAAAAGAATAGTCACACTAAAAATCCATGTACCGCCAAAGAGATCTGGGGGGTGGAGCCAAGATGGTGGAGTAGAAAGAGGATTTCCCTATAGCTCCAGCTACCACCTCCTCCAGTACATGTAAAAAATGACTCTAAACAAACTTTAGAGCTACAGAACCCACAAAGTGACAAAGTGAAACAAATCTCCTGCTGAAGAAGCCCAGCAGGCTGATAGGAAGGGTCCATCACAGGGTTTTGGGAGCTGAGGGCAGTCCCAACTGAGCCCTGGTTTTAGTCCCAGGGCAGCCACAACAAGCCACAGCTAGAGCGGACTCTGGAAGAGTGGATCACCAGCAGCTGTAGTGATTTCCAGACTTCTCAATCCACAAAAGACAAAGACAAAGTAAAAGGTCAGTGTGGAACTTTGTTTGAAAAGGCGGGGGGGTGCAGTCTGGATGCTACCCCTGAAGCAAGAAGTGGAGGAGGTGTAGTGGCTGCAGCCACTGTTGCATGGCTGCTTCCAGAGCTCCTGGACTGCAGATTGTAGGGGGAACAAGCGACCATTCAGAGGGTAATCAGTCTTTCTTTGACCTGCTTGGATCTGGATCTCTGTCTTGGATAGTGGTCCTGGGATGTGTGACTAGTAAGCCAGAGCATGTGGGGGCTGTAGAGCAGGCATCTGTATAATAGTTCTAGCAGCTGCAAAACTCTCAGCAATTTGGGACACAGCTCTCTCCATTCTGGAAGCAGAGTTATACCATGGCAAAGAGCTCAAAAGTCAAGTAATTGGCTACCAATATGAGCAAGCAGAGGAAGCACAAACAGACCATACAACCCTTTTTTGGGGACAAAAAAGATCGAGGCATGGAGCAGGAAGAAGACAGTGAAGTCAGAACTCCTGCATCAAAAGCCTCCAAGAAAAATATGAATTGGTTACAAGCCATGGAGGAGCTCAAGAAGGATTTCGAAAATCAAATAAGATAAGTGGAGGCAAAATTAGGAAGAGAAAGGAGAATGATGTAAGAAAATCACGAAAAACGAGTTAACAGCCTGGTAAAGGACACCCAAAAGTACTTAAGAAAATAACACCTTAAAAAATAGTCTAAGTCAAA